>JAPDNY010000001.1:340495229-340865229 GCA_029375565.1 Gekko gecko | reverse complement strand
CATTTTCGATATTGATTGGAGTCATTGCTGCAGACGCCTCCTTAACTCATATCCTTCCCCGTCCACGCATAAAACTGGGAGCGTTCTTGTCTCGAGCGTGTACAGAAGGGAGGGGGGGAAGCCCGTATAGATGTCACAGGATGTACAGTTACTACCCTGACATTTTCAGAACCGAAGCTGCATTTAAATGCAGACTGTGGGGGGGCACACGATCCATGGATTTAAGCATTGGAAACCCATTTATGTTAACAGAAAATCTTAAGCACATGCCTGAATCTCTGGAATCAATAGGTTTTACAGTTGGTTGCATTGGGCTGGATTGCGTCGGTAGTAATTTTAAGACCTCCACAAACCCATTTAATTTTTATCTGTATCATACTCTCCATCACCACCCCATTTTCAGACCGTATTTCTGCAGAAAGTTCCACCTTACAACCTTCCGGGTTTTAAAGCAATACATTTTATTTTATTGCATGCACTCTACGTGTTTCTGCCTCAAAGAAGCCCGGCACACCACCCCCAGTGAATACAGGTCAGGCGGTGTGATTTTTCTTTCTTTCCAGTTATGGTGAGGCCTAAAAATGGTAACTGTTGATCACAGAAGTGACATAGTTCTTACTGAGGCAAGCAAAAGCAACTGGAATAAAACTATTCTTGTGCGTGGATCGGCTGAACACTTTTCCCCACTGGAACATTCCTCAGAAGCCGTTGGTCTTAAATGCCAATTAGATGCTTTTAATCTTCACAGATTCCTTTCCCAGCCACATGAGAAACCAAGTCTAAGCTAGTTTGAGAGGGTAGTTGGGTTGGTCTGCAGAAGAACAGCTCAATGTGAGTCCAGTGGCACCTTCGAGACCAACAAGATTTTGGGGGTATGAGCTTTTCAGAGTTGTCATGGCTCAAGTGGGGTGTCACCTGATGCTGCCACCACTCTGGTTCCAGGCTCCTCTGCGGCCCAGAGCACCCTCCCAAGCCTTTAGACCTCCCTTTTAGCCAAAATGAGCATGAGGACCAGGCAAGAGTGAACAATGAAAACGATTTATTTTATAGGAGGTCAAACAAACAAGGTGCAGGAATAATAACAGTAAGTGGGTGAAAAGAAAAGAAATCAAATGCCCTAACGTGTCTAAATACACTGTCCCTAGCTCACTATCTCAACTGGCCTTAGACTACTCACCCTTCCCTCAGGATGAGGGTTTCTTCCCCACAGCAGCCTTTCTTCTGGCCCTGTTCCCTGGGAAGAAAAACAGCTTCTCCTCTTACACCAGTTCTTTTATTCCCCAGCCCTCTCCTTCCCTATTGGCCAAAATCGGCACCAAAACTTCCCAAGGCCTTCTGGGGTTTGTAGCCCCAGCCTCCCTTACTGCTAGTCAGGCTCCCTGGGCCTACTAGGCCTCCGGTGACACAGCCCAGATCATGACAAGAGTCAACAGTCTTTGTATCTGATGAAGGGAGCTCTGACCCTCAAAAGCTTATACCCCCAAAATCTTGTTGGTCTCTAAGGTGCTAAAGGTTTTCCTCACTCGAAAGCTAGTCAAATCTGACTCTAGGGGGCGGTGCTCATCTCCGTTTCCACACCGAAGAGCCAGCGCTGTCCAAAGACTCCTCCATGGGCATGTGGCTGGCATGACTAGATGGCAAGGCGCACGGAACACCGAAGCGGTGCCCATTTATCTACTTGCAATTCCTTGCTTTAGAACTGCTAGGTTGGCTGGAGCTGGGGCAGGAGCTCACTCCGTCAGGCAGCACTCGGGTCTCGAACTGCCAGTCTACCGATCTTCCGGTCTGCAGCTCAGCATTTTAACCTCTCAGCCACTGCGGCCCCTGCTCCAAGGTGCTACTAGGCTCGAATCTAACCAGGTCCAAGCTGCAACAGAAGTTGGTGGGTGAGGAGACGGGACCACAGGGCCATTTCTATATGGATGCTGTGGTCCACCTTCCTTACTGCAGCGTTGTATGGGGAATCATCCACGTGACTTTATTCCTCCTAGAATCATAGAATCATAGAATGTTAGAGTTGGAAGGGACCTTGCAGGCCATCTAGTCCAACCCCCTGCACTCTGCAGGAACACATCTAGTCCTGTTTCCATGTTTCCTCTCCTTTGCTGCGGTCTTTCCCTAATCTATCCATACAGTCTTCACGAAAAGTTTGATATCACACTGTTACCAGACGCAGCATGAACAGGAAGATGCACATTTTTTTCCGGGTTTCTCTTACATCAGCTCCGTTTTCCTTAGTCCCTTGCAGAGGACATAGGTAAACCTTCTAACACTTATTCCAGGTAAAATGGAGGTGATGCTGGATAGCGAGTCCAGGGATTGCTTCTACAGTTTGGAATGGCGTCAGCCTTTCATTGGCTGAATGAGTCAAGAGGCTGGGTATCTTCTTGATTCCTTCCCCATTGCTGGGGAAAACAGGCAAGCGTTGTCGGGAAAAGTTTTTACCAGGTTCTATTGGCACGGAGGCTTTCGCCCCTTCCTGTCTCAGCCGATCTAGCTGCGGCAATCCAATCTACTGTAATCTCAATCCAATCTACTGTAATCTCAAGACTGTCCACGCATCTGCCCTTGTAGACAACTGAACACACATGAAGCTGCCTCGCTGAATCAGACCATCGGTCCATCGAAGTCAGTGTTGTCCTCGAAGGACTCGCATTTTGTCTGCTTGGACTTGCAGCAGCTCTCCGGGGTCTCAGGCAGAGGTCTTTCACATCACTGACAAGCAGGGGTCATTTGGAGCAGGAGCGCGCAGGAGCGGAGCTCCGGCAGTTAGAAGCACAGGCGGCTGCAAGCCCCGCCCCCAGCTCCCAGCAGGAGCACAAAGCAGCAAGTGTAGCATTCCTCCTGGGCCCAGATAGGCTACTCTGGGACTGGAATGACAGCCCCCAGAGTGGAAAGACGTTCCCTAGGGGTGGAGCCTGAGTGGTGGGTGTTGCCTCCTGACACACTTCTGGTGATGTCAGGGGGTGTGGCACATGCAAATAAGTTATGCTAATGAGCTTCTGCACCTCTTTTTCTATGAAATGACCCCTGCTGACAAGCTTATTTTTACTAGAGGTGCTGGGGGCTGAACCTGGGACCTTCTGTGTGCCAAGCAGATGCTCTACCACTGAGCCACACCCCACCTTTTGGCTGGAAGAAACTGACTGGAACACCCTAACGCCAATTTTGAGACAGCCGCATTGGTTTCCTGTCAGTCTCTGGGCATAACTCAAACCACTAGATCTCTTCCCTATGCTCTAGGAATGCTCTGTTCTCAAAACACTCTTGCCGCATCATCTCTTGGGAACAGCAACTTCCTTTTCTTGGGATTGCTTTGTAATACCAGCTTTCCGGAATGAGCTCCCTCTAAAGGTCGGGAGCATTTCCACCCCTTCCTGTTCATAGAAAAGCCAGCCAGGTGGTACTTCAAGGCATTCCATTCAGAGCAATTTCAGTCTGTTTTGTAAGGATTTTGCTGACTGAAGACAGGGATTGTGTCATTCAATGTGGTTTATGTCTTTCTCTAATTTGTGTGTTGTTGTTGTTGTTTTGGGGCCCATCTAGTGGGGGGAAAGGAGGACCAGAAGTTTTGAAATACATGTTGCTGAAGGGTTCCCAATGTAAGTCTAGTATTGAACTGTATTGGTGCTAGTGAGCTAGTTTGGCGTAGCGGTTAAGTGCGCAGACTCTAATCTGGGAGAACCAGGTTTGACTCCCCACTCCTCCACTTGCAGCTGCTGGATGACCTTGGGCAAGCCATAGTTCTGTCAGAGCTTTTCTCTGAAGGACAGATCTGGGAAGAGCTCTCTCAGCCCCACCTACCTCATGGGGTGTCCATTGTGGGGGGGGGAAGGGAAAGGAGTTTGTAAGTCATTCTGAGACTTCCAAGTAAAGGCGGGTATAAATCCAATCTCCTCCTCCTCCTCCTCCTCCTCCTCCTCTTCTTCTTCTTCTTCCTCCTCCTCCTCCTCCTCCTCCTCCTCCTCCTCCTCCATTCTGAATGAAACCAAAGATTTTGGTGGTGGAAAGAGCCATCGAGTTGCAGCTGTTGTGGCAACCCAGTAGAGTTTTCAAAACTAGAGCTACTCAGAGGTGATTTGCCATTGCCTGCCTGCATAGCAACCTTGGTATTCCTTGGTGGTCTCCCAAGCAAATACTAATCAGGGCTGACCCTGCTTAGCTTCCGAGATCTGATGAGATCCAGCTAGCCTGGCCCATCCAGGTCACAGCAGCGGGTGATTTGCCATCGCCTGCCTCTGCGTAGCCGCCCTGGATTTTTTGGGGTGGTCTCCCGGCTCTGCTTAGCTTCTGAGATCTGATGAGGTATGGCTAGCCTGGGACATCCAGGTCAGGGTCCAAAGATTTTTAGGGTGATAAGAATATATGATTCATCTAGGAAATGATGCTGCTGTCATCAAATGTTGGATAGCAGAGCTGCCACTGGAGCAGTTCCCAAAACAACGGGTATACATTGCTTCTGTGCAAATTCATTTTACTTTCTAGTACCCTAAGCTCAGTTAATGCCAAAGTACTGATTCCGCAATTTCAATCTTTCCTGCAGATATCTTACCTTGACATACCAGGGCCTGGGAACAGAAGACTGAAGCATCATCTAGCAATAAATAGGATGCAGGACATGGTTATTTGCTGGTGGTCTCTGGCAAACGACGAAGCGTGGCCTTGGTCTCCGGTCTGCAGCGAGCGAGAGAGAGCCAACTTGCTGCTTTTGAAATGGGAACAGGGCAACTGGGAGGTAATGTGCGACGGTGGATCTTACTGATGTCAGTTTCGAGCAACTGTGCCATTGGTCGTTGTCTTAAGATACTGAGCTGGTGCTGGGGGGGAGCACCAGTGGGAGGGCTTCTGGTGCCCTGGCCCCACTGGTGGACCTCCTGATGACACCTGGTATATTTTGGCCACTGTGTGATACAGAGTGTTGGACTGGATGGGCCATTGGCCTGATTCAACATGGGCTTCTCTTATGTTATGATTTGCTCTGCTGAGTCTCCATACGCATGTATGCTTCTTCAGATATGAAGTCTACTAAAGGCATTTAGATTAGGCGTGGGATAGAGCAGGTGGAGAAAGAAGTCCTTTTCTCCTTTTCTCACAATACAAGAACTCGTGGGCACTCTATGAAGTTGCTGAGCAGTTGGGTTAGAATGGAAGTACTTCTTCACCCAAAGAGTGATTAGTACATGGAATACACTGCCACAGGAGGTGGAGTCAGCTACAAGCATGGAAAGCTTCAAGAGGGAATTGGATAAATATATGGAGCAGAGGTCCATCAGTGGCTATTAGCCACAGGGTATAGATGGGAACTCTCAGTCTGGGGCAGGTGATGCCCTCTATTCTTGGTGCTGGGGGGACAAGAATGGGAGGGCTTCTAGTGTCCTGGCCCCACTGGTGGACCTCCTGATGGCCCCTGGTATTTTTGGCCACTGCGTGACACAGAGTGTTGGATGGACCATTGGCCTGATCCAACATTGGCTTCTCTTATGTTCTTATGAGTTGCACCCTAAATGATTTTTTTTCTCACTAATAGAAGGAGGGGGACTTTCCACCGATCTCCCCTCTTGTTTCAGAGCCCCCAATTGCCCCTCGTTCCTGAGGGTCTCCTGTCCCCCAAGAGCAGCGTTTTGGAGGAGCTCGACGGGCTACATCCAGGAGCAGAGAGTCAAGGAAGTGCCTTTTCTGCTAGGGGAGGTGTGTTTCCGTCAGCAGAAATGATCAGTGGTTGTGGGATGGACAGAAAGCTGTCCCGCCCCTGAAGGGGAAAAACCACCACTCACTTGAGCCTATGGAAGTGTTACTCCGGGCATCCAGTCACCTTTGAGAAGGCGGTGGAATGTGGGAGGGGAAACACAGCCGCAGGGCAATTCAGTTCTACCTCAGGGAGAGCTCCGGTCTGGCTCCGGGAAAGAGCAGACAGAGTTGAAGGGTAGCTCTGCCTGGTGGTGTGGCAGAATGGTTTAGCACTCTGGAGAGCCAGGATCGCAGACTCTAATCTGAGAGAACCGGGTTTGATCCTCCACTCCTCCACCAGTGTTCCCTCTAAGCTGAGTTAGTGTGAGCCAGCTCACCATTTTTTAGCCTCCAGCTCACAGATTTTTGTCTTAGCTCAGGAAGGAGGGCTCCAGAGCAAACTAATTTGGTGCCGGGGGGGGTCAGCAGTGGGAGGGCTTCTAGTGTCCTGGCCCCACTGCTGGACCTCCTGATGGCACCTGGTACTTTGGCCACTGTGTGACACAGAGTGTTGGACTAGATGGGCCATTGGCCTGATTCAACATTGGCTTCTCTTAGGTTCTTACGTTTTTACTTTCTGCATTAGCCAAATTGCTCACTCACAACTTTAATGCCAGGAGCTCACAAAGCAGGATTTTTGCTCACGAGACTCCACAGCTTAGAAGGAACATTATCCTCCACATGCAGCTGCTGCTGTGACATTGGGTCAGTCATGGCTCTCTCAGAGTTGTTCTTGAGAGAACAGCTCTCAAAAGAGCTCTCTCAGCCCCACCTACCTCACAGGGTGTCTGTTGTGGGGAGGGGAAGGGAAAGGAGTTTGTAAGCCGCTCTGAGACTCCTTGGGGTAGTGAAGGGTGGGGTATAAATCCAATCTCTTCTTCATCTGACGGAGAATAGAGGACCCAATTGTCAGGCCTGTCGTCTCTGGCAATGAGCAGACCTTGTGCCAGGCTGGTGTGGGTGGGATCCTGTGTGTGAGAGAAAGGCTCCAACCTAGTGGCTAGTTGGTGAAAGCCTTTTTACGCTTGAAAATATTAAAGAAAATTTAAAATACTCTCTAATGTGCCTCAGCCAGGTTTCACTTTTCTCTGTCTGGAATCCTGTGCTGCTGACATGTTCCTTAAAACCTACTAATAAATAAATCTTTGTGGTTAAAATATAATTCCTGCCTCGGTGGCCTCCATGTTCACCACAAAACTTACCTCATAGCAGCGAAACCAAAGCCTAGACACTTGCTACCTTTAGAAGAGCTGGTAACTGAGGGGAAGGTTTATGGTTGAAAATAAACCTGGTTCCCCCCAAATCATAGGGGGCCGCATGGCTCCCCTCAACATCCAACTTGGTATCCTTAAGAACGTAAGAACATAAGAGAAGCCAATGTTGGATCAGGCCAATGGCCCATCCAGTCCAACACTCTGTCACACAGCGGCCAAAATATACCAGGTGCCATCAGAAGGTCCATCAGTGGGGCCAGGACACTAGATGCCTTCCCACTGTTGCCCCCCCCAAGCACCAAGAATACAGAGCATCACTCGCCCCAGACCCAGAGTTCCTATAAGAACATAAGAGAAGCCAGTGTTGGATCAGGCCAATGGCCCATCCAGTCCAACACTCTGTCACACGGTGGCCAAGAATACCAGGTGCCATCAGGAGGTCCATCAGTGGGACCAGGACATCAGAAGCCCTCCCACTGTTGTCCCCCCCAGCACCAAGAATACAGAGCATCACATGCCCCAGACCCAGAGTTCCTATAAGAACATAAGAGAAGCCAGTGTTGGATCAGGCCAATGGCCCATCCAATCCAACACTCTGTCACACGGTGGCCAAGAATACCAGGTGCCATCAGGAGGTCCATCAGTGGGGCCAGGACATCAGAAGCCCTCCCACTGTTGTCCCCCCCAGCACCAAGAATATAGAGCATCACATGCCCCAGACCCAGAGTTCCTATAAGAACATAAGAGAAGCCAGTGTTGGATCAGGCCAATGGCCCATCCAATCCAACACTCTGTGTCACACAGTGGCCAAAAATACCAGGTGCCATCAGGAGGTCCACCAGTGGGGCCAGGACACTGGAAGCCCTCCCACTGTTGCCCCCCCCCAAGCACCAAGAATACAGAGCAACACAGATTTCATTAAATATTTTATACTAAAAGCTTATTCAGATTTTAAAAAGCCAATGCTGCAGCGTTACTGTGTTTATTTTTTCTTTTGCCGCTTTTTAGAATAATTGAAATTACTTTCCTTTTCCTGAAGGAGAAAAAAGTAATTTGCCTGGGAGAAAATGTTATATTACTTTTTCCACCTAAGACACAGTTACCTTAATTGCTGATTTGCTTCTGATCTGCTGTATCTCAAACTTGACCTTTTGGTTAGTCAGAAATCCCGTCCCTGTTAGAATTATGCAGAAGGAAACGTACGTTTGTGACTGCGGGAATACATTAAAAGTCCTGTAAGACAAGAACTCTCTCTTTTTTTTGTCAAATCAGACTAACACTCAGTTAATAGCTGAGGAAAAAAATTATAGTGATAAATTTCAAGGAAAGTAAAAAGGGAGGGCAGATAGGAACGTCGCTGATTAAGACGACCCGCAGAAAAAGGGAACGCAGCCCGCAAGCAAGGAACTTGCGAGCAGAACCTTCCATTTGTATAAATTGGGGAAAACAAATATTTAATTTCTCCCTGAAAGTATTGCTATAGCAGGATTCTCTCCCCCCCCCCCCCCCCCACAGTGCACTGAAAATCCTCACTTAGCATTTCTAATTAGTTTGTTTTACTTCCAGTTGCAGGGTATGAAATTAAACTAACAGTTTTCGTAGCATCCATGAAATGAATCAAACATTTTATTCTCATCTGAAAGACAGACAATTCAGCCACAGAGGGATTATTTTTATGTTCCCTTTATTCCCCCCCCCTTTTTTTAATCTTCCCAGTAAGCCAATTTTCTGCTTAAAAATCCACTGTTTAAAACTCTCCTTTCCTTCAGTACGGGGGCTTTATCCTCGCCTCCTCAGTACTGTTATGCAAAGGATGCAATTATTTATGCGCTTGAAAGTGTGCAGCAAAAGCGCAAACCCCCTCACCGAAATAAGAGTCGGACCGATTATTCGGCACCCCAAACGTAAGTATACACACGGTACGTGTGCAAATTAGTGGCAAAAATTAGTTAAACTGACAATTCTGTTTCTGGTTTTGGTCCAGGGCTGAGATTACATCAAATGTCTTCTACTTCTGCCGGTTGCTTCTACTTTTGCTGGATCAGACCACTAAAACTCAAAAACACACAGCGCTTATTTTGTTCGTTTTGCTTTATTCGTTGAATACATTTTTCAGCCACCTTTATCCCTTGCAGAGCTCAAGGCAGCTTTACAATGTAGATAAAAGACATCCATTGAGAACATAAAATCCAGAATTTAAAATCACCCATCAGGACCACTAGTGAACTTAATCAAACAGTGTCCTAAATAAAACAGTCTTCAGCTGTCTCCTAAAGAATGAAAGTGAGGGACCCGGGCGCACCTCCTTGGGGAGGTCAAGAGCACAAGAAGAGCCCTGCTGGATCGGATCAGTATTGCCTCTCCTCCAGCATCCTGTCTCACACGGTGGCCAACCAGTTCCTTTGGAGGGACACCCAACAGGGCAGAGAGGCCGAGGCCTTCATGAGAACCTAAGAAGAGCCCTGCTGGATCAAACCAATAGTTCATCTGGTCCAGCATCCTGTCTTGCACAGTGGCCAACCAGTTCCTTTGGAGGGCCAATAACAGGGCAGAGAGGCCAAGGCCTTCATAAGAACATCAGAAGAGCCCTGCTGGATCAGACCAGTGGTCCATCCTGTCTCACACAGTGACCAACCGGTTCCTCTGGAGGGCCAACAACAGGGCAGAGAGACCAAGGCCTTCATAAGAACCTCAGAAGGGCCCTGCTGGGTCAGACAAGTGAGGGTCCATCTAGTCCAGCATCCTGTCTCACGCAGTGGCCAGCCAGTTCCTTAGCTTCCAAGATGTGACTAGCCTGGCTCAGGGAAGTAAGTTAGTTTTGCCATTCTTTTTTAAATTATTTTTTGTTATTTTCAACAAAATAAAACACAACTTACAAGGTTACATTTGTTTACATGCGAGAACTTCTAACCGCATTGCTTCTAACCACACACACACACAAAAATTACAGTTTGCTTAAACCTTCAATCCTTATTCTTTATCCATTTATACAGTTTAGACCAGGAATCTGTAAAGTATTTTTCTTCTTTCCTTTTTAACACTGTTGTTAGATTATCCATTTCTGCAACCTTTAATAATTTATAGATGAACTCTGTCCTATCTGGAATCTTATCTAATTTCCAATATCTAGCGTACAGGATTCTGGCAACAGTTGGCTGGGTCCAGATTTAGAGGCCCCTGTGGTGCTGCCAGGGCAACGGCCCACCGAGAACTTAGTAAGTTGCAGGGCCAGTCTGTCCCCAGCTCCATCAGGCAGACCCAGTAGTTCTAAAAAGAATAAGAATAAGAGGAGATTGGATTTATACCCTGTCCTTCACTCAGGGTCTCAGAGCAGCCTACAAACTCCTTTCCCTTCCCCTCCCCACAACAGACACTCTGTGAGGTAGCGCGTGGCTGAGAGAGTTCTGAGAGAACTGTCCTTGAGAGAACAGCTCTGAAAGAACTATGGCTTGCCCAAGGTCATCTAGCAGCTGCAAGTGGAGGAGTGGGGAATGAAACCCAGTTCTCCCAGATTAGAGTCCGCGCACCTAACCACTACACCAAACTAAGGTGTTCCTCCTTTTGATCCGGCAATCCTATCTTGAAACGGGAGCGGACCTGAAGCGAAACTCCCCCCCCCCTTTATACCATATCACGATATTTTGTGCGAAAGTTATTTATTCATTAATTTATTCAAAACGCTTATTAACTTCCTGTCTACTTCACAAGGACTCAAGGGGTTTGCAGTACATTTTGTGTCCTTAGTCCAGTTCTCGAAGAATGAGTGCAGTCATTCAACCTCAGCTATTAACACTACATTGAACTCATCAGGTTTAACCTCTGGGCAATATTTTGCCTACACTCTCCCCCACCCCAACTCCCACCAGAACTTTCCATAGCTCCGTTCCTCTTTTCATGATTTATTTTATTGCGTTTTATGTCCTCTCCTGGAGGAATGTCCCAACTGATGCGTTACTTATTATCTACTGTAGTATGTCTCCAATAGTTTTCTTTCTTGGGACCAATTAATAGTAGTACGGTTTCGGTGGGGGTGTTTTTGACAAATAATCAGAGACCATGACAGTCTTCAGTAACATGATTATTTTTCCCCCTCCCGTTGCTTGTGCTGTACTACACGGCAGCCACTGCACATTTTCCATCATTGTTTGAGACCAATACTTGTATTTTCTCTTATGGGTCACTGCGCCTATATTTGTTTGGTTCTCCTGTGTCGTCCTACAGTAGTTTGTTCTGAAATAGTGAACCCTGTTTACATGAACCGGGAACTCCCAGGGTGTTTTAACCCTTGCTTACCGTGCCAGGCCAATTCCAGGTTATTCTAATCCTGATCTGAACTCAAACTGCCTGTGTATTTGTATTTACTAAGGTAATCTTGGTTACACAGTTTCATGTCCCGATGTGTCAGAACTGAGTCAGGAACCCCTGCATTAATTAGGAACTGGTTTATTCATTTTCAGCTCAATTCAAGGGGGTTTTCAGACTATAGCCCCCTTTTGCGTTTTCACACGTGCTGCTTCTGCTGACTATACTATTGGTGGGATCAGGGCTATTTTTGGGCCGGAATGCACAGGAACGGAGTTCCGGCTGGCTCCCGAGTTGGCCACACCCAGCAGGAACTCATTAGCATAATAGGCCACACCCAACAGCAGGAACTCATTAGGATTGGCTACATTAGGGGCCAGTCTTTTGAACTTTTGATTCTTTTGAACTATGGTGCTGGAGAAGACTCTTGAGAGTCCCTTGGACTGCAAGGAGATCAAATCAGTCAATCCTAAAAGAAATCAACCCTGACTGTTCCCTGGAAGGCCAGATCCTGAAGCTGAAGCTCAAATACTTTGGCCACCAAATGAGAAGGGAGCATTCACTGGAGAAGACCCTGATGCTGGGAAAGATTGAAGGTCAAAGAAGAAGGGGACGGCAAAGGATGAGATGGTTAGACAGTGTCATCGATGCAACGAACATGAAATTGAGCAAACTTCAGCGGACGGCGGAGGACAGGAGGGCCTGGCGTGGTCTGGTCCATGGGGTCGCGAAGAGTCGGACTCGACTGTGCGACTGAACAACAACAACAACACATTAGGGGCATGTGGCCTAACATGCAGAGGAGTTCCTGCTACAAAAAAAACCCCTGGGTTTTGGCAACAAACAAGGTAAATAAGAAGCAAAAGGTGGGTGTGGCTGGATGACCACACTTCTGGTAATGTGGGGGTGTGGCCTAATATGCTATTGAGCTGTGCTGTCATTGGTGTGACCTAATATGCTAATGAGTTCCTGCTGGGCTTTTTCTACAAAAAAATCAGACTTCCCCTCATGGGTTCCCTCTGCTCTGGCGTGGGAGGCTGGCTTTTTGTTTTTGTTTCTGCACAGGCACTGAAACGTTTGAGCATTTCAGCAGCCTTGTTTGCTGGGCCCTCTCTTCCTCGGAATGGGTGTGTGTGTGCAAAATCCTTACATGCAGCTTTACATGAGAGTAGCCCCATTGGCTTCAGTACATGTACTGTTGGGTCAATCACGGGAGGCTCTCGAACGACAACTCTGAAGCAGAAAAGATAATTTATCTGCCCAATCACTCGGCCCCTGACAATTTTAAACTGAAAACACTGAAAGTATGTAACAAAAAGAAGAAGGGTTTTCCCCACTGGTGAGAAAGGCGCGAAGGGTCAAGAGACAATCTGGTGGATCTTACATGAAGAGTGTAAAGCAAAAGGAGGACATGATCCCAGCTTTCTCAGGGTGCAGAAGAAAGGAAGAGAGGTGGAGAGAGGAGACCAGGCGCACGCCCACACACGCCCCCAGACGCACACACAGGAAGGTGCCCTCAATGTGAATGATTGCTCATGTCAGCACAGGCATCTTCTGTCCTTGAAACACTTCTCCTCTGGGATGCAAATTAAAAAACGACCCCCAAACCCACCCACCAGAAATCACCAATGTGAAAAACTTAATTCAGATTATGAGCAGAGGCTTTGTTGCAAATACATTTCACTTTGGGGAAAAAGTGCAGGAGAAACCAGTTTTATTAAGAACGGGGGGGGGGAATGAGGAAGATATGAAGAAGAAGAGGAGGAGGAAATTGGATTTATACCGTGCCCTTCACTACCCAAAGGTGTCTCAGAGCGGCTTACAATCTTCCTTTCCCTTCCCTTCCCCACAACAGACACCCTGTGAGGTACGTGGGGCTGAGAGAGTTCTTGACAGAAACTGCTCTTTTTTCAAGAACAGCTCTTATCAGAACTACGGCTTGCCCGAGGTCATCCAGCCAGGTGCAAGTGGAGGAGTGGGGAATCAAACCCGGTTCTCCCAGATTAGAGTCCACACACTTGACCACTATACCAAACTGACAGTGATGGGTTGTTTATGACATTGTCTGAACACAAGAAAAAAAACATGCAAGCATATTTTTAAGGCAATGTGAAAGACGCCTCAGTCTTTTTATTTGTTTTGGACAAACCAAGGAGTTGATCAGAGACACAATTCAAATAACGAATGATTTTCTCAGGCTATCAAAGTCCATAACCCTCTGGATAAATAGTTCTTGGCCAACTCAATATTACGCTGAATGATTTTCACTGAAATAGCATGATTCTGGCCTGAAAGCACTAGCAGTAAAAATACTGAATTGATCATTCCTTGAATTGCTAGAGAAACATGAAGAAGAAGAAGAAGAAGAAGAAGAAGAAGAAGAAGAAGAAGAAGAAGAAGAAGAAGAAGAAGAAGAAGAAGAGGAGGAGGAGATTGGATTTATACCCTGCCCTTCACTTTTGTGTCTCAGAGTTGCTTACAAACTCCTTTCCCTTCCCCACATAAGAACATAAGTGAAGCCAATGTTGAATCAGGCCAATGGCCCATCTAGTCCAACACTCTGTCATACAGCAGCCAAAATATATCAGGTGCCATCAGGAGGTCCAGCAGTGGGGCCAGGACACTAGAAGCCCTCCCACTGCTGCCCCCCTCCAGCACCAAGAATAGAGAGCATCACCTGCCCCAGACTGAGAGTTCCCATCTATACCCTGTGGCTAATAGCCACTGATGGACTTCTGCTCCATGTTTATCTAATTCCCTCTTGAAACTGTCCATGCCTGTAGCTGCCACCACCTCCTGTGCCCGTGAATTCCATATGTTAATCACTCTTTGGGTGAAGAAGTATTTCCTTTTATCTGTTCTAACCCGACTGCTCAGCAATTTCATGGAGTGCCCACGAGTTCTTGTATTGTGAGAAAGGGAGAAAAGTACTTCTTTCTCAACCTGCTCAATCCCATTCATAATCTTATAAACCTCGATCATGTCACCCCTCAGCCGTCGTTTCTCCAAGCTAAAGAGCCCCAAGCATTTTAACCTTTCTTCCTAGGGAAGGTGTTCCACCCCTTTTATCATTCTAGTTGCCCTTCTCTGCACTTTTTCCAATGCTATAATATCCTTTTTGAGATGTGGCGACCAGAACTGTACACAGTATTCCAGATGAGGTCGCACCAATGATTTATACAGGGGCATAACACCCTGTGAGGTAGGTGGGGCTGAGAGAGCTCTTGACAGAAACTGCTCTTTTTCAAGAACAGCTGTGCCAGAGCTTGTTACTGACCCAAGGTCATATCAGCAGGTGCAAGTGGAGGAGTGGGGAATCAAACCCGGTTCTCCCAGATTAGAGTCCGCACACTTAACCACTACACCAAACTGGCTCTGATTTCCCAATTTCTTATTGGCCTAATGCTTGTTCATGAAGAACCTTCTACAGATAAGATTATTAAGCAAAGATAATGCAAATTTAACACCGAAAAGGACCGGTCGACAACGGAGAATGCTATTATTTTAAATTTGTGCTGCCGCTTCCCTTGAGGGCAATGCTTTCCTAATAATAAAGCTAATAAGTCGAATTTTATTTTGAAGAATTTATTACTTGCCAATATTTCAACCCATTTAACACGGGACTGGGTGATTCCTAACACTGTCGGGTTGCATTTCAGATTCTGAGTTACGTTCGTACAGACGGAGATCCGCTTGACGCCAGTTTTAGCCTCAGCCAGCCTTATCAGGTCCATACCGTGGAGCATTCGCTCAGCCCAGACCAAGACCCCATGGCTGACAGTCGCATCTATGAATACGTTAGGAATAAAGTTCAGTGCGTGGCAGTCACCAAAATACCACTAAGATCCAAGGCGATCAGCTGCTGCAGGAACCGAACGGAAGACAAACTCGTCCTGGGATGTGAAGATTCGTCGGTCGTCCTGTACGAATCCTACCGCCAAGTAACTCTCATGGCAGAGGCAGAAGTGTTGCCTTCCTTAATGTGCTGCCATCCCAGTGGAGCTCTAATCCTCGTGGGCAGTTCACAAGGGGAGCTACAGCTGTTTGACATGGCACTGTCCCCCCTTAAAATGCAACTTCTCGCGGAAGACTTCTCAGCCAAAGCCACACTGCAGTTCGGTGAACATTTTGATATATCCAGCAGCCTTGTCCAGATCCAGTGGGCTGCCCCTCAAGTCCCGTCTCCAAGCACGGATGGGGTGGACGTACATGATCTTCTGTTCCTTAGGTTTGACAAAGGACCCGTCGGAGGGCTTCGTTTCAAAACTGGTAAGTTAATGAATGCATTGTTCCTTACATCGCGATGCATTCTTCATTTGCATATATTTATTTATATCCCGCTTCTCTCCCCATTTGGGACTCAAAGGAGCTCAGAACATCGTGATCGTTATTTTCTCATAAAACCACCCTGTGAGGTAGGCCAGGCTGAGAGTTTGTGATGGACCCAAGATCATCTAGAGAGCTTCCATGGTAGAAGCTGGGAATTGGACCCAGGTCTCCCAGGATTCTACTCCAGCATTCTATCCACTACGCTATACCAGCAATGGAAATGTTTTTCTCTTCTCCAGCTAACTCATACTGCAGTGAATCAATCGTGGGGGAAACTAGCTAGGACAGGAAAACCCAGATTCAAATCCCCATTCTGCCACAAAGTTGCCCTTTTACCAGTCTCTCGCCAGTCTTAGGCTGTGGTCACATGGCAAGTGTACCGTGATTTGTTTGCGCTGTAGATTTGATCGGGGATATTTTTAAGCCGGTTCAGATGATCACACATCCCTTACCCAACCGCTTGCTTTGTGCGACAATGCTCCAGGCACTGTCCAGACAGCCGTACCGCCCAAGTGGCGGCACAGCACAATTTTTTTAAAAAAATCTTTGCGCATGCACACATGCACATATGTGAATGCGCACAATGGTGAAAGTTGCAAAAAAACCCAACTACCAGAAGAAGGACGTTCAGATGACCTAATTGCAATCATTTGTCAGATAGGCAAAATCATGGGTTCAAAGCGCAAATACCCGGAAAGTACTTGATTTCCCCGGTGTCAGAAAACTCACTAGGTTCACGCAACTGAGTCCACTTTGGTGTGGGAGGCAGATGTGGCTGTCTGGTCAGCAATTTTAAATGCGAGAGGGAACAGCACCGATCAAAATGACTGTGTGACCACAGCCTTAGTTTAATATGTCTCACATGGTTGTTGTGTAGATTAAATGGTGAGTTGGGGTGTGTGTGTAAAATGTACCCTCCCCTAAACCCCTTGGGAAAGTGGCAGTGTGAAACTCCAAGCCTTCTTCCGTCATAGCAAAGGTGCAGTCCTCTGTAGATTTAGCCAGAAGCCCTGTTGCATAAGTGTTATAAGGTGACACCGTGAAAATAACAAGAAGGATAAATAAAAGATATAAAAGAAACAGAAGTAAGGGAGTGAAAAGCATTGTTCACTCGACTGGTTAAATATTTATTGGGTCAGTAATCCTGCCCATTGCGTTATTTCTATATTTTATCTACTTCATTTATACCCCGCCTTTCTTCCCAATGGGGACCCAAAATGGCTTACACCAGTCTCCTCTCCTTATTGCATCCTCAGAATAACCCTCCGAGGTAGGCTAGGCTGAGAGAGTGTGACTGGCCCAAGGTCATCCCGCAGGCTTCCTTGACAGAGCAGGGATTCAAAGCTGGGCCTCCCGGGTTCTAGTCCAACATCCTAACCCCTATGCCAGCTCCAACTAGCAGTGTAATTCACAAGCGAGGGCAGTTGTAAGATTTATAGTACAGTCCTTAGAACGCTTTCCTGGGGGCCATCGCCACTGAGTAGACTTCAGACTTGGGATTCCAAGTAGACCTGCTTAGGATTACACCATTAGAGCTTTTCTGCATGCTCAATTTACTCCTGGTTTTCTTGGCACAAGCACTGGGATCAGTTTGGGGACGGTTCTTCCACACACCTGCCCTCCTTTTGCATTTCCACAGTTGTGGAATCAGTTTCCTTTCTTCTGTCTGTGCCTTAAAAATTAAGATTTTTCAAGAGAGGGTGCTGTCAACATTGGTGCCATCACACACTCAATCTTTATTTTTTACCCATGCTTATACACTGCCGGCTCGCCCACTAGGCGAGCTAGGCACTCGCCTAGGGCGCTGGGGCCCACAGGGGCGCCAAAGCGCCCCCGGCCCCACCCCCGGTGAAGCCGGCGCTCCACCCCGTCTCCAGCCGGCGCTGGGACTGGGAGGGAAGGGGCGGCCGGCGCTCCACCCGCGGCTCCCCCCACAAGCCCTTGGGGGGGGGTGGAGAGGTGGGGCGGTATGGCGGCGGCTGGCCAGCGGGGACTCTCCCCGCTGCCGCCGCCCCCACCAGTCTGAGCGCCCTTCCGGGGCGCTTCAGAAGCCCTTGGGGGGTGGAGAGGTTGGGGCGGCATGGCGGCAGCCGGCCAGCGGGGACAGACCCCGCCGCTGGCCGCCGCCAGTCTGAGTGCCCGTCCGCTGGGAGGGAAGGGGCGGGCGTTCCAAGGCCGCCCCTTCCCTGGCTCTCCCCGGCGCCCCGCGGCTGCGAGGGGCCTGGGAGAGCCGCCCGCTCGTTCCCCGGCTCTCCCCGGTGCCCCGCGGCTGCGAGGGGCCCGGGAGAGCCGCGCCGCCCCTTCCCCGGTTCTCCAGGCCCCACCGGGAGGTTGGCATCTCCGGTGGGGTGGGCGCCCCAGGCTCTCCTGCCTAGGGCGCCCAGACACCTGGGGCCGGCCCTGTGCTTATATCAGTATATTGGTACCATGGCTGCGGTGCCTCAAGTGGTTAAGACGCTGAACTGCGGACTGGAAGGTCAGTAGTTCAGCAGTTCGAGACCCGGGAGTGCCACATGACGGAGTGAGCTCCCGTCTCTGGTTCCAGCTCCTGCCAACCTAGCAGTTTGGAAGCAAGAAATTGCAAGTAGATAAATAGGTACCACTTTGGTGGGAAGGTAACAGCGTTCTGTGTGCCTTGGCATCTAGTCATGCCGGCCACATGACCTCAGAAATGTCTTCGGACAGCGCTGGCTCTTTGGCTTGGGAACAGAGATGAGCACCGCAATCCTAGAGTCGGATTCGACTGGCTTTCGAGCAAGGGAAACCTTTACCCTTGCTATCATGGCTGGATTTTTTTTAAAAAAGGCAGTAAAATATCAATATATCAATATACCATTGTAATAATAGGTTAAGCAGGTTCTTTGAATTCCCTGCTTTCTTTCTTCTTCTTTTTTCTTACGTAAGTCTCTAGCCCTCTCATGGAGATATAAGGAAAAAGGCATATCTCTAACAAGGGATGATGACAGAGATTTTTTTTTAGTGAAAGCTGGGGATTCAGGGAAACTGGTAAACCTATCATTACGTTACATTGGCATATTGATATTTTAGTGCTTTTTAATGTAAAAAATGAAACCACTCACCTTCAGGGCGGGGAGGAGGAGAAGGAGCGGTTTGATGATAATGACAGTCCAGTCTTTGGAAAAGTGGGCTAGAAGTGGGAGGAGGCGGGACAAAGAAGGTGGGAGGAAGGTGGGAGGAGGCGGGACAAAGAAAACTGACCGAAACATTAGAAGCAAGGGAAAAGGGGACCAAAATCAACTTCCAGAAAAAAACGATGGGGGTCAAAGTGGTCTCGAAAGAATGAAAAAATATTTTAAAAAATAAAGCGGAGACTAACATGACAAAACTCCATACGGAAATCAGAGGTAAATCGAAGCAGTCTGGGGCCAGAACTGACAAAATAGCCATAGGGGAAAAGCTAACATTTATGTTCTTTTGGAAAGAAATGGTCTTTGTTACTCAAGGAAGTCTGAAACGGGAAGGGGAGCTTGTATATAGTCATTACTATGAGCTCCATCTTGTCCAGCTGTGTGTTTTAACAGCTGTAGACATCTAGGTGGAATGCTAATTAAAGCAGCTTTCTTTGATGTACTCTTGCATGATGTCTATTTCTAAATTACCCAGTTACCTGTCAAACAGAAGGCCCTCTGCCTACATCTACCTTGCTTTTCTTCGGTTCTCCCTTGTGGCTTCTCCTCACAGCAGCTTTCCAGCCAGCGCAGCTTTCCTTTCCTATCTCTAGCACATTTATGTTCTTACCGAGACAAACAGACTCTCAGTGCAGGGATTTAGAGGCCTTTCTGCTAATTGCTGGGCTTGTAAGCTTAATTGGACTGTCTCCCTGGGCACTGTTCCCAAATCAATTAGGCAACGAGTTGGCTGTCACCTCTCCTGCCAAAGCAGGTCACTTGGAAACGCACCACCCAAGAGAAGTCAGGCACCCAAACGGGAAGATGTTGACCTCGACTGTTAAAAGTTATCACATTTTTTAAAAAAGTGTCTTGTACGTTTCCATCGAATCGGTTCTGTGCGTGCGAGATTGTCGCTCCAGCTAGTTTAGTAGGTAGGAGGCAATATAAAGTTCTCTGTAGGCTAGCCATTTGTTTTTATTTATATTTGCCTATTTTGTTTTGTTTTAGACTTATACTCTGCCCCCTCCCTTGGGTCACAGGGCTCGGGGTGGCTCACAACGTTCAATAAAACAATCTATAAATAGAGATAGAAGAGACTTCCAAAAGATTAAATTAAAATCCATAAATTGCCCTCCTAGGTCAAGAACAAAGCTTGAGAATAAAGTTTGAGTGAAGTGGGCACTTTTGAGACCAACAAAGTTTTATTCAAAGAGTAAGCTTTCATGTGCAAAACACAAAGAAGTGTGTTTTGCACGTGCAAGCTTACACTTTGAATAAAACTGTGTTGGTCTCAAAGGTGCCACTGGACTCAAATTTGTTCGGCTGCTTCTGAGCAACGCGGCTACCCCACATAAATCTATCGTCCCAGGTCAGGCATCAGAATAGAGCATGATCATTCCGCAGCCAACAACCAACATTCCAGAAAGCTGTCAAAAACAAGCGGCACTGTTAATAGGATGTAAAAAACTGGCCTCAAAGACGAATAACCCAGACTGAAAACGAAAGACCCAGAGATCCATGTGGAAATCGGGATGCACCAAAGCGGCATGGGGCTAGAACCAACACCACCAACAACAAAAGTGGGAAAGCCCAAAGCCTTCAGCTTTTTTATAAATTTCATTTTGTAACAAGGAGCCATGAAGTTTAACTTGGTTGGAAAGTGCTGAAAGTATAATTCTATGCGACTTTGTTGCTGTTTTCCCCCATGACAGGTGTTTTCCCAAGAGGCCATCTCGGCCTTGTCGGAATCATCCAGGAGTATATTCGTCAGGATGAGATGGATGAAGCGATCAATATCCTGAGCAGCATGAACTGGAACACGATGGGCCACCAATGCTACGTGAGCCTCACTGCCGTAGTAAACCATCTTCTCAGGCAAAAGCTGACGCCCGAGAGAGAAGGTTTGTTCGATGTGTGTGTGTGTGTGTTGTGTTTTGTGTTATGAACCATCAAGTCACCTCTGACTTATGGGCGGCCCCATGGAATGAATGACCTCGAAAATGTCCAGTCATTAACAGCTTTGCTCAGGTCTTGCAAACTGAGGACCATGGCTCTCCTTGATGGAGTCCGTCCATCTCTCGTTGGGGCTTCCTCCCTTCCTGCTGCCTTCAACTTTTCTTAGTATTATTGCCTTTTCCCGGGACTCTTTGTCTTCTCAGCACATGACCAAAGGACAATAGCCTCAGTTCAGAAAATTATTTTGTTTAATTCACAAGCTTTAGAATAGCTTTAAGTTTAAAAAACAAACAAACCCAGGCTGAGTTCAGACTGGCAATTTGCCCCGGCAGAGCCCCGTTTCAGCGATGTTTTAAAACCGCATTAAAGGGGACGTTCACACAGGCACATCTGCCTGGCGTTCCCCACCCGTGGGCAACCCGGGCTGTTCCGCTTTCTTCCCACGTTTAATAGATACCTCATAAAAGCGGCAGCAAATCCCCGAAGAGCGCCCGTGTCCCGCATTTGTCCGCTTCCTGAAAGTATGAACGCTCCATTGATAATAATAATAATAATAATAATAATATACTTTATTGTCATTGTACATAGTACAACGAAATTAAAAGTGCAAACATTTCAGTGATCTACCACAATAATCATGCGCGCTCACACAGCCATTCACAACTGCTTCATAGCTCCCCTAAAGTTCACATAGCAATTAACCACTGATGTCCCCAATTCCAATCTCATGCAGCATTTAGGGCAATAATGGCTCTTGGATAAAAACTGTTTTTTAATCTATTTGTCCTTGTTTTAATTGTCCTGTATCTTCTGCCCGAAGGCAGCAATTCAAACAAGGAGTGTCCAGGGTGTGATGAGTCCTGCAAAATGTTCTTTGCCTTTTTTAAGCATCGAGAACTGTACAGTTGTTCCAGGGATGGGAGAGGGCAGCCAATGATCCTCTGAGCTGTGGTGGTAACTCTCTGGAGTGCCTTCCTATCCGCAGCCGTACAACTGGCAAACCAGGCACAGACACAGTATGATAAAATGCTTTCTATTGAGCAACGATAGAAAGACATCAGTGTTTTCTCACTCAGGTTGTTTTTCTTTAAGAGTCTGAGAAAATAAAGCCTCTGCTGGGCCTTCTTCACCAGAGCAGTGGTGTTAGCGCTCCAAGTCAGATTTTGCTCGATAGTCACTCCCAAAAACTTAAAAGTAGCCACCCTCTCCACACATTCTCCACCAATAAACAGTGGCTTAAGCTGGGAGCAACTCGCGTTGGGCAGAAGGCAGCAGCGGTATGATTGCCCGTGCTCCGCTCTACTGCCCAATGTGGTGCCGGCGCTGTGGGGTCCTCCCCCAATCGGTAAAATGCGCTTATGCACATGAGCGCTCATGCGCACATACACCCATACACCCACAGCCGAATTAATGGGGAAATGCTGCATACAGCGCGCCTCCGGGGCAGCAGTCTGAACACTCCAGCGCGCCTCCTCCTGGTATGCTCCGGCAGCAGCCCGGGCTGTGTGAACGGGAAACCCCGGAACAAATTGCTTTTTTGCCACGACTGGCTACCGGAGCAAATTGCCAGTCTGAACTCAGCCCCAGTGAGAACATGACAATACCCAAAGTCCAGGTCCTTCCGACTTTGAGAGACCACAGTTCTGAAAGTTGCATACTATTCCGAAGGACCACAAGAAGACAAGGAGAGGAGGAAAGAAAACTATGACTGGGGCAACAACGACATTTCACAGAACAAAACTGTACGCAAGACTTTGCCTCAGTGTAGTCATTTTAGCTTCTAGGGAGAGTTCAGGCTTGATTTGATCTACAACCCACTTATTTGTCTTTTTTTTTGCAATCTACGGTATCCCTAAAACTCTCCTCCAACACCACATCTCAAATGAATCAACAACCTGGAAAATCTACAGCGACCAACAGTCTTTTGTTTGAATACATATAATAAATATATATAAGATGTATTATGTACATAAATAGGTTTTAATTAATGCACACAATTAAGATGAGACGTAAACTTTGAGCAGACGGTATTATACTGACTGTATAGGCCTGTTGTTTAAAGGGAATGGACGCTAACGTATCTTTTAGATTAATGCAGCAATAAGACCCTTTTGTTCTGTTTCACAAATGAGAAATTAATGTGGTTTTATTTATTTATTTATTTATTTTAGATTTATGTCCCGCCTTGCCTGCATGTGCGGGCTCAAGGTGTTATAAAGATGGCGTGGTAAAAATGTTATCAGTGGTTACATGTATGCAGGGGTCATTTTGTAGAAAAAAAGGTGCAGGAGCTCATTAGAATAACTCATTAGCATAACTTATTTGCATATGCCACACCCCCTGACATCACTGGAAGTGTGTCAGAAGGCAACACCCACCACTCAGGCTCCACCTCTAGGGACTGTCTTTCCACTCTGGGGGCTGTCATTCCAGTCCCCGAGTAGCCTATCTGGGCCCAGGAGGAATGCTACACGTGCTGCTTTGCACTCCTGCTGGGAGCTGGGGGCGGGGCTTGCAGCCGCCTGTGCTTCTAACTGCCGAATCTCCGCTCCTGCGCGCTCCTGCTCCAAATGACCCCTGCATGTATGTATGTTAATGAATCAAACGACTCATTCTGAGTGACCCTTTTCAAAACTAAGAGGTTTGGATTTGTTCAGTGGCGACTGGATGGGGGAAATGCAGCATTCACCAACTTGACAAGCTTCCCGTTGTGTGCCCTCAGACCATTTCCACATCCCGACTGTAACTTCCCGGGTGCCTCCCGTGACTTTTGAAACCTCCCAACATGAGCAGATCAATTCAGGGCTCAGGTTCATCTCTGCTCGATCCTAGTGGTGCGGCTCTCCATCGAATAGCGTGTGTTGGGTTAGAAAATGAACTGTTCCCAGGATTTAGATTTTGGGGGGGGGGGGTGGGATTAAACAGGAAGGCTGCACGTCATGTCTCAGCACAGCATTACAGCTGGGCACTGAGCTCCACTTTTGTGGCTGGAAGAAAGTGCACTAGAGGGCAATGCCCCCTCTTAGCTGCGGAGTCCTGTGAGCAAAAATTCTACTTGCGTTAAAGTTGTGAAGCGAGCGATTTGGCCGCTGCATAAATTAGTCTGCTCCGAAGCCATCCTTCCTGAGCTCCGACAAAAATCTGTGAGCCAGAGGCCAAAAAACTGTGAGCTAGCTCACACTAACTTAGTTTAGGGGGAACACTGCTACAGGGTTCTTAAGAAAAATTGCTTACTTTACAAACCTGTCCCCGGCACTAGGGAGTGAGAGGCAAGGCTCATTTCCACACCCCCTCCCGTACCCATAGACAAGGTCAAAGGTCTCGTCTTGGGAAACATCTGAAAATACCCAGCAGGAAAGCAGAAGAAATAGCGGGAGGGCGAGGGGAAGGCTTTTTTGTGAAACTTTGCTTAAAAATAATGTTGTTGTTGTGTTGGGTTTTTTTAATAAATGGGTATCGTGTACATAGGAGCTGCGGTGGCTCAAGTGGTTAAGACGCTGAACTGCAGGCTGTGGAAGTTCAGTAGTTCAGCAGTTCGAGACCCGGGTGCCGCATGACGGGGTGAGCTCCTGTCTCTAGTTCCAGCTCCCGCCAACCTAGCAGTTCGAAAACAAGAAATTGCAAGTAGATAAATAGGTACCACTTCGGTGGAAGGTAACAGCGTTCCGTGCGCCTTGGTGTTTAGTCATGCCAGCCACATGACCACGGACAGGGGTCTTTTCGGGGGGAGCGCACCGGAGCACAGCTCCGGGAGCTCAGGAGCCAAGCCCCGCCCCAGCCGGCGTCCCGGAGAGTCTTTCAGGCAGCCGAATGTCAATTTCAGCTCCATTATATCCTATGGGCCATTGAAGTAAATGGTGAAAACATAGGGTATATTCTAGGGGCTGGAGGGAGAGGGTTTGAGGAGAGGCTCCAAACTCACAGGATAGCTGATGGAGCCTCTCCCCCAAGATACCCACCAAGTTTCAAGAACATTGGATCAGGGGGTCCAGTTCTATGGGCCCCTAAACAAGTTGCCCCTATTCCCTCCATTGTTTTCTATGGTGGGAAAAAAATAACTTTTTTCTCACCATAGAGAACAATGGAGGAATAGGGGCAACATGTTTGGGGGCCCATAGAATTGGACCCCTGGTCCAATGTTCTTGAAACTTAGTGGGTATCTTGGGGAGAGGCTCCATTAGCTATTCTGTGGGTTTGGAGCCTCTCCCTCAAATCCCTTCCCTCCAGCTCCCAGAATATACCCTATGTTTTCACCATTGATTTCAATGGCCCATAGGACATAATGGGGCCAAATTGCTGCCAAATTTCTTTCATTCCCTCCTTTCCTTCTCTCTTTTTCCTCTTTCCCTCCTTCTTCTCTTCTCTTCTCTTCTCTTCTCTTCTCTTCTCTTCTCTTCTCTTCTCTTCTCTTCTCTTCTCTTCTCTTCTCTTCTCTTCTCTTCTCTTCTCTTCTCTTCTCTCTTTCTTTCTTTCCCACCTTCTTCTCTTCTCTTTTTTCCTCCTTTCCCTGTTTCCCTCCTTCTTCCCTCTATTTCTTTCCCTCCCCTTTCCTTCTCTTTCTTTCCCTCTTTCCTTCCTTCTTTCCTTCTCTCTACTCTCTCTCTTTCCTTCCCTCTTTCCTCCTTCTGTGGCCCAACTCTCATGAGAAGGAGTTTAAAATTTAAACCCCTTCTCTCTTAGCTCCCCCACCCAGACCAGCTGGGGAAGGGAAGGGGAGGCTTTTGAAGATGCCTCCCCCCTTTTGCTTCCCCTTCTGACATCACTTCCGGTGATGTCAGGGGGCGTGGCATATGCTAATAGCCTAATAGCTCATTAGCATACCATATGCTAATGAGCTCCTGCAGCTGTTTTTCTACGAAAAGACCCCTGACCACGGAAACGTCTTCGGACAGCGCTGGCTCTTCGGCTTTGAAACGGAGATGAGCACCGCAACCCTAGAGTCGGATTCGACTGGCTTTCGAGCAAGGGAACCTTTACCTTTACCTTTACTATCGTGTTCATGTCTCCCCACTTGCAATCTGGCTAATGCAGGGAATTGTTTTATGCCATCCAGGATTTATTCCATTCTAACAAAGCTGTCATGGTAGATTTTTATCGAATGGCTCTGGAGCTGCCAGTTCTGGCTTGCATTCCGTGTAGGCCAAAGCATTTCAGGAGTGCAAAGGATGACGTCAGGAAAAAGGCAACTGCCAGAGAGCGTGGCTTGTGAAATTCTAATTGAAATTGGCAGGTGCCTTTGGAAGAAAACACCTTGAAAGTTCAGCTTATCTTACCATCTAGATTCGAGATAGTGTAAAATCTAATGAAATAAAATGCTTAGAACTGGGAGGGAATGATTGCTAAAGACAGAAAAAGTTGATAGGGATGTGAACAGCCTTGGCAGTGTCTTCTTAATCCAACAAATCGCATAATACGATTAGCCCTTTACCAAAACATATTGTTGTCTCCAGGGCTTTTTTTGTAGAAAAAGCCCAGCAGGAACTCATTAGCATAATAGGCCACACCCATCAGCAGGAACTTATTGGCATATTAGGCCGCACCCCTGACAACACAGCTCATTAGCATATTAGGCCACACCCCGTGTTACAAGAAGTGTTGTCATCCAGCCACACCCATCTTTTGCTTCTTATTCAGTTTACCTTGTCTGTTGTCAGAACCCAGGGGGTTTTTGGAGCAGGAACTCCTTTGCATGTTAGGCCACACACCCCTAATGTAGCCAATCCTAATGAGTTTCTGCTGTTTGGTGTGGCCTGTTATGCTAATGAGTTCCTGCTGGGCGTGGCCAACTCGGGAGCCAGCCGGAACTCCATTCCTGTGTGTTCCGGCCCAAAAATAGCCCTGGTTGTCTCCATCTTTGGATCACTTAAAGCCCACAAGTTGTGACTTGGCAAGCGGGTCTTATGGGTGTGGAAAGGGCTCCTCTCTGGCTCCAGATGACCGCGGAAAAGTCTTTGGACAGCACTGGCTCTTTGGCTTCAAAACCAAGATGAGCACCGCCCCCTGGAGTTGGATTTGACTGGCTTTCGAGCAAGGGAAACCCTTAACCTTTACTAAATGCTCACAGAGTTCTTTCTTCCGGGGACTGCAGTCGTAGACTCGGGGAAACTCTTAAATTCATATATTAAAAATACTTCTGAACAGCGCAAACAAAACCCGTCTTATACAACCACAGAGGAGGCAGCGCTTAGAGCGGAAACAGTTCTGGGAGGAATGAGCCTCGGCTCTTGTAGACGATACCAGTAGTGCAGGGGTCCCCAACCTCTTGGAGTTTGCGGGCACACTTCAAATTCCGACACGGCGTGGTGGGCACGGCAACGCAATGGGCGCCGCAGGAAGCGGGGCCGGCCACAAAAATGGCCGCCACAGCTTTGCTTTGGTGACACTGTGCTGTGGTGGCTGGTGCCGCTGAAGCCGCGTTTAAAAAAGATCTGCACAGCAGATCAAATCTCCAGTAGTCATCCAGAAGCCTTGCTTGGCAAAAGCTTTATCTGGCCCCGCCCACTTCCTAAAAACAGTCGGGCGGGCACTGGAAAAGGTGTCGGCAGGTGCCAGGGTCGCCCACGGGCATTACAGTGGGGTCTTCTAGTTTAGTGTTCAGTTTCCTGGAATGCTCCCATTGCTGTCAATACTCCATGGACCGGCACTGGAAATCCCTTCTCCTTAGGATCCCATCCGTGCAGGGCTCTTCACCTGGTGACCGGTGGCACGACATAAGAACAATTTAAAAAAAACTCCACAAAACAAAACCCAGGATGGTTAGGAAAAAGAAAACCCTTTAAATGGGGAGTTGATAATTGCTCCTTCAAACTCCGTCATACTGATGAGTCAATCGTTCCACATGCAAATAATTATAAAGAGAATGGTTTATGGACTTTATCTTCTGGCAGCTCTCTCTCTCCCCACCACCCCCGCACCCGTCCTTTTGTTGCTTGCAGTAATTGTACAAACGACCGTTTGCAAGTTAAGGGTTGCTTTTATACTCCCCGTCGGCTTTTTAATTCATCTTCCCGGCAATAAGTTCACATTTCGTCTGTGTTTTAAGAAACCTGACAGATTGCAAACAAGGCCGGCTTCTTGTAAGCTGGGCCGTCCCACTTTGTTTCAACGCCGCTTTGTTTGAACTCCACAGCTCAGCTGGAGGCAAGCCTTGGAACCTTTTACGCACCGACGAGACCTCTCTCGGAGACAACGGTGTTGGGATACAGGGATCCTGTCAGCAGATACGCGAGAAGGTTCTTCCACCATCTGCTGAGGTGAATGACATCCTGAGGTTGTTTTCTAAGTCCTAATTAATTGTTCGTTTCAGTAACTTGACGCTTTTGACACGGTTAACACATTTTTCTTAAAGGACCACCTTGGGAAACTATGCATGCCCTGACACTGTTTGTTTAGCTATTCCTTCCTGCCTGAAATCAGTTTAAAGAGTAATTTTGAACTCCTCTGTAAACTCACTTCAAAGAGGGAGTTTGGTGTGGTGGTTAAGTGCGTAGACTCTAATCTGGGAGAACCGGGTTTGATTCCCCACTCCTCCACTTGCACCTGGCTGGCTGACCTTGGGCAAGCCGCAGTTCTGATAAGAGCTGTCCTTGAAAAAGAGCAGTTTCTGTCAAGAGCTCTCTCAGCCCCACCTCCCTCACAGGGTGTCTGTTGTGGGGAGGGGAAGGGAAGGGAGTTTGTCAGCCGCTCTGAGACTCCCTTGGGTAGTGAAGGGTAGGGTATAAATCCCATCTCTTCTCCCCTTCTTCTTTCTGTTCAGTTTCATAGAGAATTGAGTGGTTCTCTGAGTTCAGATGAAAGAATCAAAACATTCCACTGCTGCTGCTGCTGCCAGTCTGAGCAGACGATACCGACTTTGATGGACTGATGGTCTGAATCAGTGTAAGGCAGCTTCACGTGTTCATTGCTAGGGAGGGGCTGTGACTCAGTGGCAGAGCTTCCGCTTGGCATGAAGGCGATCCCAGATTCAGTCCCCGGCTTCTCCAGTTAAAATGATCAGGTACCAGGTGATGTGAAAGACTTCTGCCTGAGACTCTGGAGAGCTACTACCAGTCTCGAGTAGACAGTGACACCGATGGATTTATTTATTTATTTTATTAGATTTACATACCGCCCTCCCGAAACAGGCTCTGGGCGGTGTACAGCGATTAAAAGAATCCAGTTAAAACAATGTTGAAATAATAGTTTGCACATAATAATATCATATCATAAAATACCATGTAAACAAGGAGATCAGGTGTTAAAACAACCCAATATCTAATCAGATGTCCAGTTAGGACCTGGCCACTGGAGGATGATTGGCCAAAGAACTGGCGGGGACACATCCGCTGTCTCAGCCAAATGCCTGGCAGAAGAGCTCCGTCTTACAGGCCCTGCGGAACTGCAATAAGTCCCGTGGGGCCCTGATTTCATAGGGGAGCTCATTCCCCCAGGCAGGGGCCAGGGACAAAAAGGCCCTGGCCCTGGTTGAGACTAATCAGATGTCCCTGGGGCCGGGGACCACTAAAAGTTGTTGGTTTCTAGACCTCAGTGCCCTCCGGGGCTCATGTGGGGAGAGGCGGTCTTGCAGGTATGCTGGCCACTGGCCATATAGGGCTTTAAAGGTAAGCACCAGCACCTTGAAATGGATCCAGAATTCAATAGGCAGCCAGTGCAGTTTGCGCAGCACTGGGTGGATACAAGCCCGCACGGGCGTCGCCGTCAGCATCCGCGCTGCTGCATTCTGCACTAGCTGCAACTTCTGGAGCAGAGTCAAGGGCAGCCCCACATAGAAAGAGTTACAATAATCCAGTCGGGAAGTGACCATTGCATGGGTCACTGTAGCGAGGTCTCGGGGAGTAAGATACGGGGCTAACTGCCTGATCTGCCTCAGATAGAAAAAGGCAGACCTGGCGGGGGCAGTGACCTAGGTCTTCACGGAGAGGGAGGCATCCAGGAACACCCCCAGACTCTTCACACGTAGGCACCAGTGGAGCCCCATCGAAGGCTGGGAGCCTGATCCCCTGACCCAATCCCCTACGACTCAGGTGCAGGACCTCCATCTTAGATGGATTTAACTTCAGTCGTAACCACCCAGCCACAGCCTGTAGCACCTCGTCGAGAGGTCCTGGGGCCGTGTCTGGGCGGCCATCCATCAGTAGGCAGAGCTGGGTATCGTCCGCGAACTGGTGACAACCCAGCCCATATCTCCGGATAATCTGAGCGAGGGGGCGCGTATAGATATTAAATAACATGGGGGAGAGAAGTGCTCCCTGCAGAACACCACGTTCTAGTAGATGCCACTGGGATACCTCCCCCCCCCCCAAGTGCCACCCTTTCTCTCCAACCCCGGAGGAAGGAGGCTAGCCTGCTCGATGGCCTGATTCGGTATAAAGCAGCCTAATGTGCTCTTCTGTACTATTAAGCAGACAAATAAATCAAAGACGTCCTAAAATACACGGGAAATACTCTGACTTTTAATTTGTACAATGGATGCCATTTCTGGTTTTTTAATTTGGAAGACTTACAGAACTTTTATTACATTTTGGTGTCTCGCCCTTCCCCCCGGGCGCCAGACGTGAGGTTATTCCCGCGTTATCCGCTCCAGAACCCTGTGAAGCGGGAGGCCGAGGGAGAATCTTCCCCCGGGCCAATCCACCGCTTTTACAGATGTGCCAGCTTTCAGGAGTTACTCGTAAAAAAGAGATCTTTAAAGACAGCGCCTTAAGCCGTCCTAGTAGAGGTTTGATGAGCTTGGCTCGGTAACGCCGCATCCCATTCCTTTTGAGGGCTGAGCACATGCAGAACAGAGACAGCCCCCCTACACAAATCGTTCGATAACGCCCATGCAGGTGATAACCCATCATGACGTAAGAGTGCGTGCAACACGTTGCTTTATTTACCTCGTCCACTCGGGGGGACGAGGTGGCCAGCCATTCAGTTCAGGGGCAGAGTGCGAAATCGGGTTACGGTTCCTGGGAGAGGTGTAAGGCAGGAGGAGATCGCCGTGCTCACATCTTGTTTTGGTCCTGTCAGCACAGGAAACTCCTCTCTGGGATTTCCCTCTTTTCGGTCACTTGGACTGGGACAAGTCAGGAACCCCACCTTGGTGTGCCAATGTTCGCGTTAGTGGGCGTGCACCAATGGTCACTTGCAGCGCCTTTCCTTCAAGACAGGATAACCAGCCAGGGCTCTTTGTGTAGCAGGAACTCCTTTGCATATTAGGTGACACACCCTCTAATCTAGCCAATCCTCCAAGAGCTTACAGAGCTCTTCTTACAGGGGCTACTGTCAGCTCTTGGAGGATTGGCTGCATTAAGATGTGTGGCCTAATATGCAAAGGAATTCCTGCTACAGAAGAGCCTGAGGCACCCCTAATCTAGCCAATTCTCAAGAGGTTACAGAGCTCTTCTTACAGGGGCTACTGTCAGCTCTTGGAGGATTGGCTACATTAGAGTGTGTGGCCTAATATGCAAAGGAGTTCCTGCTACAGAAAGAGCCCTGAGGCACACCCCTATTCTAGCCAATCCTCCAAGAGCTTACAGAGCTCTTCTTCAAGGGGCTACTGTAAGCTCTTGGAGGATTGGCTGCATTAGAGGGTGTGTCGCCTAATATGCAAAGGAGTTACCGCTACAAAAAGAGCCCTGGACTAACCACAAATGATCAGTGAAGGCTTAAGCGAACACTGCAGACCTGGCTAGTTGCAGCATGACTTCCTGGCACGTCTCCTCTTCCTACCTCCTGGAAGCTGCTTAAGCTAATGGGTCGTACTTAGACGTTTGCTTTTGATCGTTCTATTAAGGTATGGCTCCCACAGATGTCCAGACAGCCTGTAGCACCACGGGCCCTACCAGCACCTGGTTCTACCATGGGGGGGATGTGTGGTGCTGACTCAGCTGACCCAGCTCTCAAGCTGCTGGACCTTACTGAGGAATTCAGTTCTGCAGCTTCATGCCACCACCCCTGCAACATATTAGGATTCCTTTTGCCTGCCGCCAGCAGGTTGATAGTTAATGGCGTGCTTGTTCGGTAACCTGCTAACCAGATACTGTGTCTCTTAAGAGATTTTACTTCACGTTAAAAGTCACGCCCCCCCCCCACATACACACACCACCACGGATTGCTTGTTAATTTAGTTCCAGGCAGGGCTTCTTTTGTAGAAAAAGCCCAGCAGGAACTCATTAGCATAACAGGCCATACCCAACAACAGAAGCGCATTAGCATATTAGGCCACACCCATTACAGCACAGCTTATTAGCCTATTAGGCTACACCCCATGTTACCAAGCGTGGTCATCGAGCCACACCCACCTTTTGCTTCTTATTCTGTTTACCTTGTTTGTTGTCAAAACCCCAGGGCTTTTTTTGGAGCAAGAACTCCTTTGCATGTTAGGCCACACACCCCTAATGTAGCCAATCCTAATGAGTTTCTGCTGTTGGGTGTGGCCTGTTATGCTAATGAGTTCCTGCTGGGCGTGGCCAACTCGGAGCCAGCCGGAACGCCGTTCCTGTGCGTTCCTGCCCCAAAATAGCCCTGGTTCTGGGTATGTGTTACCTGGTAAGCATGAGCCCAGGTAGGCTTTTTGGGGGGGCGGGTATGCAACAGACCACCATAAAACCAATCTCAGGGGCAGAGATTAACCATATAAGCTGGGGGTCTTAAAGATATGGCCCGCAGGCGGATCCGGCCACGCAGGGCTGCAGTCTGGCCCGAGAGCAGCTGACTCTATGCTGCTTCCTGTTTCTAACATTGCAGCTTCTTCTGGCCAGTCGCTCCTAGTTCCTGCTTCTGAGGAGAGAAAGAAAGCCTTCCCTCAACTGGCTGAGAGCTCTTCCTCCCCTCCCCCTCCTCCTCTGGGAAGGGAGGGGGAGGAAAAGAGCCAGAGAGCGGGGGGAATGGCTTCTTGTGGGACTTTTAAGAAGACCAGCAACGTTTTATCCCAGTTGTAAGCACACTTTTACTTCAGAGAGAGGGAGGGAGCCATAGGGAGCCAGCAAGAAAAAGAGAGAGAGAGAGAGAGTCCTGTGTTTAAGACCAAAAAACATTTTATTCCAGGTATAAGTGAAAAAGAGAGAGAGAGAGTCCATTCCATGGCACTTGGAGAGATCCTCCTTTCCATTTCTAACTGATGTGGGGGGGGGGGCTAACAGCACAGCTTTATTAACGAAAGGGAGCAAGAGTACAGCTGCACCTTAATGACTAACAAAAATTTTGGCAGGGCATGAGCTTTCATGAATCACTGCTTACTTCTTCAGATACAGCTGGAATGTGAGTCCATCTGTCCTTATATCTCGGAGAGTGAAGTGATTTCAGACACCAAAAGACAATAGCAGGCATTGGTAACGAGAGAAGAAACCTAGGTCTCAATTCAGTCCAGGAGTTTACATTGTCTTGAGCTTCATGATCAGTCGCAATCCAGCAGTCCCTCTTCCTAATCTCCCTTTGAAATTCCTTTGTGACAGAATTGCTACTGTTAGGTCAGCAACTGAATGTCCTGGAAGGTTAAAATGTTCCCCCACTGCTTTTTGAACGCTGTGGTTTCTAATAGTGGTAGAAAGAGTAAGAGTCCAGTCGCACCTTGTGGTAGGGTATGTGCTTTTGTGAATCACTGCTCACTTCTTCAGACTTACTTCCATTTATTCTTTGCATCCTCCTGGACTGAATCCTCCTGTATCAAATTGAGACCTAGGTTTCCTGTCTCATCACCAATGCTGATATCTCCATGCCTCTGCATATCACACCAATGCTGGCATCTGCCCCATCTGCATATCACACCTAATCCAATCATGCCCGCTGTTGCCATTCGGCATTTGATATCATCTTTATAAAGTTTGTATCTCCAGTACCTTCTGTTACATTTTATGGCATACATGGCCCGGCCCAACAAAGTGACATTTATGTTAGATCTGTCCCTCGTAACAAATGAGTTCGACACCTCTGGTATATCCTATTAGCCACAAGGTATAGATAGGAACTCTCAGTCCCGGGAGCAAGGGATGCTCTGTATGCTTGGTGGTTGGGGGTGGGACCCACAGTGGGAGGGCTTCTAGTGTCCTGGCCCCACTGCTGGACCTCCTGATGGCACCTGGTATTTTTGGCCACCGTGTGACAGAGTGTTGGACTGGATGGGCCATTGGCCTGATCCAACATTGGCTTCTCTTATGTTCTTATGTCTGGGGCAAGTGATGCTCTGTATTCCTGATGCTTAGGGGGGGCAGCAGTGGGAGGGCTTCTAGTGTCCTGGCCCCACTGCTGGACCTCCTGATGGCACCAGGGTTTTTGGGCCACTGTGTGACACAGAGTGTTGGACTGGATGGGCCGTTGGCCTGATCCACCATTGGCTTCTCTCTTATGTTCTTATGTTCTTACAAAAAGTGTTCCCTTCTCATTGGGTGGCCAAAGTGTTTGAGCTTTGGCTTCAGTCTCTGGCCTTTCAGGGAACAGTCGGGATTGAGTTCTTTTAGGACTGACTGATTTGATCTCCTTGCAGTCCAAGGGACTCTCAAGAGTCTTCTCCAGCATCATAATGCAAAAGAATCTATTCTTCGACGTTCAGCCTTCCTTATAGTCCAACTCTCGCAGCCATACATTACCCTCTTCCTTAGACTTGTTTTAAGATTGCCAGCTTAACTGTGTTCTTTATCTACTGTGCAAGCTCGGTTGTACTTTTATAAGACAGAGATTCTCCTATACAGCTGCGGGTTCCCTCTCATCCTCCCTAGGAGGAAATTACCAGACAGCTCCCAGACGGTCCCCATAATCTTCATTGACTAACACATAATCAGTTTTGCCCCATAAGAAGGCCTTTTGCAGACCTCAAGTTTAGCCCCTGAGTATTCACATCGTGCAAATTCAACTTACCTTGTAACACTGCAAATTTTAACCCAGGTACCTGAGCTAAAATGTTGTTTCACCACCCAGCCCCATGTAGAGGGAGAGCTGATGGTTCTTCTGAATTCTGCCTCATTATAACTGCGATCAGGAAACCTCCTTTTGCTTCATGATCTTATCTCCAGGCCAGTACCGAGACATGGATACTTTCCACGTAGTGGTTTGGTTGTAGTTGTTAAGTGTGCGGACTCTAAACTGAGAGAACCAGGTTTGATTCCCCACTCCTCCACATGCAGCTGCTGGTGTGACCTTGGGGCAGTCACAAGCTCTGGCACAGCTGTTCTTGGAAAAGAGCAGTTTCTGTCAGAAGCTCTCAGCCCCACCTACCTCACAGGGTGTCTGTTGTGGGGAGGGGAACGGAAAAGGAGTTTGTAAGCTCTGAGACTCTAAGTGAAGGGAGGAGTATAAATCCAATCTCTTCCTCCTCCTCCTCCTCCTCCTCCTCCTCCTCCTCCTCCTCCTCCTCTTCTTCCTCCTCCTCTTCTTCTTCTTCTTCTTCTTCTTCTTCTTCTTCTTCTTCTCCCCTCCTGGTCTGCCCCCTTTGGGGATCAATTCGGCTTTTCGTTTTTCAGCTCTGACCAGCCTTCCTCTTTGCGCAGATTTGTCTCAGAACCCATTGGTCCTTGGGGGTCTATTTGTTATAGCTTTTTCTGGAGAACCCTGGAAAACTTTTATTGTACTTGTTCTGGGCCATATTAAAAAAAAATGTTAGGCATAGTCTGCCACAAAGAATCTGTATGGTGATTGATTTGTGGTTTTTTAGCGTCAAAGATGCATGATAAATACTTGGACGGAGTGTATGCTTGTCGTTGGCTGGGAGCTGGCAGTTTCCATACCTTAATGAACTGTTGAAAGCAGACTTTTGCTGTAATGTGCTCATAGCTAGCATGATGAATCTTAGGGCTCTAAGATCGGGGGTCCCAAGCAGTGTTCACTCTAAGCTGAGCTAGTGTGAGCTAGCTCACAGTTTTTTAGCCTCTGGCTCACAGAGTTTTGTCTTGGCTCAGGGAGGATGGCTCCAGAGCCAACTAATTGATACCGTAGCCAAACCGCCCACTCACAACTTTAATACCAGCAGCTCCCAGAATAGAATTTTTGCTCACAAGACTCCACAGCTTAGAGGGAACATTGGTCCCAAGACCGTCTAGCCATCCTAGGCCCTAGAGAAGCCAGGCTAGCCATGACAAGGGTCAGGGCCTTTTCTGCGGCGGCCCCTAACTGATGGAATGAGCTCCCGGATGACATCAGGGCCTTTTACAGTTCCAGAGGGCCTGTAAAACAGAGCTCTTCCACCAGGCTTTCAATTAGGGTGCCACCTCCCAGTACTGTAGCCCTGGCCCCAACATCAGCACCAATTTAATAACCAACAGCCTGGCAGGAACCCGGATTATGATGATAGTGACCTTCTAGATATTGGGAGAATGCCGCCATTGCTTATTAACACCTATTGTTTACTAGTATTTATGGTTTATATGTTGTGGTCTGATTTCAAATCTTCTGCTTTCACATATCTCACTGTTTTTTTATGTGGGTGTGTACACAGGGCTATTTTTGGGCAGGAAGGCACAGGAACGGAGTTCCGGCTGGCTCCTGAGTTGGCCACACCCAGCAGGAACTCATTAGCATAACAGGCCACACCCAACAGCAGAAACTCATTAGGATTAGGGCTGTGTGGCCTAACATGCAAAGGAGTTCCTACTACCAAGAAGCCCTGGGTTCTGACAACAAACAAGGTAAATAGAATAAAAAGCAAAAGGTGGGTGTGGCTGGATGACCACACTTCTGGCAACATGGGGTGTGGCCTAATATGTATAGCTGTTGATGGGTGTGGCCTGTTATGCTAATGCTTCCTGCTGGGCTTTTCCTACAAAAAAAGCCCTGTGTATGCGCATACACACACACATATTCTGTAAGCCTCCTGGCTTTGTGGGGAGGGCGGGATACGAATTACACAAACAAATAAATAAGTAATAAATTCCTGAAGACCTCGGTTCGGGTGCCGGATTAGATGCACTTTTTCTGTGATTCTGTTCCTGGGGGCAGTGGCAACATTAAAGTACGTGCACGAAAAGCTGAATTTGGCGGGGGCGGGGGGAGCCCACAGCAGCAATAGGAAATAAAGGAGGGATATAAAATTTAGGGGGATGGGGAAGCAAGGGCTCTCTTTCTCCCCTGCTTCCCAAGAAGTTCCAGTAGTCCATGGGGCCAGCAAGGCAAGTGCTCCTTGATGCTTTGTCTTTTCCAGAAACCGTCCTCTGTTCTTCTGTAATTATCCTACAACGTAGGGCTCCAGCTGAGTAGGGGGTGGAAAGTGCCGTCGTCACAGCTGACTTGTGGTGACCCCATAGGATTTTCGAAGCGAGAGACGTTCAGAGGGGGTTTGCCGTTGCAGCCTCCGCGTCACGACCCTGGTGTCCCTTGGAGACCTCACATCCAGCTACTAGAAAGGGTATTTAGCTTCCGAGATCTGATGGGTTCAGGCTAGCCTGGGCTATCCAGATCAGCTGAGTATTTCCTGCTATACGGTACACCAAGGCCGCTTCCCCCTGGGGTTTTTCCCAGCAGCATGCCTCTGCCTTACTGGGGAGCTTCCATGCAACGCTGGTCTCCCAGGGTTTTTCTGTTTCATCCAAAGCACTGAAGAGCTTCCTTGGCTCTGACTTTAAGCGCAAAGGGGCCCACCAGCTGCAGTCAGGACCTCCACGGAAAACCGCTGCCTGCAGACGATCCAGAGGAAGGGCGGTGCTTAGCTTCACGCCCAAAATGATGGCGCTCAGCTCCAGTGTTTTCCCCACCCTCTTAGTTCTTAGGGGGCTGGTGTTGTTCTGTGACCCTTCTTCCACAACTTGGCTGTGAGCCATGGCACAGTCGTTCAGGAGGATCGCTGGGGAGCTCGGCGAAATTATCATCAGGTTGATGCTTTTGTGCGGAAGGTGGGGAAGTCTGGGGGTGGGGAAGTCTGGGGGGGCAGGGCTCATCGGTGGTGGGGCTCTGCCCCCAATTGCCCCACCATGGCTACGGGCCTGGGCTTGGCGCCACTTTCCACCAGCACATTCTGAAAGCTGTTAATAAGCATCCTCTACAGAACAGGTTTCGGGTTATTCTGTAAAGTCGATCAGAAGATATCCAAGCAGCACTCACGCGTGTGAATTTCAGTCGCTACGATCCAGGCGTCACATGCAAAGACTGCCCCGGCTACATTTTCCCCCTCTGCTTTGCAGAACAAGAGATGGGGTTGCCATGATTTAACAAGATTTCAGTTCAACGCTCAAAAGAGGTTGAACAGGTTAGCCACTAAAGCGTTAGATCGCCTTTCTTTCAGTAACACTGCTAATTACTTTTTTCTTTTTTAACATGAGCCAGTTCCACTGCAGGTTTGCATATCGCTCATATACTTTGATCGGTGGCCATGCGATTTAATTCTTTCGTGCCGATCACGCTGTAAACAAAGCTGGGCAAAAACATCAGGGAAAGGAAAACACACAAAATCATGTAGTAAATTCATGTTTTAAAAAAAAATCCTGAGAAGTAATCCTGATAGAAATGCTCGTGCACGCAAAGGAGAAAGCAGCTGTGTTAGCGCAAGGGGCAGTAATGTATCATTTGTTTCCCAGCCACACGGTTATATAGCGGGAATGGCTGTGTGTGCGTGGACCCATGGTGCACTACGCATCAAGTCTAATGAAGAAAGCAAACTAGTCTCAGCCATCCAGCGGTTTTCCCTGGACTGGTTTGCTTGCTGTTTCCACACTACAGTGGAACTGCGTAGTCCCAGAGATGCAAGGGCTGGTTCAGACGAGTGATTAATATGTAGAATTTGCTGCCAAAGGATGTAGTGATATGGCCACAGGCCATAGATGGTTTTAAAAGGGGATTAGACAGATTCATGGAGATGAGGCCTATCAGTAGCTATTAGCCATAGTGACTAAAGGGAACCTCCACATTCAGAGTCAGTCAACCTCTGAATCCCAGTTCAGGGAAAGCCTCGGCCTCTATGCCCTGTTGTTGGTCGTCCAGAGGAACTGCTTGCCCACTGTGTGAAACAGGACGCTGGACTAGATAGACCAGTGGATTGATCCAGCAGAGCTCTTATTATCTTCTTATGAAGGCCTCGGCCTCTCTGCCCTGTTGTTGGCCCTCCAGAGGAACTGGTTGGCCACTGTGTGAGACAGGATGCTGGACTAGAGGGACCACTGGTCTGATCCAGCAGGGTTCTTCTTACGTTCTTATGAAGGCCTTGGCCTCTCTGCCCTGTTGTTGGCCCTCCAGAAGAACTGGTTGGCCACTGTGTGAGACAGGATGCTGGACTAGAGGGACCACTGGTCTGATCCAGCAGGCCTCTTCTTATGTTCTTATGAAGGCCTTGGCCTCTCTGCCCTGTTGTTGGCCCTCCAGAGGAACTGGTTGGCCACTGTGTGAGACAGGATGCTGGACTAGAGGGACCACTGGCCTGATCCAGCAGGCCTCTTCTGATGTTCTTCGGAAGGCCTCAGCCTCTCTGCCCTGTTGTTGGCCCTCCAGAGGAACTGGTTGGCCACTGTGTGAGACAGGATGCTGGACTAGAGGGACCACTGGTTTGATCCAGCAGGCCTCTTCTTATGTTCTTATGAAGGCCTTGGCCTCTCTGCCCTGTTGTTGGCCGTTCAGAGGAACTGGTTGGCCACTGTGTGAGACAGGATGCTGGACTAGATGGACCACTGGTCTGATCCAGCAGGCCTCTTCTGATGTTCTTATGAAGGCCTTGATCTCTCTGTCCTGTTGTTGGCCGTTCAGAGGAACTGGTTGCCCACTGCATGAGACAGGATGCTGGACTAGATGGATCACTGGTCTGATCCAGCAGGCCTCTTCTTATGTTCTTAGGAAGGCCTTGGCCTCTATGCCCCATTGTTGGCCCTCCAGAGGAACTGCTTGCCCACTGTGTGAGACAGGATGCTGGACCAGATGGATCACTGGTCTGATCCAGCAGGGCTCTTTTTATATTCTTATGGTTCCATTTTGAGGGAAAGCCATGCTAGCCGTACTCAAAGACGCATTCTATTACTTCATACATTCCAGGATTGGATCCTGTTATTAAAATCCTGCTTCCAGAGCTGAACCATGGATCAAATTAGGTCGTTGCCTTTTATTAGTTTGTGATCAATGGGAAGATGTTAAGATTAAACTCCACACCTTAAAGCCCTATATGGTCAGGGGCCTGCCTACCTGAGGGACTGCCTTTCCCCATATGTCCCCCAGAGAGCACTGAGGTCAGGGTCGCAAAACCGCCTGACTTTCCCTGGTCCAAAAGATGCCAGATTGGCTGCTACCAGAGCTAGAGCCTTCTTGGTGGTGGCTCCACACTGGTGGAACGAGCTCCCGGGAGACATCAGGGCCCTGTGGGACCTTTTACAGTCCCACAGGGCCTGTAAACGGAGCTCTTCCACCAGGCCTTCGATTAGGAGCCGTCACTGAGGAAAGAGCTATTAAAAACTGAACTGCTACGGCCCTCGTGTTATTGGCACTAAGGACAACTGTGGATACTGGTTTAGCTATTTTGGACCACCATACAGCAACCACCATCTGTACTTAATTGCACTTCGTATGTATATTGTTGTTATGTGAATTTTATAGTACTGCTCTTTTGCGTTTGTGTTTTATTTGTATTTTAGCCTGTTGTATGCTGCCTTGAGCCTGGCCTCTGCAGGAAAGGCGGGTTATAAATCGAAAATAACAGAGAAATAAATGTAAATACGATGGTCTTGGAAGCATAAGAGAAGAGTCTGAAATCTCTAGCCGCATATAAGTCACACCCATGGTGTCTAGAAGCCAGAAAAGCAAAGAAGCAAACCACTTTCCGTACGCCTAAGGGGAAAACTAGGCCCGCGACCCAAGAGGCAGTGCCCCTAGCTCTTAACTTCTGCTCCCAGATGTTCACCCATCGACTGCGGTTTTCGAATTGCTGCGATATCAGATCGACACAATGGGGGATTTATAATGGAAGCAGCAACTCATCCCGAACCGTAGTTTGCCTCTGCTTACAGTGGTGTCTTTTTGGTTGTGTAGACATGCTGATACGTTTGCTCAATAAAATGCAGCTTTCGAGACATACTGTTAAGTTTACATGATCACCAGAGTGAGAGGGCTAAAGCTGGAACAGAAGAAAAGCTGAAGAGAATTAATGTAATAAAAGCTGGGATTTAACAGACAGGGTTGAGCAAAATGAGTGTGAAACAACAGGTGTCATCGGCTCTTATCAGCATTTTTAATTAACATCTGTTTTCAGCCCAGAGTACTTTGGAAGAGTATGCTGAAGTGTGCCTGTATTTATAGATAAAGGTAGACTGTTGAGAAGTTACTGAAACAGTAAGAGGCTGGGAAAACCAGGAAGGAGGGGAGGGGGTGTTGGTTGCGTCCTTTACCAACCTGACAGAAATCCATTATAGCAAAATTGCCAGGTAGGAAGATATTGCTATGGCAACAAAAATCATTTTGTCTTAGAGGGGGGGGAACAGGAGCGATAGGCAAATTCGGAGGGTGGGAAATTCAAAGGGAACAAGTATTCTAATTAAAAAAGGAGAAGACGAAGAAGAAATGTACAGGATACGTTTTTAAAAGCAGCCACAGCTCCAGCGTTCAAATTATTCAATTAGCATTATAATTTCCCGTCTCCCTTTAGTCCCTTTCATTAAGCGTCTCGAGGAGGCTCTTTCTGATATTGAAAGAGCCCACGCCGCCTGACCTCCTGATGAAAAAGAAAAGGACACTTACCTTTCCTGGCGACATGAAAGAAACTGAGGCGCCTCCATTTCCACGTGGCCGAGGACCGGCCGGGTACCAAATGGACACCATGCAGAGACCACTTTAAATTGTTCTCGGGCGGCAGCCTGTCATATTAATGAGAGAGCGTTGTCCGTGTCAATGCGGGAAGACGTTTTTAAGAGCTCGGAGGCCATACAGAAACCAACCTGACTCCTCGCGGCAAGCCGCGGCCGTAAACAATCGACTCACCTCACAGAGACGGTCACCAGATTAAGTCATTTGAAGCGGTCTCCAGAAAGCAGCTAATTTTGTGTTCCCAGTCTGGTTCCCCTCCCCCTCCCCTTTATCTGGGCTGCCCCCCAGGACTGTTTCGACTTGGTGGAACATGTTGACTTCTCTGAGAAATGGAGGAGAGGCCTTCTCTCGGGCCCAGAAGCAAAACTCAGCCCCATCACTTGAGGCTGACACGTCTCTTTCACCTTGGTGCTTGAGGGCAGCGCCAGGGGGCTCTGTTGTCCTGGCGTGTCTCACTGGCTCAGAATCTGGCATTCAGGGGAGGAAATGTGGAGCGCTGCTGACGTGGCCACAGCACGAAGGAGTGGTGGGAGGCAGGGGAGGTTCAAAACTGAATGCCAGTCTGTTTTTGTATTTTTGGACTCAAGTTCATTAAAACCATTATGTGTAGAGTCCCTGTGGTGCATAGTAATCTTCAGGCGACGTGCGGGCATGGGTGGTATGAGCTTGATGCCATGCAGCCTCGATGGTGAAAAACGTTGGGGCAGTGGAAAATGAGACATATTTGCTTCATGATTCAGTCCGAGATGGGCATATTGTTCTGCCACGTTTGACCGAGACCTGGTTGGATGAAACTTAGTTGGCCAGATGTGCAGACCCAAACTGGAGGGGCAGGGCTATACATAAGAACATAAGAGAGAAGCCAATGTTGAATCAGGCCAATGGCCCATCTAGTCCAACACTCTGTGTCACACAGTAGCCAAAAATGCCAGGTGCCATCAGGAGGTCCAGCAGTGGGGCCAGGACTCTAGAAACCCTCCCACTGCTGCCCCCCAGGCACCAATAGCTCTGTGAGACTTCTTCTCATTCCAAGGTATGCAGTTCAGGCTGTGGCCAGCGTAGGTTGTGTGTATCTTGTACTGGGTACCGGGGCTCCTTTTGGTCTGCTTGCTTACCAGGGGGTATTCTAGCAAAGTTAGCAGAGGTAATCTTGGGCTTGGTGTTAGAGGTTCCTAGAACGTCTGTTTGGGTGGAGTTCAGTAGCCTCACCAAAGCTATCTTTTCTGATTGTGCCCAGGAGTTCATGGCCATAATAACAACTATGGGCCTGCTTCAGGTTGAATTGTACCCTATGTATGAAAAAGGATAGATATCGCTGTCCCAGTCCCGAGGTCCCAGGACGAGGCCGCCACATCCCCGAACCCCCTGAGACACCCACTCACCTGCCGGGAGCCAGAGCACACTGCCACCAAGGCCTCCACCACCCAGGGCACCGCAGCGAGGGGGCGGGGAGCTGAGGGACACGGAGACCACCGCAGCAACAGAAGAGGATTTGCCTGGACAGGTGCGGCCCCGAGCCCAAGGACCAAAGAAGAACCCTGGCCAGAACATGCCTCCCAGCACAAAGGAGAAGGGGACTGATGGGAGGCACAGGCGGGGGTGCTCCGCCCGAGGCAGGAAGTGCGATATCGGGCGGTGCTGCCGCTGGCCCCGGAGTTTGCCGGGCTGGGCCCAGCTCCGCCCAGGACACCGGGCGCGCATCCAGTCTTAAGGAGGGGGGTGGGGCCCGGGGAGGCAGGTCAGCACTGGGAGCGGGGCAGGGAATAAAAGGAGGAAGAGATGAAGGGGAGTCGGGGAGGAGTAGCTAAAGCCGAGGCTGGGGCAAGATGAGAGGGCAGTGAGAAGGAGAGAGAGCGCAACCGAAGTTCCCTCCCCCAGACTCACCTGACTAAGACCCGACGCCGCAGCTGACAGAGGGACCCTTGAGGTGACGTCAACCTTGTCCCCTGTCTTTCGGGGACTCCTTCCACACCTTGTCCCCCTTTTGCACCCCTCAGCCGCCAGGGCCGACCCTCCTTCCCAGGAGAAGAACACGATGCACCACAGCCACGGGGGGCGGCAGCCCAGAAAAAACTGGGCTTGACAATTGTATCTATTGACCATTTTTTTGGTGGTTTAATGAGGGGGTTTAAAACCATTATCATGCTTCCTTTGTTTGGTGCCCCCTTCTTATAGGGACAAACTTTGAATAGTTCATCTTTGGAGACCTATGAATCCTGTTGTGAGTTCAGAACGCTCTGGGAAATTTCAGGGCTTTGCCAAAGTGGTTCTGTTGAAACCTTGGTTTCAGTGTGGAATACTGAATTATTTGGGGCAAAGACCATAGTGCTGTGAAAAGCTGAAGGTGGTAAGAAAAGGGCGAGAACCAATATGGGACGGATTGACTCCATCAAGGAAGCCACAGCAAGACCTGAGCAAGGTTGTTAATGACCGGACATTTTGGAGGTCATTAATCCATAGGGTCGTCGTCAGTTGGAAGTGACTTGACAGCACATATAACACACACAGAGACAGGGTTGATCCCCAGTGGTGTCTGCCACCTTCAAATAAAGCCCCATCTCCCGGTTTTGCTAGGGGGCTGGGGTTGAAGAAATGTATTGGGAGGCGACTAGAATGGTTTGAGTCCAAAACTAAAGCTGAGTCCGAAGTCGTATGCCGTAGAACAGCTAGATTCGAGTCCAGAAGACCAACAAGATTTTCAGGGTATAAGATACCATGGAGGTCATTTGAAAGCCAATAAGAAGTGCTGGGATAAGGGATGCTGGGAATGAGAAGGGATAGGGGCTTTCTCTCTCTCACCATTGCCTCGGCCCAATCGATCCAGCAGATTTGTTCAAGGTGGTTCATGATACGTGAACACTGAAATTGGACTCCCGTAGAGAGGGAACTATGGGTCCATTCCGCATCTGGCATTCGCTCCACATTTCCTCAGCACTCGACCTGGTTCCGCCTTGCCTCAGAATATCTGTTTTCATTGCATCGCCTTGGATCCTGGTTTCTGCACTGGCTAGTGTCTGCTTTCCATCTGTTTTGTTTTCAGCACTTGCTCCTGCATTGGTATGCAGATTTTCTGTGTCAGTACTTGCCTCAGCGGTCATTAGCCGCCTGAGCCAAGTAATTCGTGGCGAGGTGATAAATACAGAGGGGGAAATTGGGGTGGGGGAGCCAACGGAGATCCATGAAGCCGTGTCAGGTTGTCTGCTTATTGTTCCCTTCAAATCGGAAGTGGAGGAAGGAAAAGGTGCCGCTCAAAACCACATTCAGATACCCCGGGAAAACGCCGTACTGACTGCTAAGTCAACCCTGAACAGCCATAAATCTATGCAGAAGGTACCATAAAACCCGATGAACAAAGAAAGCGAAAGTGGCATGCAGTGGAGAGGGAGATTGACCTCCCGATGTGGCTGTGGAGAAACTGCGAGGAAACAGATGGGTGCAGATTCAGCCATGGTTGAGTATGTCAGTGCTTTTACTAGGCTCTGAGCCACAAGGTATAGATAGGAACTCTCAGTCTGGGGCAGGTGATGCTCTGTATTCTTGGTGCTTGGGGGGTCAACAGTGGGAGGGGCTTCTAGTGTCCTGGCCCCACTGCTGGATCTCCTGATGGCACCTGGTATTTTTGGCCACCGTGTGACAGAGTGTTGGACTGGATGGGCCACTGGCCTGATCCAAGACTGGCAAGCAGAATTTAGATTTTGGAATGAACTCTCCAAGTTGACCCAATTTTAGTTACTGACCAATCAAAAGCGCAGAAGAATAAGGCACAATTCCACTTAAAGCTGGGTTTTTTGTGTTTACAGGGGCATACCGTAAATCACTGCATGATTCCCCACTTTTTAAAACACGACAGCTTCTATGGTGTTTTATGTTTTTTGATTCATTCTACTTTGTAAAGCTGCCTCAGACAGAATCTCTGGAGAGTCAGCAAAGAAATTTTCTAAAAAACCCAGAGCAAACCTAAGCAGTTGTATCCTTTTGTTGACTGAAGTAAATGAGTTCAGAAGAATATAACTTTGTTTAGGATGGCACTGTCTGCTGTAGTGGTTAGGAGTACGGACTCTAATCTGGGAGAGCCGGGTCTGATTCCACACTCCTCCACGTGCAGCTGCTGATGTGACCTTGGGTCAGTCATAAGTTCTCTCAGAGCTGTTCTCTCAAGAGCAGTTCTCTCAGAGCTCTCTCAGCCCCACCTATCTCACAGGGTGTCTGTTGAGGGGAGGGGAAGGTTGTAAGCCGCTCTGGGACTCCGAGTGAAAGGTGGGGTATAATTATAAGAATGTAAGAGAAGCCAATGTTGGATCAGGCCAATGGCCCATCCAGATCCAGTCCAACACTCTGTCACACAGTGGCCAAAAATACCCATTGCCATCAGGAGGTCCAGCAGTGGGGCCAGGAGGACACTAGAAGCCCTCCCACTGTTGCCTCCCCCCAGCACCAAGAATACAGAGCATCACTTGCCCCAGAGTTCCTATCTATACCTTGTGGCTCATAGTCACTGATGGACCTCTGCTCCATATATTTATCTAATTCCCTCTTGAAGCCGTCCATGCTCATAGCTGCCACCACCTCCTGTGGCAGTGAATTCCATGTGTTAATCACTCCAGTCACCACCACCACCATTAGTTCTACTACTATTACTACTACTGCTACTACTACTACTACTTTTCGGGAAATGGGAGCACAGGTAGTTCTTGACCCTTCTTTCTAAAATTGCTGTAATTATTTTACAGAAAGCTCCTTTTATATTGTATATTAATTTAAGCCACCTGTGTTCAAAGACTTCATGCCCTCTTTCCGTTCTTTTAAATAGAGGCGATACTGCATCATAATTTATTAGTTCTCACAGTTTAAAACCATTCTTCCTTTTTAGTTTTCTTGACTTAAAAAAAAATTACACAGTGTAGATAAGGGAGAATTGTTTTTCCCAGTTTGTAAAAGTCTGCCTATTGTTTCTGCTCCAAAAAAAAAAAAAGAAGCTGATAGGAGAATTTGTGAAGAAATTGTTTCGTATGAATAATTAATAATATTGTGCTTAAGAAATGGGCAAGATGCCTAGAAAATGAATGAAGGGGTAAACTATTAAATTGAAATATTAAATGAAATAACTGAATTAAGAGTAATCATGTAAGCCCGGAGGTAAATGTTTGGTAGTTGTAGTTGATTTAACCTATTTCCGTCATCTGTTCAGATGCTTAAATACAATTGCGTGATGTTAAGTAAATGCTCGGCTGATATTCCAAACACAAAATTTGCATATGCATTTCAGAATATCAAACAAATTAAAACTTCATTTTAGTTGGATTTGATGACATGCAAATTGTTTCCAATATTCATTACTCCTATTGTCTTCCTTTGGAAGGATTTTAAATTGGCATTTACATATCACACATCATCCTTCACTGGACTTCTTGATGAGGCAGGTTCTAAGACTTCTTCATTTCTAAGGAAAGGTTTATAAATTAAAATTGAGGAACAGCCATTCTGCTATAGACGATTTTCTAAACAGGGCACATTCATACTAAAGATGAGGGGGAAATATTCCTACTTTTTATCAGCCCAGCACAGGAATATGCTTACACGGCCAATGAGCGTGTCTAAGATGGCTTGTTGGTTGTAACCAGTCACTTAAAAAACCATTTTCTAGAGTCAGTATCACTTTTTCATCAGGAGCCTATAAATGGGATAGTATGATCTTCGTACACAAATACCCACAAGCACAATTCACATGTTATGGTTTGTTGTTATGGGAATGAACCCCGGGGAGAAGAATCCTTGAAGCTGTATCCCCCTTCCCGCTCTTGCACATGGCGAGAACATTAAAACACTTCCACCGTCACAGTAGATCTCAGTATGTCATTGCATTTGAATAACAGTCTATGGCTGATTCTGTGGTTTAACCTTGGTATGGAATCTGTTTTGTTGTTGTTGTTCAGTCGCACAGTCGAGTCCGACTCTTCGCGACCCCATGGACCAGATTACGCCAGGCCCTCCTGTCTTCTGCTGTCCGCTGAAGTTTGCTCAATTTCATGTTTGTTGCATCGATGACGCTGTCTAACCATCTCATCCTTTGCCGTCCCCTTCTTCTTTGACCTTCAATCTTTCCCAGCATCAGGGTCTTCTCCAGTGAATGCTCCCTTCTCATTTGGTGGCCAAAGTATTTGAGCTTCAGCTTCAGGATCTGGCCTTCCAGGGAACAGTCAGGGTTGATTTCTTTTAGGATTGACTGATTTGATCTCCTTGCAGTCCAAGGGACTCTCAAGAGCCTTCTCCAGCACCATAGTTCAAAAGAATCTATTCTTCGGCGCTCAGCCTTCCTTATAGTCCAACTCTCGCAGCCATACATTACTACGGGGAATACCATTGCTTTGACCATGCGGACTTTTGTTGGCAAGGTGATGTCTCTGCTTTTTATCATGCTGTTTAGGTTTGCCATCGCTTTCCTCCCAAGGAGCAGGCGTCTTTTAATTTCATGGCTGCAGTCACCATCTGCAGTGATCTGAGATCCTAGGAACGTGAAGTCTGTCACTACTTCTACGACTTCCCCTTCTATTTGCCAAGGAGTGATGGGGCCAGATGCCATGATCTTAGTTTTTTTGATGTTGAGCTTCAAGCCCACTTTTGCGCTCTCCTCTTTCACCCTGAGCAAGAGGCTCTTTAGGTCCTCTTCACTTTCTGCCATCAGAGTGGTATCGTCTGCATATCTGAGGTTATTGATCTTTTCCCCAGCAATCTTAACTCCAGCTTGTGATTCATCCAGGCCAGCATTTCGCATGATGTACTCTGCATATAAATTAAATAAGCAAGGTGACAATATACATCCTTGTCGTACTCCTTTTCCTATGCTAAACCAATCAGTTGTTCCATATCCGGTTCTAACTGTTGCTTCTTGACCCTTATACAGGTTTCTCAGGAGACAGGTGAGGTGGTCTGGTACTCCCATCTCTTTAAGAACCTGCCATAATTTATTGTGATCCACACAATCAAAGGCTTTAGCATAGTCAATGAAGCAGAAGTAGATGTTTTTCTGGTACTCTCTTGCTTTCTCCATAATCCAGCGAATGTTGGCAATTTGATCTCTAGTTCCTCTACCTCTTCGAAACCCAGCTTGTACTTCTGGCAGTTCTCTATCCACGTACTGTTGGAGCCTAGCTTGTAGGATTTTGAGCATGACCTTGCTAGCGTGTGAAATGAGTGCAATTGTGCGATAGTTTGAACATTCCTTGACGTTGCCCTTCTTTGGGATTGGAATGTAAACTGACCTTTTCCAATCCTGTGGCCACTGTTGTGTTTTCCAAATTTGTTGGCAAATTGAGTGCAGCACTTTAACAGCATCTTCTTTTAAGACTTTGAATAACTCAGCTGGGATACCATCACCTCCACTAGCTTTGTTGTTAGTAATGCTTTCTAAGGCCCATTTAACTTCGCTTTCCAGGATGTCTGGCTCGAGGTCAGTGATTATACCATCGTGGTTGTCAAGGACATTGAGGTCCTTCTTGTATAGTTCTTCTGTATATTCTTGCCATCTTTTCCTAATCTCTTCTGCTTCTGTTAGGTCCCTACCGTTTTTGTCCTTTATCATGGCCAGCTTTGCATGGAACGTTCCCTTGATTTCTCCAATTTTCTTGAAGAGATCTCTAGTCCTTCCCAATCTATTGTTTTCCTCTATTACTCTGCATTGTTCATTCAGGAAAGCCTCCTTATCTCTCCTTGCTGTTCTCTGGAAATCTGCATTCAGTTGGGCAAATCTTTCCTTTTCCCCATTGCCTTTAGCTTTCCTTCTTTCCTCTGCTATGTGTAAAGCCTCATCAGACAGCCACTTTGCTTTTTTGCATTTCTTTTTCTTTGGGATGGCGGTGAGTGCTGCCTCCTTTACAATGTCACGGACCTCTGTCCATAGTTCTTCAGGCACTCTGTCTATCAAATCTAGTCCCTTAAACCTATTCTTCACCTCTACTGTATATTCATCGGGGATGCGATCTAGGTCAAATCTGAATGGCCTTGTGGTTTTCCCAACTTTCTTCAATTTAAGTCTGAATTTTGCAATGAGTAGCTCATGATCTGAGCCACAGTCAGCTCCAGGTCTTGTTTTTACTGACTGGATAGAGCTTCTCCATCTTTGACTGCAAATTATATAGTCAATCTGATTTCGGTGTTGCCCATCTGGTGATGTCCATGTGTAGAGACGCCTCTTAGGTTGTTGGAAAAGGGTGTTTGCTATGACCAGTGTGTTCTCTTGACAAAACTCTGTTAGCCTTTGCCCTGCTTCATTTTGTTCTCCAAGGCCAAACTTGTCTGTTATTCCGGTTACCTTTTGATTTCCTACTTTAGCATTCCATTCCCCTATGATGATGAGGACATCATTTTTTGGTGTTAGTTCTACGAGCTGTTGTAGGTCTTCGTAGAACTGGTCCACTTCAGCCTCTTCTGCAGCAGTGGTTGGGGCATAGACTTGGATTACTGTGATATTGAATGGTTTGCCTTGGATTCGGACCGAGATCATTCTGTCATTTTTGAGATTGTATCCCAATACTGCCTTTCTCACTCTCTTGTTGACTATAAAGGCCACACCATTTTTTCTACGGGATTCCTGGCCACAGTAGTAGATATAATGGTCTTCTGAGTTAAATTCACCCATTCCTGTCCACTTTAGTTCACTGATTCCCAAGATGTCGATGTTCATTCTTGCCATCTCATTTTTGACCACGTCAAGCTTACCTTGATTCATAGATCTTACATTCCAGGTTCCTATGCAGTATTGTTCTTTGCAGCATCGAACTTTCCTTTCACCGTCAGACACATCCACAACTGAGCATCCTTTCGGCTTTGACCCAGCCGCTTCACTCTTTCTGGGGTTACTCGTACTTGCCCTCTGCTCTTCCTCAGTAGCATATTGGACACCTTCCGACCTGAGGGGCTCATCTTCCGGCGTCATATCTTTTAGCCTTTTGTTACTGTCCATGGGGTTTTCTTGGCAAAGATACTGGAGTGGGTTGCCATTTCCTTCTCCAGGGGATCACGCTTGGTCTGAGTTCTCTGCTGTGGCCTGTCCGTCCTGGGTGGCCCTCCACGGCATAGCCCACAGCCTCATCGAACCACGCAAGCCCCCTCGCCACGACAAGGCAGTGATCCATGAGGGAGTGGAATCTGTTACGAACCCTCTTATTTCTGAGTATATAGAGTTTGGTTCTTTATGTCAAAAATCAAGCCACTTATTGTCTCTGGGGCTTTTCATGAACCGTGCCTTTTTATAGGATGAAACTTACTGTTTAACTTTGTCAAATACTGTCAGACACTGAGGCACATGTAACTTGGAACAGTAAAATCAACTGAAGAATTTATTTACAAAGTCAGGCAGGAAATAAATATACAAGGGAAAACTTTGATGCTTGTGGATATGTAGTTGCAGATGGTGTATTTCAGCTTAAGGTTAGTTCCTTTATAATCAGTCACTTCAGATGACACAGTACAAATCACTCTCTCTCCAGACTCAACCCTTATGCTGTTTTAGGCAGACAGCTTTGGTGTGGGTTTCTTAGGCACTCTCCACCTTCCCAGAGAAATACCTCTGCTGTGCCTTAGTTTGATTTTTGGACATCCACTAGTCCCATAAACACTTCTGGCACACACTAAATCCCCTGCACCAGGCTCTTTCTCCAGCAGGGTATAATTTCTAAGGGAGAGGAATGTATATTTCTTATTTAACCCCTAGGAGTTTATTTTCCTTGTTACGACTCTTTAGTTTTCACTATGGTTTTCATGTTTGGCTTTTCTCGGTTTCCCTTAATATGGGAATCTATATAGATATCTCATTTGCTCCAACCAGACTTGTCAGTCCCCTGGCACAGTACCAACTGACTAAAAACCAACTGCCAGTCTCAACTGCCAAACTCCAGCTGTCAAGAGGTTTGTTTTTTTCCATTTAGAACTCCCCCTTGAGTTCTGCATCAGGCTTACATCACCACTGCTAGTCACGTGACTTTCAGGTATCTTTGCTTGCAGGCTGAGCTCAGAGCCTGGAATCCATCACAGAATCCTAGTTCAGATGGCAGAGAACCAAACCAGGGCTTATGATTCATACAAAGGAACCAACTGTGGTTTGCCTCAAAAGAATAATTTGATTTTCTAGATGCCAGTGAGTCAACCTGACCATTCTGCAGGCTCATCCCAAAGCCTCTTCTGTTTATATGTGTTAATCCTGCACATACATGCCACTCAGCCACCCAGAAATGGTGGGGTTTGGTTCCTATTTTGGGGTGGGGAGGGGGAAGGGAAGGGAGTTTGTAAGCCACTCAAGACACCTTTGGGTAGTGAAGGGCGGCGTATAAATCCAATCTCTTTCTTCTTCTTCTTTATTTTACCCCTTGTTTTAATTTCCTGTTTCCCAGGACATTCTTCCCCAAAAGTAGATAGTTTACTGTAAAGCAGTAGTCCCCAACACTGTGCCTCCAGGTGCCATGGCACCTACTGACACCTTTTCTGGTGCCCGCCAAGTGTTTAAGGAAGTAGGCGGGCCAGGTAGGGCTTTTGCCTAGTGGGCCTTCTGATTGACTAGTCTCTGACAGACTATCAGAGATCTGATTGGTTGTGAAGACTTTTTTTTAATGCTGCTTTGGCAGCAGCTGCTGTCACAGCACAAGGACCTGCACTGTGTGACTGAAATTAAGCTGGGGCAGCCATTTTGTGGCTAGCTCCACCTCCTGCTGGAACCATTTTGTGGCAGCCATTTTGTTGCTGCACCCACTGTGAAGAAGAAAAGTACTTCTTTCTCTACCTGCTCTATCCCAAGCATAATCTTATAAACAGGGCTCTCTTTGTAGCAGGAACCCTTTTGCATATTGGGCCACACACCCTTAATGTAGCCAAGAGCTTACAGAGCTCTTCTTACAGGGGCTACTGTAAGCTCTTAGAGGATTGGCTACATCAGGGATGTGTGGCCTAATATGCAAAGGAGTTCCTGCTACAAAAAGAGCCCTGCTTATAAACCTCGATCATGTCACCCCTCAGGCCGTCGTTTCTCCAAGCTAAAGAGCCCCAACCGTTTTAACCTTTCTTCATAGGGAAAGTGTTCCAACCCTTTCATCATTCTAGTTGCCCTTTTCTGCACTTTTTCCAATGCTATAATAACACTGCTATAATAATTCCAGTGCAATAATAACTTCTACACACTGGAGTTGCAGAAGACGTACCAGGAGATCACCGGGCAAAGCTCCGTATGCAAAAACAGGCAATTAAAAAAAACACTCCTCAACTTAGGAAGGCGGGTTCTGGCTGTGATCTTTCTACACCTGTTCCTGCTCTGCACAGCCCTAGCTGCCTCCGGAACCATTTGTCAGCCTTGGGGCTGTCCTAGATCCTGGATCTCGCAACCCTGATTCCTGACCCTACAAATGCCCCAACTGTAACACCCTAAAACGCCCTAACTTGGTGTCTCTGCCGTAGAGGGGCTTGTTTCTGCATGAGCTGGACTCTGCCCTACAGGCACCCAGCCCAGAGAGGTCATAAATACAGTTTGTAACGAGGAAGAAACTGGATCTCCACTCGTGCACAGGAGAGGTGTGTCGCCTTGCGGATTGTTCCACGCTGTTAGGAAATCCTGGCGTGGTAAATGGCAGCGTTTTGGAGATGACAGGTGATAGCAATGCCACGCAGTTCAGGATTTATGCGACTGACTCAGTTGGCATGTGATTCATGCAACCACTTTCATCTTTGCTTGCAGTCAAAAGGCTTGGGCACGTAGGGCCTCCAGTTCTTTCATCCTCCATCCGCACTACCTCAGTTCCCAAGTGCTAAATTCCCAAGTGCTCGGTTATCAGTGAGAAGGGTGGTTAGTGTTGTACCAGTACGCAGATGGCTCATTCCCATATGGCTCAATGCCTCCATACCAGTCAATCCATTCAAGTTTATGGTTTATAACTATGATGGTATGGAAAGTACCATCAAGTTGTAGCTGACTCATGGCGACCCTTCACGGGGTTTTCAAGGCCAGAGATGTTCAGATGTGGGTTTGCCATTGCCTGCCTTCGCATCACAACCCTGGGCTTCTTTGGTGGTCTCCCATCCAAGTACTAACCAGGGTCGACCCTACTTGGTTTCTGAGATCTGACAAGATCGGGCTAGCCTAGTCCATTCAGGTCAGGGCTTAGAACGTTTTAGGCGTATCTTGTAACTTACTGTTCATTGTTTCCATGAAATTTTCATTTTGATGAGCATGATGAACAGTAAGTGACAAGATACCTAGAAAATACTGGATAAAAATCCCATCCCCGGGCACAAAAATGAGAAGAACGAGAAATAGCCACCTGCATGGTTTAGTCATTATTTAAATTAAATTAACTTAAACGCAAAGAACACCAATTGTCTGGATAGATTGATGTGAAATTCTACATGCCGTGACAGCAGATGAGAAGGTATTACAGGTGGCACATATATATTGTCAGATAGCAAGAATCATGCAACAAAATCTGAGGACTTGGTAAATAACTCTAACCTGAGTATAAATCTTGGATACTTGTATAACAAGCAATATAATAAATTAGGTACAACATTTGCTGAATGTACCAAAATGTAAAGGTGAAACCAGTGGTATTCCTGTACCAAGGTAATCATTTATAGTGAAGTTAGGATCCCTATCACGTATGAAGTCCAGACGTCAAATGCTAGTTAAAGGGGCTACTGGTGGCCCAGTCTCCAGAACTGTTCTTTAACATGAGAATCTATCATCCATGTTCTTTGAAAAGCAATAAACCAAGATCTAAAATGTCCAAATTTACACTACTCTTACTAAAAGAGGACAGTGTTTTAATATAAGCAACGCTCTTGCTGTTAATACGAATGTTCACAGTTTGTCCAACGGAGGAAGAGTCTGTCCCCTAATCTTAACCATCCTCTCAGGCAAAAGTATGAAAAATAACAGAGTATTAGTATGTAAGCTTAAATAAAATAAAGCTTGGGTGTCTCATATTATGGCCTGCAGCCATTCACCTACTAAACTTATTTCTACCTAAAGATGTCAGATTATATGTAGAAATTTTAGGTGTGAGATTAATTTGAGCTCTACTACCAGAAGTATTATAAGGAATAGGCGTAGGCGATGTGTCTGATGCATCGTGTTCCAGATCAATGGCAAAGTCCATGTCTGTGATCTACTCTTGAGGGAAAGCCGCAAAGAGGATGCCAGATTGTATTAGGGGACAAACAAATCCGAGCTCGACTAAGCCTTAATTAAAATGGTTTTAACCACAGGTATCTTGTAAAAGAGATAGATCAATAAATCAAGAAGATAATTTCCTGACGGACTCCTAGGAAACGTTAGGCCTATGAACTGAAATGACATAAGGGTATTTCTATATAAAAAGTATATTTATTATGACATTGATATTACCACTACCACCACTAAATTAACTATCACCACAAGGACTAATTTTGTAACCAGGGTTTAGTTCAGGACATTACTCTAAATCCGAGTCCTTGGGTCTAATGACTAATTGACTCACCCAGAAAAAAATGTTGTGCCTACATCTTGGGAGGCTGAAGAAACTTTACCATGCTTTTCTGCATAGCTGCTGCAGGGGATACTGTACCCACAGCCTCTGTGGTCTTGACCCTGTGTTTTGTAGTTAAAACCGTATCAAAATTAAATATAAAATCAGATTAGGAAAACAAGCGTCATTGGTCTTTGACCTCCATAATGGAAGTCATAGAAGGGGACACCCACATACACACCCAGCCAAGAGCAGCTACCATTATGGACGATGGTGTCCTTCAGGGCTCTTTTTGTAGCAGGAACTCCTTTGCATATTAGGCCACACACCCCTGATGTAGCCAATCCTCCAAGAGCTTATAGTTAGGCCCCTGTAAGAAGAGCTCTGTAAGCTCTTGGAGGATTGGCTGCATTAGGGGGGGTGTCGCCTAATATGCAAAGGAGTTCCTGCTACATAAAGAGCCCTGGTGTCCTTCCTTCTTTAGAATTACAGAATTCTGATGGCACACAACTGCCACCGCAGCAGCTCTCAGCAACAGCTTCCCCTCTTTAGAGGGCTCCTAGTATGAGGTGGGGGGAGCAAAGCTGATGGACAAAGCCTGCCCCTTTTCCCCCCGGCCTCCATACCACGGGGCATTCTGTCCAGGTAGCAGGCACACGGCTTACATCACCTCCCCGCTGGCATCATACGGTTGCCGGATTCAGGTAGGGGAATTCCTAGAAATTTGGAGATGGAGCCTGGGGAAAACAGGGACCATAGAGTCCACCTTCCAAAGCATCCGTTTTCTCCAGGGGGAACTGATCTCTATAGCCTGCAGATGAGCTGTAATTCCAGGGGAATCACCTGGCGGCTCAGCCACTATAGAAGGCTGAGTCGTACTCTGTGGATTCACTACCACAGGAGGAGGTGGTGGCGGCGGCTACAAGCATGGACAGCTTCAAGAGGGAATTGGATAAACATATGGAGCCAGAGGCCCATCAGTGGCTATTAGAGCCAGTTTGGTGTAGTGGTTAAGTGCGTGGACTCTTATCTGGGAGAACCGGGTTTGATTCCCCACTCCTCCACCTGCACCTGCTGATGTGACCTTGGGTCAGTCACAAGCTCTGGCACAGCTGTTCTCTCAAGGACAGTTTCTGTCAGAAGTTCTCTCAGCCCTACCTACCTCACAGGGTGTCTGCTGTGGGGAGGGGAAGGGAAAGGAGTTTGTAAGCTGCTCTGAGATGCCTTTGGGCAGTGAAGAACGGGGTATAAATCCAATCTCTTCCTCTTCTTCTACCTCACAGGGTGTCTGTTGTGGGGAGGGGAAGGGAAAGGAGTTTGTAAGCCGCTCTGAGACGCCTTTGGGCAGTGAAGGGCGAGGTATAAATCCAAACTCTTCTTTTTCTTCTTCTATTAGCTGCAAGGTATAGATACGGACCCTCAGTCTGGGGCAAGTGATGCTCTGTCTTCTTGGTGCTTGGGGGGGGGGTCAACAGTGGGAGCACTTCTAGTGTCCTGGCCCCACTGGTGGACCTCCTCATATTTTTGGCCACTGTGTGACAGAGTGTTGGACTGGGCGAGCCATTGGCCTGATCCAGCATTGGCTTCTCTGATGTTCTTATGGTTTCCTTAGTTCATCCTTCTAGGCGGGAGGAGTAGATGTGGGAAGGTGGGCTGCCAATTTGGGACATTACAGGCTGTTTGTCTCTCATCTGTATAGGGACTTAAGGCCTGGGCATGGCCAGGTGCATGAGTCAAAGGGCAAGCCAAAGGGATCATGGTCTTCATCTCCTAGCCTGAGGGTTGTAGCCTTGGGCTGGCAGAGAGTGAGAGTGAGTGAGTGAGTGAGTGAGTGAGTGAGTGAGTGAGAGAGAGAGAGAGAAAGAGAGAGAGAGAGAGAGAGATCTACTTAGCATTTAGTTGCCTTCTCCTGTTTGTTGTTTTTGAACTATTGTTGTATATATCTTGCTGAGAGCTGGTTTGAGTCCCCATTTGGGGAGAAAGGTCGGATGTAAATGAATAAACTTCCTGCCCTTGCCAACTACCGCAGTCAGCCATTCAACTCACAACGTGTGTATCACAGACACCAAACCAGGGGTTTAATTGACACCCGGAGTGTCCCAGGCTGCCGTAGTACAGAGGCTAAGAGGATAAGTCGAGCCAGATCATTCCCTGTTCAGATCTTTCTCCCACGAGCCACTATCTCTCCTCCTCACCATCTCTCTTCTTATCTTTCTCACACTATCTCCCTCCTTCATCTGCGATGAAGATAATGATACGCTGGCTGTTTCAGGGATTATGGAGCCGGTGTGCATATTGTGGTATGGAGCGGCCATCAGAAGATCACAAGCATCTTCTTTCACATGTGATGACATTAATTGCAAAAAACGGAATGAACCGCCTCAGGACTAGGAGTTAATTTTTCCTTACTCGTAAATGTTCCAGAGGGCCCTCTGACTTTTGATGGGGGGGGGGTTGAGGAAGGAGAGGCAGTCACAGGGGGCAGAAAGCTTCTGTGTGCGTGTGGAAGGCCCACATTTGAATTCCAGCCAACGATGCTTTATGGCAGGGCTTCCCAACCTTTTCCAGCCTGCGAGCACGTCTCGAATTTTGATGTGGCACGGTGGGTGCAGCGAAGATGAAAAAAGCAAGGGGTGCAGAGGAAAAGGATCTTTAATGAGTGTATAACCCCTACTCTGCTAAAGTGTATATGCAGGAATGGAACTAGAAAGAATCTGGAAGATTCCGCCTGATGAAGCTGCATGCGGAACGCATGGGGGGTTATACAAGTGTTAAAGATTCTTTTCCTCTGCACCATTTATCTACTCATCTTCGTTTTGCCTTGGTGCAGCCCCCTTTCTCCCTTTCTCACAATACAAGGACTCGCAGGCACTCCATGAAATTGCTGAGCAGTTGGGTTAGAATGGATAAAAGGAAGCACTTTTCCGCCCAAAGAGTGATTCACACATGGAATTCACTGCCACAGGAGGTGGTGGCAGCTACAAGCATGGACAGTTTCAAGAGGGAATTAGATAAACATATGGAACAGAAGTCCATCGGTGGCTATTAGCCACAAGGTATAGGTGGGGACTCTCGGTCTGGGGCAAGTGATGCTCTGTATTCTTGGTGCTTGGGGGAGGCCAACAGTGAGAGGGCTTCTAGCGTCCTGGCTCCACTGATGGTATTTTTGGCCACTGTGTGACAGAGTGTTGGAGTGGATGGGCCTTTGGCTTGATCCAACATTGGCTTCTCTCTGATGTTCTTATGTACAGAGCTTGGAAACAGTGACCTTGGAAGACGTTCAGAGTGCAGGCAGTGACATTCAGTAGTTCATTTCACGTTTTGTATGAGTTCCAGGATACTGGAATCTGGAGGAGTTCCAGTCCGGGTTTTAGTCATGTCTCTGGATAACCTAGCAAGAGGAACTGCTATGAAAGATTCTGGTAGGCCTTGTGTTGTTTCATTCGTTATCCCCCAAATAAAGTTGCTGTGTTGTTGTTTTTGGCCATCAAGTCACAGCTGTAGAGTTTTCAAGGCCAGAGACATTCAGAGGTGGTTGGCCATGGCCTGTCTCTGCATCACAAACCTGGTATTCCTTGGAGGTCTCCCATCCAGATATTAGCCAGGGCCGACCTTGCTTGGCTTCTGAGATCTGATGGGATCAGTCTAGCTTGGGCTATCCAGAGCAGGGCAAAGTTACTACCCATATACTTCAAAAAAGACAAAAAGCATTTTCCTGGATGCTTGCAGCATCTTACACCATTATTCCAGGGGCTCTGGCTGCATGGGTAGGGGTGACTGCTTATAGGAGTTCAAGTCTAGAGGGTTATGTCCTCTTGACTGTTCTTCTTTGGGTGGAGTCTCTAGTTCAGCCAATTTGTGGGCCACCCATAGCTTCTACTCCTCCATGAATACCGGTCTGGCCCTGTTTCAACTCCTTGTTCAAGTCTGTCTCAGACTCAATGGGCTGGGACGTGACAATTAAGTTCAGCAGCCCCTATCAATTATTCTAGCTTTAATTAGACTACGTTTGCTATTATTATATTTTAAATTTTCTTCCTAAAAATGAATCGTTATGCGGGTGTGACAAATGTAACTGTACTAAACTGATTGACAGAAAATTCCAAACTTTTACCTCTGTGTTTTTCATATTGAACCTTTTATTCTTAATCTTCAGTAAATGTTCTTTTATCAGTACGTCCTCAGTAAATCAGTAATCTTCAGTAAAGTCACTTTCTCCTTATCTTGCAGGTATCAAAGGTTCGAAAAGGCTTTTCTGCTTGCTGTTGATATGGGTGCCCGTGATTTGTTTATGGTGAGTTCCTCCTTAAGATGATGATTGCCGTCGTTGTTGTTGTTGTTATGCTAAAGGATGAGTTTCGTGTCAAGGCTGTTGTACGTTAGGGTTAAGCACAATTTGCATGTTAGAACCCATCCTAAGGAGCTAGGTACGGACTGTTATGTTTATTACCTTTTTATCCCATTAAGTCTTATGACCAAAGGAGCACCAAAATAGCGTTCCTTTAACCAGCCTGTGACGGTGCAAATTAGAAACCAATACGTGAGCCAGAAACAATAATCAAATACCGTAAAGAGCCTGGGAAAATAAAAATGTCCCCATTTGTCATCTAAGACTTGAGGGACAGGGACCGTGACTCAGTGAGAGAGTCTGCGTGAAGTGCAGGAGGTCCCAGGTTCAATCCCCCAGAATCTCAGACCTCAGCCTGAGACTCTGGAGAGCTGCTGTCAGTCTGATTATTTATTTGTTTGTTTGTTTGTTTGTTGAATATATACCCCGCCCTCCCTGCCAAAGCAGGCTCAGGGCAGCTTACATAAAAGATAAAAACACATAGATAATTGTAAGAATCATAAAAGGTAAAGGTTCCCTTGCTCGAAAGCCAGTCGAATCTGACTCTAGGGTTGCGGTGCTCATCTCCTTTTCAAAGCTGAAGAGCCAGCGCTGTCCAAAGACGTTTCCGTGGTCATGTGGCCGGCATGACTAAACACCAAGGCGCACGGAACGCTGTTACCTTCCCACCAAAGTGGTACCTATTTATCTACTTGCAGTTTCTTGCTTTCGAACTGCTAGGTTGGCAGGAGCTAGAACTAGAGACGGGAGCTCACTCCGTCGTGCGGCACTCTTGGGTCTCGAACTTCTGAACTACCAACCTTCCACAGCCTGCAGTTCAGCATCTTAACCACTTGAGCCACCGCAGCTCCTTGTAAGAATCATAAAACCTTCTAAAACAATTCATTATCATAAAAGTGCTCGTACAGATCTATACTAACAATATTGCTTAAGATGACGGTAACAGTCATGTTGGCATATTCGGAGGTCTGTCTTGATGGTCAGCTCCTTGGTCTGTGTACTGCACCGCCACTGTACCATCACCGCACCACCACCACCAAATGGAGTGGGTACCATCGGGAAGCGAGATGGCCCCGGGATGAAGAAGGGATGGTGGGGCTGTCTGGAACTTACTTTGTTACTTCGTCGTTCTGGGACCATCTTTGCTAAAACCCCATCTTGCTATTAAGAACTCTAGTGACAACTAGAGCACCTGCATTTTACTGTATTGTTTAAGTGATTGTTTTATCCTGTTTTTAGCTGTATTAGCCTTGGCATATGTGCCTCAGGAGCTGCAGTGGCTCAAGTGGTTAAGATGCTGAACTGCAGGCTGTGGAAGGTCGGTAGTTCAGCAGTTCAGGACCCGAGTGGCCGCATGGCGGAGTGAGCTCCCGTCTCTAGTTCCAGCTCCTGCCAACCTAGCTGTTCGAAAGCAAGAAACTGCAAGTAGATAAATAGGTACCACTTCGGTGGGAAGGTAACAGTGTTCCGTGCGCCTTGGTGTTTAGTGATGCCGGCCACATGACCACGGAAACGTCTTCGGACAGCGCTGGCTCTTCGGCTTTGAAACGGAGATGAGCACCGCAACCCTAGAGTCGGATTCGACTGGCTTTTGAGCAATGGAACCTTTACCTTTACCTATACATGCCTCACCTGTTAGCAGCCCTGAGCCTGCTTGAGGAGGGCAGGTTATAAATCTAAAAATAAATAAATAAATAAATAAATAAATATGCGGCAAGCGCAGGCTGTAGATGGTGGAAACCAGGTGACAGGACTCTATACCTTCCAGTTGTTATTGGAGGCAGCTCCTTAACTGAAGGCCTAGTGGAAGAGCTCCGTCTTGCAGGCCTTGCGGAAGTATATATGCAGAAGTATATATGCAGCAAGCGCAGGCTGTAGATGGTGGAAACCAGGTGACAGGACTCTATACCTTCCAGTTGTTATTGGAGGCAGCTCCTTAATTGAAGGCCTAGTGGAAGAGCTCTGTCTTGCAGGCCTCGCGGAAGTATATATGCGGAAGTATATATGCAGCAAGCACAGGCTGTAGATGGTGGAAACCAGGTGACAGGGCTCTAAACCTTCCAGTTGTTATTGGAGGCAGCTCCTTAACTGAAGGCCTAGTGGAAGAGCTCTGTCTTGCAGGCCTTGCGGAAGTATATATGCAGCAAGCACAGGCTGTAGATGGTGGAAACCAGGTGACAGGGCTCTAAACCTTCCAGTTGTTATTGGAGGCAGCTCCTTAACTGAAGGCCTAGTAGAAGAGCTCTGTCTTGCAGGCCTTGCGGAAGTATATATGCAGAAGTATATATGCGGCAAGCACAGGCTGTAGATGGTGGAAACCAGGTGACAGGGCTCTAAACCTTCCAGTTGTTATTGGAGGCAGCTCCTTAATTGAAGGCCTAGTAGAAGAGCTCTGTCTTGCAGGCCTTGCGGAAGTATATATGCAGAAGTATATATGCGGCAAGCACAGGCTGTAGATGGTGGAAACCAGGTGACAGGGCTCTAAACCTTCCAGTTGTTATTGGAGGCAGCTCCTTAACTGAAGGCCTAGTGGAAGAGCTCTGTCTTGCAGGCCTTGCGGAAGTATATATGCAGAAGTATATATGCGGCAAGCACAGGCTGTAGATGGTGGAAACCAGGTGACAGGGCTCTAAACCTTCCAGTTGTTATTGGAGGCAGCTCCTTAATTGAAGGCCTTGTGGAAGAGCTCTTTCTTGCAGGCCTTGCGGAAGTATATATGCGGAAGTATATATGCAGCAAGCACAGGCTGTAGATGGTGGAAACCAGGTGACAGGGCTCTATACCTTCCAGTTGTTATTGGAGGCGGCCCCTTAATTGAAGGCCTAGTGGAAGAGCTCCGTCTTGCAGGCCTTGCGGAAGTACTTACTTTGACTGACTCAGTAAAGGCAGCTTCATATGTTCACTCCTCCTTCAGGAGGAGTGCAGACCCATCTAGAACGGGCAGTTTATTACTGACCAGCAGCATCTCAGTCTTTTCTGGACCTAACGCCAGTTGTCCCTCATCCAGCTTATTCCTTACTCTAGTTCAGAGCGTTCAGTAGGGAGAGACCATGGCAGTGGCAGAGCATCTCCTTAGCATGCAGAAGGTCCGAGGGTTCAGTCCCTGGCACCTCCAGTTGAAAGGACCAGGTAGCAGGTGATGTGAAAGACCTCCACCTGAGACACTGGAAAGCTGCTGCTGGGCTGAGTAGACAAACCTGACTTTGATGGATCCGTGGTCCGTTTCAGTGTAAGGCAGCTTCATGCATACACATATATACCTTGCTTTATTTTTCTGAAAAGAAGCAGAGGTGTGCATTAACACTACAGGACTCCATTAGAGATGTTAAGGGCTGGAGACAAAAACTGAATAATTTCTTTTGCGGGGATGGGGTCCAGTTTCTTTTGGAAATGAGCGAAATGCTTTTAAGGACAAAAAACACACAGTGTATAATATTCACTTCTCTCTCATGGGTCTGTCGAGGAGAGCATTAAGCCCGTAATTAAAGCTGCGCTTCTCTTTCATTATTCTCAGGGAGGCCAGTATGTTCCAGCAGCAATAAAGGACTTATTGCAATAAATTAATTTCTCAACTATTACTTGGTGTACTGGTATGAACTAATGCCTTTAAGGACAGCACAGACAGATTGCTATCTGGGTTTTTTATGAAAGCTTTTTAGCATTCTTAGGTGTATACAACAGCTAGAGGCCAGCCCGCACTTGCTAATGATCATTTCAGAAACCGTTTGTTGTCCGCATTGCGCAAAAAAAAAATATCTCATCCTAGATAACTGTACCCAACTGCTTGAAATGGTTTGGGTACAAAAAGCACTTTCTTTGATATAATACAGAGAATCAGGGGTCATTTGGAGCAGGAGCGTGCAGGAGCGGAGCTCTGGCAGTTAGAAGCACAGGTGGCAGCAAGCCCCGCCCCCAGCTCCCAGCAGGAGCACGAAGTAGCACATGTAGCATTCCTCCTGGGCCCAGATAAGCTACTCGGGGACTGGAATGACAGCCCCCAGAGTGGAAAGACAGTCCCTAGGAGTGGAGCCTGAGCGGTGGATGTTGCCTTCTGACACGCTTCCAGTGATGTCAGGGGGTGTGGCATATGCAAATAAATTATGCTAATGAGTTACGCTAATGAGCTCCTGCACCTCTTTTTCTACTAAATGACCCCTGCAGAGAATGGTGACTAGAGGTGTGCACAGGAAAATTGTCATTTTAATTCCATATCATAAATTAAGAAAGGGAAGGAGTATTGGGTTTAAGAATTCTCAGGAATGCTGTATTGTGAGGACCGGTCGGGTTCTGGATTGGATGTCTGCCCATTGTTTTCCATGTGGGGGAACGGCAGATTTCCCTGAGTAGACATTTTTTTCACCAGATGGTCTCAAAACATCAGGGACCCCACTCCATTGTCTCTTCTAAAGACTCCCCAGATTTCAAGTGAATTGGGAAAAGGAGTATGGTTTTGCAGCCTCTTGAATAAGGCGCCTGCAACCATCCCCTCTTCACAGTGGAAAGAGGCGGGGAAATGGTGTCACGTAGCCCTGTCACGTGTCTGGTATGCAGAGGGAGTACTCCGGTCTCCCATCTTCTGAACTTTTAGTTACTGTCTCTTATCAGGTCTCTGACCTTCACTCTCCAGCTACTGGAGTTTCGGCTGGGAACCAAAACGGTTTCTAGGATTGTTTTGCTTGTTTGCCCACCGCTTTTGCCTGCACACGCAACTGTTATTCATTGGCTTCTGCTATTGGGGGGATGCTTGTATATCTTAATAGGCCCTGCTGTATGTGGCCATTACAGACACAAGCTGTACACGTGTCTTTAGTTCTAATTCACCATTAAACATTGTCTCCTGAAGAAGCCCCGTGTTGTGTGTGCTGACTGAAGAAATGGCTGCCAGTTTTCCGGGGCAGTGATTTTTGGGTTTTTTAACCAAACTTGGTAACTGCAAAGTTGTTCTTTATGTCAGCCGGTTAAACTTTCTTTCTAGTTTAAAAACTTGGTATTTGAAAATATTAAAAGCCCAATGCAGTACAATCTCTCTAAAGTAACCCAAGAGAATGAAAGGGAGGGGGGCTAATCTACCCTAAGCAGTGAAAAATGTGATGTTACCCCAAAACACTTATTAATCTGCAAAAAAAAAAAGGTGGAAAATGGGTGACCCATTAACTGAAGGCAGCCAGAAAACCAACAAACCACGGGGGGGAGAAACCACAATGAAAAACAAGACGCAAACTTCTCAGAAGCACACAAAAAAGGAAAGGTAGAAGATCAAAACAAGCTAAATATTAAAGCACACGATACCCAAAAGAACAGTGAAAACGATACTATTAAGTACTGAGACGAGGCAGCTCTTTTCATAATAACATGCTTCTTTACTGAACTTCCGAACCAAAGACACAGGCTCAACAGGAACCAGTTTATACTTGTAAAAACCACACCTACCTTAAACAACAACCAATACCAAGTAGGCAGCTTTTTGTTGTTGTTGTTCGGTGGCACAGTCAATTCCGACTCTTTGCGACCCCATGGACCACATCACGCCAGGCCCTCCTGTCTTCCGTCGTGCTCCGGAGTTTACTAAATAAGTAGGCAGCTAGAATCCTTCATTTGCATGAACTATATACAAAGTAGCTATTAACAGTGCAGCTACTGGGCAATAAGCAACAAACATGATTGGCCGTTACCGGCAATACAGCCAATAGCCCTGAAGGCCTTTGGAGCCTTCGCTTAGACCCAAGCTCCATCAGTACATAACATATACCTTTCCTAAACACCCTCCCCCCCCCTCCCCGGGGACCATATGTGCTCCGGTTTACTAACCCTCCCCCAGGGGAAAAGTGTAGAGGAAAGGCTAGCTGGTAGTAGCCATAAATGGATATATCAGACCAGTCTGTCAAGAAACGTGGTCCAGGCAGTAATCCAAGCAAGGCCTCCATCTTTCCCAAGGCACAAGAAGCAGCACAACACACACATGTGGCAAAATTGACATTGAGAGCGCCGACACTTTAGTATATTGTATTATCAGGGCCTTTTTTGTAGAAAAAGCCCAGCAGGAACTCATTAGCATAATAGGCCACACCCCTGACAGCACAGCTCATTAGTATATTAGGCCACACACCCATGTTACCAGAAGTGGGGTCATCCAGCCACACCCACCTCTTGCTTCTTATTCTGTTTACCTTGTTCGTTGTCAAAATCCAGGGCTTTTTTTTGTAGCAGGAACTCCTTTGCATGTTAGGCCACACAGCCCTAATGTAGCCAATCCTAATGAGTTCCTGCTGTTGGGTGTGGCCTATTATGCTAATGAGTTCTTGCTGGGTGTGGCCAACTCAAGAGCCAGCCAGAACTCCGTTCCTGTGCGTTCCTGCCCAAAAAGAGCCCTGTGTATTATATTGTTTTATTCTGTTTTATCCGTTTTAACTGTGGCATTTATGCCTCTTTGTTAGCCGCCCTGAGCCTCTGGGGAGGGCGGGATACAAATCCAAAAATAAATAAATAAATAAAATTAAAAATTAAAAAATGGCCAACATAACGGATAGCTGCAGTTCGACATTTTCTTCAGCTCCGAGAAAGACTTGTGTGATTGGCCAAGGCAACTTGCCTAATCAGTCCTAGGGCAGAGATTGGCTGGGAGAAGTGCTGTTTCCCAGGGAATGGTGAGATACATCAGGCAGGTGGTCTCCATTAAATTTGCCAAGAATTATTTCACGATGCTTCCAGATCCAGGAGTCATTCTGGGGAGACTACCTCAGATATCGCTTACCCAATCAGACTCCAGGGTTGGTAGCATCCAACTGCACACCCCTATTAATGGCATTGACTTCCAATGCTCAGAGTCAGCAGCCAGAAGTTCTTGCTCTCCATGGCCCTATGGATTAATTCCTTATCAAATAAATAGACAAGCTAAGTAGCGGTGGCTCAAGTGGTTAAGACGCTGAACTGCAGACCGGAAGGTCGGTAGTTCTGCAGTTCGAGACCCGAGTGCCGCATGACGGAGTGAGCTCCCATCTCCGGCCCCAGCTCCTGCCAAACTAGCAGTTCGAAAGCAAGAAATTGCAAGTCGATAAATAGGTACCGCTTCGGTGGGAAGGTAACAGCATTCCGTGCACCTTGGCATCTATTCATACCGGCCACATGACCACAGAAATTTCTTTGGACAGCGCTGTCTCTTCGGCTTGGAAATGGAGATGAGCACCGCACCCTAGAGTCGGATTCAACTGGCTTTCGAGCAAGGGAAACCTTTACCTTTTAAGTATCCCCCTCCTTTTTTTTTTACTGTCCATAGATATGCTCAGGTTTTTCACTCTTGGAAGATGTCCTGCCCTACCATGAGCTTTGTTAGGGGCAGATTTAAGCCCAGTCCTCGATCTGAAAGGGTACGTCCCCACAGGAGTAATGTAGAGTCTGTTCTGTACATATTGTCATCTTGTAATTTTGTTGGTACCCAATATTTCCAAATTTGGGGTAGATCAGCTTGAATCTGTGATTTCATATTTGCTTTTTGGTACTCATGAGAAGATCATATTGTCAGTGGCGAAAATTTCTACCTATTGCAGCCAGAGTGCGATTAAAAAGAGTTAAGACAATGCAAAGGGGTATTTTGCTTACACTGCAAGATGTGCAGTGTTTAATTTGTGTGTTACAGTCATTGGATTGGAACTGGAATAAACAGAACAGCGTTGTTTTTTTCCCGCAGTAGAAAAACTGGGAAATTGGGGGAAGCACTGGAGAAAATATTCCTTAGTGGTGGTTGTTTTTTCATTTGGCTTGTGTGAAATGCTTTTTTAAGACAAGGTTTTATATAGTTGGGCCGGAGCTGCGGTGGCTCAAGGGGTTAAGACGCTGAACTGCAGGCAGTGTCAGTAGTTCAGCAGTTCAAGACCCGAGAGTGCCGCATGACGGAGTGAGCTCCCGTCTCTAGTTCCAGCTCCTGCCAACCTAGCAGTTCGAAAGCAAGAAACTGCAAGTAGATAAATAGGTACCACTTTGGTGGGAAGGTAACAGTGTTCTGTGCGCCTTGGTGTTTAGTCATGCCAGCCACATGACCACGGAAACGTCTTTGGACAGCGCTGGCTCTTCGGCTTTGAAACGGAGATGAGCACCGCAACCCTAGAGTCGAATTTGACTGGCTTTCGAGCAAGGGAACCTTTACCTTTACTTTACTTTATATAGTTGCTGTAGATTTTCCGGGTTGTGTGGTCGTGGTCTTGGCATTGTAGGACCTGACGTTTTGCCAGTAGCTGTGACTGGCATCCTCAGAGGTACAACACAGCTACTGGCAAAACATCAGGTCCTACAATGCCAAGACCACGGCCACACAACCCAGAAAATTTACAGCAACTAATGAACTCTGGCCATGAAAGCCTTCGACAACATATTAAGGTTTTATTTACTTCAAAATATATAGCATGAAAAAGTCTGAGGAGGTATTTTTGTAATTTTCCCATCCAAAAAGAACAGGAAATTTTGGTGAATGCTTAAAATTTCCGATGAATAGATTTTTCTTTTTGAATGAGTGAAATGTAGTGTAAGATAGGTTGTGGCAGTTTTCGACTCTCTTGTCACTTCAATCTATTTGAGATTTTACTTCTAAAAAACTAAGGTATTTATATGCCAGTTAAGTTATAAATTAAGCATTTTCTGTACTTCAGGCAGCAGAGTAATTTAAGGTATGATAAGGAAATAAGTATTGCATAAGCTTATATATATATTTTTTTGTAATTTCCATTTTTTTTCTGGAAAAAGGCAAGGAAACAGGGTCGTTGTCCCCCCCCCCCGCTTTAAAATTTCAGGAAATTTTACGTCTCTAGACTCCATATCGCAAATGGGTAACATAGCCATAGGGTTAGTAGAACCATAGATTCCCAGAACCATCTTCTGGTGTCAGTGTACTGCCTACTGCTTAGGAACAGAAACAGTGGCGCATAATGTTACCTACAGCTGTACCCGACACATGTTCTTGAAAGATCCCATGGCTGATGTTATCTAAAGACTGTGTCACCACATTTCTCTCCCACTGAGGGTCATCAAGGCAATATCAGTCTTAAAAATGAGTTTTGGACTAGATAATTCCTTTCCTCCAAGAAAGTCTAGAATCGCATGATAACCCCCTGCCCGATCACCTTGCCTCAAAAGGAGATATTAGCAGCTGGCCTCAATAGCCCAGGCCAGCCTGATCTCATCAGATCTCAGAAGCTCAGCAGGGTCAACCCTGATTAGTACTTGGATGGGAGACCACCAAGGAAGCCCAGGGCTGCTATGCAGACGAAGGCAATGGCAAACCACGCCTCTTGCCTTGAAAATCTAGGGTTACTTATTAAAAACTAATGTGCCTTATACACCAGGATTGTTTTTATTGAATAAAACACCAGAGAAATATAAAAAAACCCAAGACTTTTATCTCATCATACATGTAGTAAAAGCGGCAAGAATATTATATGCTAAATGCTGGAGAAGAAATGAAGTCCCAACAAAGGAAAAAATTAGAAACAAAATATTAGAAACAGCAGAGATGGACAATCTAACTTCAGTCTTGAGGGTACATAATAAAGAGAACTTTGAGGACACATGGTCAAGACTTTATGAATGGATAGAAGAGCACGAAATCTTAAAGTCTCCAGACATATAACTGTAATAATAGAAAACAAGAACTATATATATAAAACTGTGAACAAAAAGGTATATATGAAAATTATAAGGTGGGGAAAAATAAGAAAAGTGCTGGATACGAGGTCAAAATTAGGTTGAACAATGATTGAACTGATTTCCCTTTGTGTACATATTTGTGTGTCTGTCATGTTTGTTTTATATTTGATTTTTTTAAAAAAAAATCTAGGGTTGCCAGCCCCCAGGTGTGAGCGAAGGTTCCCCCACTTCTGGGAGCTCCAGTCCACCGCTGACCAGCCGGCCGGAGGGGGAAGCCCCGCTCTCAACCCACGGCCACCCCTCTCCCTCCCCTCCTGCAGAGATTTAAGGGGCTTTAGCTGATTGGCAGGGACCATGTGGCCTGCTCATCAGCTGGAGGGCCCTTTAAATCTTTCAGCAGGGAGGGAGAGGGGCTGTCACCGTCCACAGCTCTGTTCGCAAAAATACTCTTTAAATGGTCTTTTTGCGAGTGAGGTGGGGGCCCTGGTGCAGGGGGTTGATTTCCCAGCCCATCCCCTGGACGCCCCCCAAATCCCCCCACCGGTCGACGAGGGAACCTGGCACTCCTATCTAGATCAGGGCTATCTCAGGACTAAAAGGCCCCAATTCGGACAGTATGTGGGTCAGCGTCCTACAGAAGTTAACTTTTGCTTCTGAGATGGGTGAATACCGTATCTCACTCTAGCCAGTTTGCGGCGTATAGCCTCCATCTGCATCCCATTTTGCATGTAAAATGGTGACATTCCGAATGGCAGTTCTTGAAACGTGAGAATTCAGACATCGAACCAGGGGGTTACACTTCAGCTGTCTTTCCTCCTTCCAATACGGTTGGCGATGGGAGCAAAACGAGCGTGCTTTTAAGAGGCCACATGGGCAAGCTCTGTGGGAAGTTCTTATGGGATCTCACACCGCAGCACAATGTGACAGCGAAGGCACCGTAGACGAAGCTGTAGTGCTTTCCTGCTCTCCCAGGCACGTTGTGGCTCTGCTGCAGAATTCATTGTTTTTGAAAGAAAGGGAAAAAAAAGAAACAATAAGAGGAAAACCACTGAGGGCCGCATTTCCTCAGCTCTTTAGCGTAATGAAGACATCCTGTTTAAATTAAGCTTTACGCCCAGCTGCTGATATAATTTAGCCACTTGACCTTCTGGTTTGATCTTAATATTTAAACGATATGTTAAAACGGCGCGATTACATCCTTCTTTTATAGGTTGTGAAAATTCCTTTTTAATTGCGCGAAAAGAAATGGTGCGAACATTTCTAATGCCTTTTAATGTACAGCTCTGGCTTATCCCATCTAATTAGAAAGACGCAGGTCCTGTGATAAACTTTCCAAAGTAAGCAGGCTTACAAGAGGATATATTGAAAGTGGCACACCTCGGAGAAATCAATTACATAACGTCATGTTTATTTATATTTAAACCGCCTTTCATTCCTCTTCTGTGGCTTTCATTTCATCGTTCCCCATTCCTGTTGTTTTATAGGCCCTTTTATGGAACTTCAGATGGTCAGAATGCAAAGTGCCCAAATTCATAGAATCATAGAATGTTAATGTTGGAAGGCGCCTTGCAGGTCATCTAGCCCAACCCCCTGCACTCTGCAGGAGCATAGTCGAAAGATAGTCCTACAACATACCCAAATGATGGTCGTCCAGCCTCCTCTTGAAAACGTCCAGCGAAGGAGCATCCACCACCTCCCGAGGCAGACTGTTCCACTGCTCAACCACTCTGTTAGGAAGTTTCTCCTGATTATTTAGTTGGTAACGACTCCCTTGTAATTTCCACCCATTAGATCTAGTCTTGCAATCCAGAGCAAGAGAGAATAGATCTGCTCCATCGTTTACATGACAGTCCTTCAAATACTTGAAGACTGCCATCATGTCTCCTCTAAGCCTTCTCTTTCCCGGGCTAAACATACCCAACTCTTTCAGCCTTTCCTCGTAAGACTTGGATTCCAACCCTCTCACCATCCTGGTCGGCCTCTTCTGGACACGCCCAAGCTGGTCAACATCCTTCCTAAAATTCCAAGTGTCCCAAATCCATCTTAAATAATGGGTGGTGACCGATAGCCTGAAACCCTTTCCCAACACCTGAGGTGCTGTCAGCCAATGAAGAAGCTTCTTGAGGAGTCAGCCTCTCCTGGAGAGGGTCTCACTCCTTATAAAGGAGAAGGTCTGGCACCTGGAGAACCTGGACCACCGGCTGAGGCTGAGATCTCCTCCAGGGCACCTAGCAGTTTTCAACCAGCTGATACATCAGTGATGCCCGTTGCTCGAAAAGCGGGATCTGGCCCCACTGATCCGTACTCCGGTCACCGCCGTGTTAGATTACAGCAGTGTGGTCTACTTAGGGCTTGACTCTGAAAACCTTCTGGGAAGTTTGGTTGGTCAAATGCCACTGCTGGGCCGTTTTTCAGGCCTGAATGCAGCGGCTGTATCACCCCTGTGTTGAAAGAACCTCACTGGCTAGTTGGCTGTGCCCAGGCACATTTTAAAGTGCTGGGTTTTCCCTTTGGCACCCTATACTGCTTGAGGCCACGGTCCTTGAAAGACCACCTCTGCCTGTTCTGTCCAGCCTGCCCATTAAGATCTGCTTCCCAAATCCTAGTCCGCCACCCTGCCTGAGAGGTGAGGCAGGTGGCAATCAATACTCCCTCTAAGCTGTGGAGTCTTGTGAGCCAAAATTCTACTTTGTGAGCTGCTGGCATTAAAGTCGTGAGCAAGCGATTTGGCTGCTGCATCAATTACTTTGCTCTGGAGCCATCCCTTCCTGAGCTGAGACAAAAATGTGTGAGCCAGAAGCTAAAAAACTGTAAGCTAGCTCACAGTAACTCAGCTTAGAGGGAACACTGGTGGCAACCAGAGACGGGGCTTTCTGGGTGGTGGCACCTCGCCTTTGAAACACCTTTCTCCTCAAGTCTCTCCTGGCATGTACTTTCCTCTTTCTTGAGCCACAGGCTAAAACATTCTTTTTGAACCAGGTTTTTAATTGAGAGGTTTGATCGTTGACAAGCTGTTTTTTTATGGTCTGCTTCTAACCTGAGGACAGCTTTATGAATGTCAGTTTAGGCGACTGAGCTGAGTTTTGTGATGTTTTTATGTGTTCGCTTGTTCTTATGCTGTGGGGCATGATTTTATTGTATCACTTCTACCTTGTGAGCGGCCTTAGGCAGGCTTCTAGAGCGGCGACATATAATTTTTTCTAAATAAATTGTTAAAAAAAATCCAAAAACGACTGAATTATTATTTATGAGTTGCTAACAAGACTTACACCATACCTGAGAGCTGCACTTCTTTCTCTCTACCAGCGAACATCCCAGTCGAAGCTTTTGCTCTATCAGTTGTATTGAGAGCCAATTTGGTGTAGTGGTTAAAAGTGCGGGCTCTAATTTGGGAGAACCAGGTTTGACTCCGCACCCCTCCACATGCAGCTGCTGGTGTGACCTTGGGTCAGTTACAAGTTCGTTCAGAGCTGTTCTCTCATGAGCAGTTCTGGAAAGAGCTCTCTCAGCCCCACCTACCTCACAGGGTGTCTGTTGTGGGAAGGGGAAAGGAAAGGAGATTGTCAGCATGATAAAAAGCAGAGACATCACCCTGCCAACAAAAGTCCGCATGGTCAAAGCAATGGTATTCCCAGTAGTAATGTATGGCTATGAGAGTTGGACTATAAGGAAGGCTGAGCGCCGAAGAATAGATTTTTTTGAACTATGGTGCTGGAGAAGACTCTTGAGAGTCCCTTGGACTGCAAGGAGATCAAATCAGTCAATCCTAAAAGAAATCAACCCTGACTGTTCCCTGGAAGGCCAGAGACTGAAGCTGAAGCTCAAATACTTTGGCCACCCAATGAGAAGGGAGCCCTCACTGGAGAAGACCCTGATGCTGGGAAAGACTGAAGGTCAAAGAAGAAGGGGACAGCAAAGGATGAGATGGTTAGACAGTGTCATCGATGCAACGAACATGAAATTGAGCAAACTTCAGAGGACAGCGGAAGACAGGAGGGCCTGGCATGATCTGGTCCATGGGGTCGCGAAGAGTCGGACTTGACTGTGCGACTGAATGACAACAACTGAGACTCCTTCAGGTAGCAAAGGGTGGGATATAAATCCAATCTCTTCTCCCTCTCTTCTTCTTCTTCTTCTTCTTCTTCTCTATTTACTACAGTCATCCTCTCTCTTCTTGGCCTTTTGTTTTAGTAGCATCGTCTTCTTCTCCTTATTGTTGCTGCTGACCCCCTCCTAGTCTCAGTATTAACTTCAGGTGTCCGCTCCTTGCTTTCAAATCTTTAGAACCTTTTCTTTCCTTTTTTGCCTCTTCTCATCCTGTAAGATTTTTATTCTTCCCTCGGTCCCCCATGTGGTGTAAAATGCGGGCAAGTCACAGTTGATTTATGGTGCGCCCCGTGGGGGCTTTCAAGGCAAGAGGTGTTCAGAGGCGGTCGGCCATTGCCTGCCCCTGCATCACGACCCTGATACCCCTTGGAGGTCTCCCATCCAAGTACTAGCCAGGGCCAACTCTGCCTAGCTTCCAAGATCTGACAAGACTGAGCTAGGACTGGCCTACCCAAGTCTGGGCTCGGTCCCTTGTAAGTCCCCCTTTTCCCATTTCTAAACCTCGGGGAGGTCCCCAGGGGAAATAGAGAACAGCACCAGAATGCCTGGTAAATGTTGGGAAGTCAGTGGGGCTGGCTGGGCGTTTCCTCCTCTTTTTCATGCATAACACCTGCAAAACCTGTGCATTTGTGTATTGTGCCCATGCACACATTGTGTGTATGCTTTTAAGAAACGTCTGATTTATTGACTTGATATATTCATATACTGCAGGTATGTCCAGCAGGTAAATCGCGATCTACCAGTAGATCGCGGAGGGGTCAGAGGTAGATCACCAGCCTCACTTGGTCTCCTGGTTGGCTGGACGGGTGTTTGGGATTTTTTGATTATTGTTTGGTGGTATTTGATTATTGGTGCCGGTATGATGAATTCTTATTTTTCCTTTTAGAACTGCATGTGTGGTTTTGGCATCATCCCAACTTCAGTGGGTTAAAATCTAATTTGAAACTAATTTGAAACTTTATTTTCATGGTGGTAGATCACCGGCACTTTCGGCCGGGAAAGATAGATCACTACCTGTTCGAAGTTGGACATGTCTGATATACTGTATTCACAGTTAAAACTTCTCAATATGACTTCTGACAACAAAATCCACAAACATTAAACGTTCGTTATAAAATAAAATTCAATATAACTGTTGTGCTACTAAAATAAAGAGACCAGCTGTGGTATGATAGTCGAAACAGATATATAAAATTATTTGCAGTAGTTCTTACTTTTTCCTAATAACGTGGAGGGTGAAGACACGTAAGCCAAATTAGATAAAATTGGATTTCCCAGCATTCCTTAAAAGTAACATGGTGGGCCTCCATTGGGTTCATGGTGCAATGAAAGGAGGATTTAACCCGCTCCCTTTGCTTTACCTATCACATGCCCCAAAGATTGCCCTACTGAGGAGGAAGATAAGCTGCCACCCCTCCATACATTATGCGCTCAATCCAGTTCTCCCACTCTTATCCATGGCTGCCTTCAGGGCTCTTTTTGTAGCAGAAACTCCTTTGCATATTAGGTGACACACCCCTAATGTAGCCAATCCTCCAAGAGCTTACAGAGCTCTTCTTACAGGGGCTACTGTAAGCTCTTGGAGGATTGGCTACGTTAGGGGTGTGTTGCCTAATATGCAAAGGAGTTCCTGCTACAAAAGAGCCCTGCTCTGCCTTTAAGAAAAGCTACAGGTGTCAGAAGATCTGCTTGTGAGTCTCCGTCATCTCATCTAGTTTAATCAACACTGAAGCAGGAGAAACTATGGTTGCAGTTTTTCATGTTTCTGGGTTGTCAGAGAGACACGAGTAGCCTCCAAGTAATAGTACCTGACAACGGTACTCAAAATCCCTCAGGATTAGTCGACTCCACTTCCAAATTTTTGCTTCAGATGCAGATTTTCTTAATTTTTGTTATAGATTGATATTCTGTATAAGAAAAGTTAATAACAAAAACCAGGGGAACCTTTTTGATCCTGCTGGCACTTTTGGAATTCTGTCACAAAATGGTGGACACAGCAACAAAATGCTACAGGAGGCAGAGCCAGCCACAAAATGGCCGCCGCACTTTTAGTCACACAGTGAAGATCCTTCTGCTGTTCTGGCAGGTAAAAAGATAAAGGTAAAGGTTTCCTTTGCTTGAAAGCCAGTCGAATCCAACTCTAGGGGGGCGGGGCTCATCTCCGTTTCCAAGCCGAAGAGCCAGCGCTGTCCGAAGACTTCTCTGTGGTCATGTGGCTGGCATGACTAAACACCGAGGCGCACGGAACGCTGTTACCTTTCCAGTGAAGTGGTACCTACTTATCTACTTGCAATTTCTTGTTTTCAAACTCCTAGGTTGGCAGCCAATTAGCTCTCCAAAGGCCAATCACAAGCCTTGCTGAGCAAAAGCCCCACCTGCTCCCGCCCACTTTCTAAAAACACTTGGTGGGCAGCAGGAAAAGTGTCAGTGGGCGCCGTGGCACGCACAGTTACTACTTGGGGGAACGCTGACATACTACAGCTGTGGTCAAGTACTGCCAGACTTGGTCTCACATATAGCTAGGACTCACAGTGTTCTCTCTAAGCCCACAGTTTCTTAGGCTCCGGCTCACGCATTTTTGCCCTAGCCAGGAAGGTGGGCTCCAGAGCAAGCTAATTGATGCAGCAGCTGCATCGCTCGCTCATGACTTTAATGCCAGGGTCTCACAAAGTGGACTTTTTGCTCACAAGACACCACAGCTTAGCGAGACCATCGTAGGAGAGGCGAGGGAAAAGATCCTGCTGAATTTGAAAGATTGATACCAGTAGTAATAAGTATCCTGGACGGAGTACAACCCTTCTCCTAAAGGCGCTATGTGGATCAAGCACGGCACACTCTTAAATAATAGTAATAAAAACAATGTATTTACTTTTTCTGAAAAGAGCATCACATGACCTATCAATTTAACAATGATGTCAATTTCCACCAAAGTTCAGATTGAAGAGAAAAGGACACAGCATGATGAATACCACCTACATTTATTTGGGGGCTCTGGCTAATCCTGCTTATGACAGCAAGGATCAAGCCATATTAAAGTTGTTAGTTCTAAATCCTTTTGTAGTCTGTTCCAGCCTTCAGCTGCTGACAATTCAAAAGGGCATCCACTATACTGTAAGAGGCAGGGAGAGACACAAGGAGAACAGACGCTTTAATAAAAGTGTCAGATCTTTACTGATGGCCCGATCAGTAAAGAACGAGAAAATTCTGAATGTTACTTGGAATTTTGCCCAGAAATTTCCTATACAGATAAGGGTGCATCAGATACCATGAAATCAGAGGTGGGTCATGACTAAGGAAAACAATAAAAATGAATTCTGAAAGCCAAACCAACTTCTCCCCCCGCAAACCTGTTAGATTGCTAACCGGAACGTCATGAGTTTTCATGTAATAAATGGCTGCTAGCTCAGAAATACGTTCAACATTCTAATTTTAGAGAGATGTCTTTTTTAACTGTGTTCAATAAAGTGACATTTATAGCACTAGTGGTGAAAAACTTTTCAAATTTGTTTGTTGGTTGGTTGGTTGGTTGGTTTAACTAATTCAGTTGATACCCTGCCCTCCCTGCCGGGGCGGGCTTAATTTCATATAAATACAATTAAAACCCATCATAAACAACATGAAGAAGAAGAAGAAGAAGAAGAGGAAGAAGAAGGAGAGGAAGAAGAAGAAGGAGAGGAAGAAGAAGGAGAGGAAGAAGAAGGAGAGGAAGAGGAAGAAGAAGAAGGAGAGGAAGAAGAAGAAGAAGAAGGAGAGGAAGAAGAAGAAGAAGAAGGAGAGGAAGAAGAAGAAGGAGAGGAAGAAGAAGGAGAGGAAGAAGAAGGAGAGGAAGAGGAAGAAGAAGAAGAAGGAGAGGAAGAAGAAGAAGAAGGAGAGGAAGAAGAAGGAGAGGAAGAGGAAGAAGAAGAAGAAGAAGAAGAAGAGATTGGATTTATACCCCACCCTTCACTTGGAGTCTCAGAGCGGCTTACAAACTCCTTTCCCTTCCCCTCCCCACAACAGACACAACATAAAATACCATACATTCATTTAAAATACTCCTAAAATGCTTGAACTTGATCTGATAAAAAGCGAGAGCAGAAGTTTACATTCATGATACTACCCAAGGTGACAGTATTTTCATGATGGTGTTCACGCCAACTCAGTTTACTCAACTTATTGTGCGCCGGACACAGGCTGAAGATGGAAGGTGATGAAACCAGGGCACAGGGACACTCTTTGGTGTATACTGTGGCTCCTTTGTCAAAAGCCTGGTGGACGAGCTCTGTCTTGCAGGTTCTGCAGAACTGATCTCTTCCAGGAGCAACTGTATGTGAAAATACAACTAATCAACTTCCAAGTTTCCTTGATATTATTTATGCTTTATGCCATTATCGATAATGAAACTAGACGTCGTTATTAATAATAGAATCATAGAACCATAGAGTTGGAGGGGATCTCCGGGTCATCTAGTCCAACACCCTGCACAATGCAGGAAATTCACAAATATCTCCCCCCACACACACCCAGTGACCACTGTTCCATGCCCAGAAGATGACAAAAAACCTCCAGCCAAACTGGCCTGGAGAAAAATGGCTTCCTGACCCCGAAGTGGTGATCAGCATTTCCCTGGGGGTGTAAAAAAGGGCCACAAGGTCTAAGCACTGATGCAACCCTTTGTGCCCCCTCTCTCTTGCTCTGCCTAAGTTAATAGAATCAGCATTGCTGTCAGGTGACCATCTAGCCTCTGTTGAAAACCTCCAAAGGAGGAGAGCCCACCACCTCCCGAGGAAGCCTGTTCCACTGAGAAACCACTCTAACTGTCAGGAAGTTCTTCCTATTGTTTAGCCGAAAACTCTTTTAATTTAATTTCAACCTGTTGGTTCTGGTCTGACATTCTGGGGCCACAGAAAACAACTCCGCACCATCCTCCATATGACAGCCCTTCAAGTACTTGAAGATGGTTCTCGTATCACCTCTCAGTCGTCTCCTCTCCAGGCTAAACATACCCAGCTCCTTCAGCCTTTCCTCATAGGACTTGGTCTCCAGACCTCTCACCAATGAATGAGTAAATAATTTTTGTGCCATGCAGTGATATAGATAATGATAGATATAGACATAAAAATATAGAATCTGTATGGTTTGAGATACATGGGAACAAAGGCTGTATGAAGAAGAGGAGGAGGAGGCTGAAACCAGGCTGACCCCTGAACGGAGGTGATGTAATGCAGAAGGGGGGAGAAACCTGGATTAAGAAGAAGGTTGAATTCAATTTTAGTGCAGAATTCCTCGGAGGATGCCATGGTGATCACAGATTAAAAGGATAGTGCGGAAGGGCGCTTTACAGAGCAGTTCCCCACAGTTGCTATAGGTAAAGCGAGCCCAGTCGAATCCTTAAAATCTTACCATGGAGTTTGGCCGTAAGAAGGGTGTAACTCAGCTTGGGATGTCATTGACGGTTTACAAATAAATCTTTGGTGGCTTATGGTAAAATATTAGCAAAAGTTTTTTTAACAAATCCCCAAGTTTGGTAATGTCGGTGTGTTCGGTTTAATATGTACATCATTGCATACAACAAACATAAGATGAAAAGGCACCAAGTAGCTGATGGCTCAGAGAAAAACAAGATTGGCGAGTTCTCCACTATTATCTTAACTAAACTGACAGTATAAACCTTTACCCTTTCAAGAACTCGCCCAGGGCTCCTTTCTGACAATCATTTTCGCCTATGGACAGAGGAAGTGCAATATTCATCGCAAATTCCTATTAGTTTGCCCCAAGACACGCATTCTTCTAAAGTCCCACCTGCTTTTAATTTCAGACGGGGCTCGGACACATTCACTCTGCCGGAATTCTGATATATACCTTCACATTTAGCCCACGTTCCTCACCCCTTCCAACGTTGTTTCTGTGCCCTAATGCTATTTGTCTTTGCATTTCTTTCACCTTTTTTAGATATTAAAGCAACATTCTTTTTCTAATAAACATAATTGCTGCCTCTATACTTTCACCCTTAAGCTGTTGATTTGTTCTGTCCTGGGAGGATAAAAGCAAGCTTTACGAGTTCATTGCAATTATGACTTGGGTGAGGATTCGTTGGTATGATTAACAGCAAAATACCTATAAATCTTTTTTTTTTCAAAGGTTTTATTTTGTTTGGGTTGTAAATCCTGGCTTTTTAAACCATTAAAAGTGACTGCTTCTATTATAAATTACTGGCAATTAAAATAGGAAAGAACTTGAAAGCGAGGTGTTTGCGTAATGAATAGCTGGTGCAATTTAAAAGGGGGGGTGTCTTTTGGGGAGCTATTCTATGCTTAGGTAAAGGTTCCCTTGCTCGAAAGCCAGTCGAATCTGACTCTAGGGTTGCGGTGCTCATCTCCGTTTCAAAGCCAAAGAGCCAGCGCTGTCCGAAGACATTTCCGTGGTCATGTGGCCGGCATGACTAAACACCAAGGTGCACGGAACGCTGTTACCTTCCCACTGAAGTGGTACCTATTTATCTACTTGCAATTTCTTGCTTTCGAACTGCTAGGTTGGCAGGAGCTGGAACTAGAGACGGGAGCTCACCCCGTCATGCGGCACTCTCGGGTCTTGAACTGCTGAACTACTGACCTTCCACAACCACCACTGGACTCCCAGGTGTACATAGTAACGCAACTCTTAATTTCCTGTTCATCCTAGGGTCGCATTATGACTTCCGTAGGACCTGGGCATTTCATGCCCCCCTTTCTTCATAAAAAAATATTTAAAATTATTTTTGATATCACTTTAAAGATGTCAACATTTTTTTCCTGTTTTAGGCAAAATTTAATAGAGGTTCATGAGTCCTAAACATTTCATTTTCATTTCTGATGTGAGGGAAAAAATTAAAACACTTTCTTCTCTCCACCCCCCTCCTCGGTCTGATTTTAAAAAATTAAAACATTTTTGTGGACCCCTAAAAGTATCGTGGGCCCTAGGGCACTGTACCTGCTGTGCCTAATGGATAAGTTCAGCCTGCTTTTCCCTACACTTGGCCAAGAACACCCTTCCAGTCTACATTGTCCTTTTGTGGTGATTTGCAGGGAAAGGATAAACATTTACAATCAAGGCATGGCCCGTGGTCGGGGGCGATGCCAACGGCAAAGAGTCAGTTTGGTGTTGTGGTTAAGAGCAGCGGACTCTAATCTGGAGAACCGGGTTTGATTCCCCACGCCTCCTCATGCAGCCAGCTGGGTGAACTTGGGTCGGTCACAGTTCTCTCAGAGCTGTTCTCTCTCAAGGGTGTAACTCAGCTTAGGATGGCATTGGACAGTTGCAGCCCCACCTACCTCACAGGGTGTCTGTTGCGGGGAGAGGGAGGGATGGCAATTGCAAGCCTTTGGGTTGTGAAAAGTGGGGTATAAAAGCCAACTCTTCTTCTTCAAAGCAGGCCTGTAACCACAGTGGGGCTCCCAGAGGCAGATGCCCCCCCCCGAATCTGCCCTAACCCTCCACCCTGAGTCCACCTTCACCTTGACTCTCACCTGGGGGAGCCGGGACCTGTCCAAGCCGGGCCAAGAGTCCTCGGCCAGGCATGGCTGCTGGTGCATGCACCATGGCAACAGCTGACGAGAATGCCCCCCCTGGCACCTCACTGTGCCTGTGCCAGCAGTGAGCTCCTCCCCCACCGTGCTCACAGCCTCATATGACCCGAGGTGGCTGGCATGTGGCAAGAGCTATGCCTGGCCTTCCGGGGTCGAGAGCGCCAGGGCCGCACAGGCTTCAGCAGCAGCCCGCACTGGGAAAGGAGATGTCACTACAAGCACCTGCCTGCCCGCACTGGGAAGGGAGCTTCATCACTGCCACTTGTTCCTTTTAAAGGGGGGGTGTTGCCTTAAATCAGCTGGGCTCCGCTTTTGTCTTAGCTATGGCGGGGGGAGTCGGGAGGGGATAAGGGGAGCGGGAGGAGCGACAGCGTCTGAAGGAGTCTTTTGGCACCCTGAGGGAGTGGTCCGGAGCAAACACTTTTTTTTGTACAATAAAGTCTATTGAATTTTTAGTTTAAAAAACCATTAACAGTACATGCAGAAAAAACTAGCAGAAAGGTTATTGTATAACAGAGATGGAGTAGCAGTTAACTTCAGATGCAGTGCATTGTAGTGGCAGTAGTGAAAACTATTGTGGCAAAAAAGCAAGAGTTATATGGTACCTTCAATAGAAAGAACGTAAAGTTAGTGTGTATATATATATATATATATATATGAACAAGAAGAGAAGAGATCGGATTTATACCCCGCCCTTCACTTGGAGTCTCAGAGCGACTTACAAACTCCTTTCCCTTCCCCTCCCCACAACTGACACCCTGTGAGGTAGGCGGGGCTGAGAGAACTCTAACACAAACTGCTCTTTTAGGAACAGCTGTGCCAGAGCTTGTGACTGACCCAAGGTCACATCAGCAGGTGCAAGTGGAGGAGTGGGGAATCAAACCCGGTTCTCCCAGATTAGAGTCCACACACTTAACCACTACACCAAACACCAATGCAAGCATTGAATTACTTTAATAAGCATTACCATAACCATAAGTCATCCATTACTTTAGGTATATCTTGTTGGTTGGAGAGATATTCTAAGATAGGAAACCACGTTGAAACAAAAGTAGTAGGGGCAGGGATCTTATCAAAACGCATAAGATTGTCCGAGAGTTTAGCTATGGTATACAAATCCCACAACTTTTTATGCCGTTGTGAAAGTGCGGGTGCCACTGTCGTTTTCCAGTGTGTGGCAATGACCGTTTGAGCTGCAAAAAGCATTAAAGAGACCCTTTCTGTGATAGAAAGTGCCAGAGCAAACACTTTTAAGGAAGAAACACTTTCCATTGCTGGAAAGGCCTTGCCGTATGTGACCACCCAATGCACTTTAGAAGGTAGCAGGACACATATCTCAGAACCTAAGATTTTAAATTCTTGATTGATCTGTATGAGAGAGGGTAGTTCTTACTGGATTCTGGACCCAAGCCATTTAGGGCTTTAATGGTCAAAAACAGGACCTTGAATGGCTCTAAAAACAACAACCGGAAAGCAGCACAAGTATTGAAACATAGGCATGATGTGATCCCATCCATTCATCCAACAATCCAGCAACATTTTGAACCAGCTATGGATTCGGGGGGCCTCAAATCTACACTCTTGACGTTAAATCACTTGTTAAGTAAAAATGGAAACATGGGAAAATGGAAAGCTCTTCCACCAGGCTTTCAATTAGGAGCCACCACTGCCGAATGAGTCACCGGAACATACCATGGCTCTTACGATACACCGTTGGATACTGCCTCCCACTCTGGGATTGTATACTGAATGCCACCATCACTTGTGCTGTCTTGATTAGCACCTTACGAAGCCGTGCAGGTTGCTATGTAAATTTTATTGCATTTACTGGGGGTTTTTGTATTTTAATGACTGTACACCGCCTTGAGCCAGTTTGCCAGCAAGGTGGGATATAAATTGAAAATAATAATAATTTTAAAAAATAACAAATCTAATCAGATTTTTTTTTAAAGAAAGAGTACTGAGCTGCAATTTGCTGGCCTTCAGCATCGAGAAGTGGGTCTGTGCCCCAGTGTGGTCCACCACATGCTTCTTTTGGAGAGACGAAAGAAAAGGAGCACCGCCATCTTCATGAGTTACGGCTAAAGGTCATCTTGGACCCCAAATCAAGCAAGGCAGGGCGGAAGTCGAAGAGCACGCCCTGCAACTCCTTTTGGCATTCAAACAAGATGAGCTCCCAGTATTTCTCCCTTTAGACATTGTTTTCCCTTACCTAGACACACATTTTAATCAAAATCTCATTGATTTTATCTGCAAAGAAGCCAGAAATTTTCACACAGCTGGAGGGGCTTGCATCGCCAGCCAAGTGAAGACAGCCTGGATTAACCAGCCTACCTGCCACCTGGAACAAATCCACTGATTGAGGCTTCACAGACAACACAGTGGGAGAACAGGAACCTTTCCTGTTCTTTTTAACACAGGCGATATAAAATGCAATTCAGATAACTTGACTTAGCAAAATCTTCTAACACTAGATTTCTCTCTCTCTCTTTCTATGACTTAAGATCACATATCAGACTTGTAGCGCGGAGCTATGGAGGAATGACATTTGATGAATAAGGATGTAAGGGCTCTTAATTAAAGTCCAAGTCTACCTACAAAGCACTTTCTGGTATAATGTAGTGATTAAAGTGTTGAACCAAGACTTGGGAGACCTATATGTAAATCCCTGTTCAGCTCTCCACTTCACTGGGAGCTAAACTACACGTTACTTTTTTTAAAGAATTGGGTCCGGGTTGCCATCAGCTGTGGCAAACAGCTTCTTTAAAAATAAAAATCACAAATAGTCTTGAAATGGTGCTACAGTGGGAAGAGAGGCTCCACCCCAAACTGTTTTCCTGTGTGAAAATCATGGTGGGGAGAGTTATTTTGCTGCTTAAATATAAGAACATAAGAGAAGCCAATGTTGGATCAGGCCAATGGCCCATCCAGTCCAACGTTCTGTCACACAGTGGCCAAAAATACCAGATGCCATCAGGAGGTCCAGCAGTGGGGCCAGGACACTAGAAGCCCTCCCACTGTTGTTGCCCCCCCCGAGCACCAAGAATACAGAGCATCACTTGCCCCATAGTTCCTATCTGTACCTGGGAAAACAGGAGTAAACTCCTGCAAATCCTTAGGAGGTGAGATGGTACGTAAGCTGGACAAGGCCATGTCGAGCAAATATCTTTTGAGAGGGCTCTTGTGCCACTTATCTAGGATCCTTGCATCCCCTCTGTCTGCAGCTTTCCTATTCTTGAATCACTATCCTTCTCTGTGTTTTCGCAACCATTGCACTTTGGCCATTTCCACATGGGTTATCTGTCTGGGTTGGGGGTTTTTTCAGCATCATGTTGCATTCATGCACTTCCCAGTGTTTCCCCAGCTTTTCTCTGATCTTTCTCTCCATGCTGTATTACTTAAAGGACGAAAGTGTGAGATGGATGATTGAGGAGAGAACGCATGAGAAGTCTGCTTTAAGAGTGAAGCATGCTAGAGGAAGTGTTGTGTGTTTTCACCGTGAAAATGAAGGGCATCCCACAAAATGCTGCAGATCAAAGAGAAATGCTCAGTAACCACGAGAGAGAGGGGAAAGCTCCTGCACTGAAAGCGGCTACTTCAGACAGAGAGCTGAGAGTCAGAAGGAGAGGAAAACTAGCAAACATTATGTCTACATGGTTGCAGGAGAAAATGCAAATGTAAAGAATGATTCTGGGTATCATTGTCATGTATCTTGTGACAAAAGTCATTTTGTGGAGTTGAATGAAAATAAAAGACAGTCTTTAGTTCAAGCAGATGGGAGCTAGTTGCTGACACAAGGAATGGGTGTGGTAAAACTGAGACTTTCCAATACAGAAGTGATTGAAATAGTGTTTGAAAGACTGCATCTGTGTACCTCTAGCAGACTAGAATTTGCTGTCTGTTAATAAGATTGTTCAACAAGGGAATAGTTTCCTCCATGAGGACAATATTTGTAGTATCTTTCATCCTGAAGGGAATGATGAGATACTGGCAGAGGAAACTGGTGGACCTTACTGTCTAAGAAGTGTTGCTGATCAAGTGTATCATACTAAGCAGCAGAAATGTCTGCATACTGATTGCATGTTGGTGTGGCACCAGTGGTTGGGTCACAGGAATATCAAGTCTACAGACAGATGCTGGACTGCAAAATTGAACTAATTGAATGTTACCAAATGCAGGGTCGTTGTAATGTCTGCCTTGAGGAAAAGGGGCAGCACCTGATTACAGCAAGCAGCAGAATATGCACAGTGAAAAGCTGTTGGAGAAAGTCTACTCAGACTCAGTTGGTCCCCTAAATGCTTCAGTTGGTGGAAATAAGTACATCTTGACATTCATGAACTCAGCAAGTCATTTTATCTATGTGTATTTGGTCAAGTCTAAAGACCAAGTTTGGGGCAAATTTAAGAACTATGTTACTGCTGTAAGAAATAAGTTCAATAAGGCTCCAGAGGTCTCATTTACAGACAATGGGACTGAGTCTAGTACCAGGGAGTTCCAAAGATTCCTGGAGGAGGAAGGGATAAAACATGAAACAACAGTACCTTAATCTCAACAAAATGGGTCAGCTGAGCACCTTTACAGGACCATAATGGAAACAGCATGTTGTCTACTCAACCAGTTGGCTTGCCTAACCCCTGCTGGGCAGAAGCAGTAACTACAGCAGTCTGTCTACACAATAGAATCCCTTCAAAGACCACAGAGAAAAGTCCATTTGAACTGTGGCATGGAAGTAGGCCAGGCCTTAAGCATTTGAAGGCATTTGGCTCCAAGACCTATGCAAATGCATCCAAAGAAAGAAGGGGGAAGCTAGATCCCAAAGCTGGAGTGGGAATCTTGGTGGAATATGCTCAAGGTGGAAAAGGATACAGAGTTATGAATCCTTTTGAGATTAGTGTACAAAATGCAGTGCGTATAGAAGGAATTAATGTACTCAAAGCTCCTAAACCAATAGAGTCAACAGTGAAAGAAAGCCAGAAGGCTGAGGATGGAGTCTTGTTTCAGTGATATGGCCATTTGGCTGCCTGCCATGGATGCTAACCAACAGGAGACCCCTCAATCAGAAGGGGAGGCAGGGCAAGCTGGGCCAGAGAAAGAAGGAAGAGACAGTCGGCAAGGAGCAATAAAGGAGCAACCCCGTAATTAGACAATTCTTGGGAGGAGACCGGGGGCATGACATCACTAAAATAATAAAATAGAAAATAGAAGAGCCAGAGAAGAACTGGCTCCCTGGCATGGTTTGAGCACCACCTCCACTACCACCCTCCCTTGACTAAGCCTCCAGAACAAAAGTTACCTTCCTATTTTGGTCCAAAAGATATATTTTCAAATACTACCTAGAGCTCGTGTATCGTAATGATGTGTAGTGCAAAATGACAGGTGTCATGTCTTTTTATACATCAAGATAATACAATCAAGGTGGACAACTCAATCAGAATGGCGGTTTAAAAAGTAGATTTTCCCCCCTCTCAACCCATCTACCAATCACAGGAGAACTATGGGGAAGGGAGAAAATTGCAATAAATATATGTTATAAAAACAACATGTTATTAGCAACATAACCAGGCCACTTCCTCATTTAGGCCAAAATAGGAAGGTAACTAATTTTCTTCTATTTATTGGGTAATTGAGTCTAGAAATGTTTCATAATTATAATTACTAAAATTGGTGATTAGAACATTGGTTGAATTTTTTCAGACATACTATTGCAGTGCTATCTAAAGTATATGCACATGATTAGAACACAAGTCAATATCATATGAGGCCCCTATTGTACACCTTAGCCTTGAGTCACTGATAATTGTCATAACTGGTAGAACTCTCTGCCAGAAGATGTCCATGCCCTGCTGGAGATACTACCTTTCCGCAGGTCATGCAAGGCTGAGATGTTCCACTGGACCTTTGGTTGAGGACAGCGGCGGCGAGGCAGTTTTTGTCACTCATATTCCTTGTAGCCCCTCTTAGGGAGGTTGGGGAGCTGAAATGCTTCCCACCATCTTGTAATGTATCTGTATGCTGCTTTTATCTATTGTTGTTTATTGGTTTGTTTTAATTTAGATTTTAACTTGAGAATTTGTATATTATTTTGTTGTAAGCCGCCCTGAGCCCTGCTTGTAGGGAAGGGTGCCTAGCAAATCCAATTTAATAAATAATAAACAAATAAATAATTGTTGTTGGATTTTCTCAATACAATTTTACATTTATAATTATAAATAACATTGGATGTTGTCTGCAATTTAATAGTGAAAGAAAAATTCTCCCCTTGTTTCTTTCTTTTCAGTATAATTTTCACTTTGTCCTATATTGATTAATACCCTGTTTTGTTATTGCAACATTGAGGCTACATATATTATTTATGTTTGCCCACTGAAGAAGGCCAGTGGGCCGGAACGCGTCAGGGTCACATACGGTCCTGTTTGTGAATACTATATGATATTAATTCTTATTGAGGCTACATTTGGGCCAATAACTGTTTTTAAATCATTTGTAATAAATACATGTATTTTTGATAACCTGTATTATCTATATGGTAATGTTCTATATCTGTTGAGTTTAAGATTAGGCCCTCCTATTTGTATGTATTTAACCTTTTAGGTTCTTAATTCAATTTTCTTGGGTTAAGTTTTTTATTCCCCTTCCCTTTTCGTACTATATATAACATACAGTTATAATATTTCACTTACCAGTTCCTGGGTCCAGAGAACAGTTGCCTGCCATGCATTTATTCTTGAAGTCACTCTTTGGCCTTTCCACTGCCTTAGGAATCCCACAGAATAAGGGCCAGACTAGCTGTAATGGCACCCCCAGGTCTGACCTGTGGATGCCCCTGCCATTTTAAAGCAATTTAAAAATGCTGCAAAGGTCCAGTCCTGATTAGGCCCAAAGTGTGGTAAGCTGAGGCACTCTTGTTCTCTCTGTGCCTTTTCAGGGGCTGAAACATCTGTGAGGGGCAGCTATTTCAGCACTGAAAAGGCACAGGGGCGGGGAAGAACACTTCAGCCCCCCATGCTGCAGGCCCAGTCAGACACCTGTGGCATTTACAAATCACTTTAAAATGGTGGTGGCATTCATGGAGTGGACTCACGTCATCATAGCTAGTTGGGCCCTAAGTGTCAGCTTTGCCCTGAAAATTGGCTCTGAGACAGTTCTAGTCTCCTTTTAAAACATTCGGTAAATTGGCCTGCTTTCCCTAAAAGCCAGGCTCTTAAGACCGATAAGGTCTTCTGATCAAGGTTCCCTCCAGTTTCATTCCCTTATCTGATTCAAAAATGACAGTTTAACTGATTCTTCTCCACACACCCCCACACACACCTGGATCCTCTGGCATTCCATGGGTCTTGATTGGCTGTTAACTGCTCTGCCCCAACGCCATACAGGGGGTTGGTGACTGACAGAAAGGCACACAAAGACTTGTTCTTTGCTAAACCTACCAGGAGTGAGAAAGATGAGGGGGAAGACATCTAAAAGAGAAGGGACCAAATGCCAAAAAGGAAGACCTGTGAACACGGACGTGTACACTGCTACAGAAATGCAAAGGAGGAAATAGGGACTGAGAAAGGCAGTCGAGTTAAAAATGAACACGGATATATATGCCCTTATATCCAAGCAAGACATAGGAGTGGCAAACGATCCATAAATATGAGCCTTCCCTAATAAAATATAAAGTAAGACCGATTTTAACGACAGTGGCATCTTCGCCCCACGGCCACCCTCCAGCACAGGTGCCTTCTCGCACGCAGGCTCCCTTTCTGACTGGAGCTCAGTTAAAAGTAGGTAACCTTGAAGAACAGACTGCAGGAAGGGAGAGTGAGGTAATCGTTCAAAATGACATGTCCCTGTGTTCCTGGGCACCAGTTACGGTCCTCAGTCAGCCATCTGTTGGCTATGCCACCACTTATGGTGGCCCAGCTGGCATCGACCAGAGCCCTTTCCGTTGTGGCTCCAGCTCTGTGAAATGGGCTCCCTCAAGAGTTGAGAGGGGCTCCCTCCTTGAAGATCTTCAGGAGGTGCTGCAAGTAGGGTTGCTAACCTCCAGGGGGCCCCTGGAACTCCCCTGCTATTACAAGATAAGTTCCCCTGGATAACATGGTTGCTTTGCAGTATATACTCTGCTGAAGTCCCTCCCCTCTTCACACCCTGCCCTCCCGAGGCTTCAACTTCCCAAATCTCCAGGTATTTCCCAACCCAGAGCCGGTAACCCTAGCTGCAAGGCCTGCTGGTTTGCCGGGGTGGTGGTGGTTGGATGACAGGCTTTAAGGCAGGGAGGGGAGAGAGATTGGGGGTTTGCAATATGATTTCTGGTTCTAACAGAACATGCTTTCTATTTTTGTAAGTGCCTAGAAACACAAGGAAAGGCAGGCTATAAATGTTTTAATAAATGAACGTCTCATCCATGCACTCCTTTTGCCCTTAAAATCACACAACCCAATCTGAGCTTCATCTGTAACTGTAGCCGACCCAGTTATCTGGTCTGCCACCTTCATGACCAGCTTTCCTTCAGATTCCATCCGAAGAAAGGGATCACAGAAACTGGCCTCGCCTGAGGTTTCTACGCTGGAGACAGTGGCCTGTATCCAGCTGCACTGAACAAAGTTTCCCAGCATTCCTTTTTCTCCATGCAGCTCTTTTTGACCTCCAGAAAGACCATTTCTGGTGTTGTAGGTCCTGCATAAGGGAATAGCTGCGTGGGTTGAAGAGCCAGATTGACAAGAGACGTGGGGACGAAACACAGGAGGGGTTGTGGCTCAGTGGTAGAGCATCTGCTCGGCATGGAGAAGTCCCTAAGTTGAATCCCTGGCCATCCCCTTGTTCATCTTCACTCTGCCCACCCCCCGATGTGGCTGTTTCTTTAAACTAGAAAAAGAAGAAGAAGAGGTTGGATTTATGCCCCGCCCTTCACTACCCAAAGGAGTCTCAGAGTGGCTTACAAACTCCTTTCCCTTCCCCTCCCCACAACAGACACCCTGTGAGCAGTGTTCCCTCTAAGCTGAGTTAGTGTGAGCTAGCTCACAGTTTTTTAGCCTCTAGCTAACAGATTTTTGTCTTAGCTCAGGAAGAATGGCTCCAGAGCAAACTAATTTATGCAGTAGCCAAATCGCTCACTCACAACTTCAATGTCAGTAGCTCGCAAAGTAGAATTTCTGCTCACAAGACTCTACCACTTAGAGGGAACATTGCCTGTGAGCAATGCTCCCTCTAAGCTATGGAGTCTTGTGAGCAAAAATTCTACTTTGTGAGCTACCGGCATTAAAGTCATGAGCAAGCAATTTGGCTGCTGCATAGATTAGTTTGCTCTGGAGCCATCCTTCCTGAGCTGAGACAAAAACATGTGAGCTGGAGGCTAAAAAACTGTGAGCTAGTTCACACTAACTCAGCTTAGAGGGAACACTGCCTGTGAGGTAGGTGGGGCTGAGAGAGCTCTGACAGAAACTGCTCTTTTCAAGAACAGCTGTGCCAGAATTACGGCTTGCCCAAGGTCATCCCTGGATCAGAAGGGACTACAGGAAGGCAGAAAAACTCTGTGTGTTCCATGAACAGATGGTTGGATGCAGGCCAGTAAAGAATTTTTGCAAAAAAAAGATGATGAGGTAGGGTTGCCAGCTCTGAGTTTAGAAATACCTGGAGATTTTGTGGGGTGGAGCCTGAGGAGGGCAGGATTCGCACTTCAGTGGAGTGTCACGCCATAGAGTCCATCTTCCCAAGTGGCCATTTTCTTCAGGTCACCTGGAGATCAGTTGTAACCCCGGGAGATCTCTAGCCATCACCTGGAGGTTGGCAACCCTAGTTAGATACAGCCTATGAGTTTGGGGGTGAATGGAAGAAGGACCTCCTGATGGCACCTGGTATTTTGGGCCACTGTGTGGCAGAGTGTTGGACTGGATGGGCCATTGGCCTGATCCAACGTTGGCATCTCTTATGTTCTCTTATATATCCTAGAACTTACAATGTGTGTAAAACCCTATCCTATCTCTGGGACTTTGGGTTCAGCCACACATTCACCCTAACCATTTACCCTTCTGCTTCTCCCCCTTGTGAATTAGAGCTCTCCTAAGCTTTGACTTTGTCCTGCCACGCCACAAAAAGCGTAAAGGGGGGCCCCGTTTAAGAGTCCAGTTATACAGCACGGCTGAGAGCTCCGTTCATTCCATTGTTGCCTAACACCTTATTCAATGTTAAGCACCAGCACAGAAGTAGAAATAGGATAATCAGCCTGCGTTTCAAAAGAATAACACTGAGGAAATTATAAATATAGTCTCATCGCTTCCATCTGCATTTCTGATCTAGGCAATAAAGGAACCTTTCCCCCCCCTCTCCAGTTCTCCTTTGTTAGTTGCCCAAGATTCGTTTTAGATTAATCTTTTATTTTGCTTTATTTCTAAAGGACATCCATTACTTTGCGCTAGATAAGGGTGAATTGGCGCTAGCTGAAGTGGCAAAGGAAAAAGCGAACGCCATTGACACAGAATCAATAACGACTGGAGTCGGTAAGAATTAATGCTGTTTTTAAAAATGGCCTTTTTTGTTTTAATCAATACTCGTTCTTGTATCACTGTCATGTTATCCTTGTAGCAGGGTTATTGGTTAATTGGAATTGTTTTTTTTGGGTGGCGGAACAATAATGGTGTCTTATTCCGACTCGGTTTACAGAAACCTCTCTTTGAGATACAGAAGTAAAAAGCTCTGGTGTAAAATGGAATACCTCAGAGGAGGGGAGGCTGGGGGGGCTATTTCTTACACTTTGCATCAGGATTAAACAAAGCACTCGGTTCTTAAACCATAAATTATAAGTAAAAGCTGGCGTTGTAGGGTCGTGTTCACTCTCAGCAGGTTTTGACAGAGATCAGGAGAGCACACTTCATTGGACCAATGGGATTTGCGAGGAGATGATTTCCAAAATAAACTGCATAATCTGGTCCTAAAATAATTGTGCTGAAGTTAATGGGTCATGAGCTGTTAAGGAAAACGTGTAAGTCAGGCCGGACCCATAGAGAGCTTGTGACTGAAAACCAGTTTTCATTTGTATATTTTATATCTTGGAACACGTCGCCCAACATAAAATACCTTCATTTAGGAGTGTTTTTAAAAGACACATGCTGAATTTTCCCCCACACACAGAGCATGTAGACTTGTTAAGAAGCATGTATATTTTGTCTGTGTATCTGTAAAGTTAAAGAGGCACCGTTATCATCAATGCAAGTGTGGTACTGTGGGTTTTAAGAGAAATAGCAGAGAAAACAAAAAAAAAAGTTCCAGTCAAAAGTTATCTACCAAAAAAAACCACCAGCCCAGAAAGAATATTCTCCTATCTACAATACCTTTTCTCTGAATGAAAAGCGGGAGTATCTTGAATGTGCCAGATAAATGTATCTCACACCCCTTTTGCCATTTGTCATACAGGACAAAAGGAGAAAGATGTACTTCAGGTGAAAATAGAAATGTGTATCAGGATGTGTCTGTGTTATTTTGATCTGAGCCAAGCTAGTTTACGGCAAAACTGATAAGTAAGACCTCTACTAGTTTGAATATGTAGTCATCTGAGCAGCATTTTCCCAGTTCCTCTTTGTGTCCGCCGTACAGTCCCATGCTGCAGGCCAGCTACAGAAATTTCTAGAACTCATCTGTGAGGTGCTTTCCCCCCTTTACTTTTGCAGTTTTAACCGCCCTCAATACTGTTAATTGATGGGAACCGGACAATTACCGAAACTGTGGCAAAATTGTGGGTAGCATGCTACTGCATCCGAAATACACAATCAGATATATAATAATAGCTGCGTAATAGTCTCTGTTTCATGTTTTTCTTTTACTTTATTATGCTCAACTGTATTTTTATAGAGTTTTATTTTACTGTCCTAAATACAGTTATATGAATGTTATGAATGTTATATTTAAGCATGTGTGTTCTATAGCTTGTTGCCGTAATAAATGACTGACTGAACCGCCCTCAATCATGTGTACAGGAACGGGACAGTGCCTTCCCTTCCGGTTCTTCCTTTGCTGCCATGGAGGGAGGAACATTAAATTTTGTTCCCTTGGACTGTTGTAAAGGAAAACTACTGGAGCTGAGTAGGAAGAATAATGGCACCCAAAAAACCCCAATTTTTGAGAATTGTTCTAACTGGGAACAAAATGGCGCAGTCATACAATCGCTTCCTATTCTGTTTTGGCGCAGCCCTTAAGAAGAAGAAGAGATTGGATTTCTACCCCGCCCTTCACTACCTGAAAGAGTCTCAGAGTGGCTTACAATCTCCTTTCCCTTCCCCTCCCCACAACAGACACCCTGTGAGGTAGGTGGGGCTGAGAGAGCTCTTTCCAGAACTGCTCTTGAGAGAACAGCTCTGAGAGAACTTGTGACTGACCCAAGGTCACACCAGCAGCTGCATGTGGAGAAGTGGGAAATCAAACCCAGTTCTCCCAGGTTAGAGTCCGCATTAATCACAGACCCATTGTATAAACAACTCACACCTAAACCCCTAAATAAGAGAGATTCTAGTTAAAAGGTTACTTTGTAGGAGGATGTGTTAGTGGCTAGTGGACATTATCAAGCTGGTGAGAAAGACTGAAAGGGGCTCAGAGGCATTTGTGGACAATCAGTTCTGAGGCAGGAATCCAGAGATAGTACTAAGGAACCAAGAAGGAATAAACAGATAACCTCAGAGTACAGAAGCTGGTCAGAATCGACTAAGATTAAGGCGACTAAGATTACTTCAGAGCATAAGGAAATGTCCCATTCTGATAAAAACGAGAGCATAGAAGAAGATGGGAGTCTGTCTAGTATTTTGTTTGTTTGTTCACCCTATTCAAAGTTCGCCTTTTTCACTGGGACTCAAGGTGCCTTACACAGAGTGAGTTGATACAACCCGTAGGATGGATCGTCCAGTAAAAAACTGCAGTAGGATTTGGTTTGTGGAAATCCAGAACTGGCCAGGAATCTGAATCAAAACTTAAGTATTAACATAACATGTTAAACAATGCCCAAAAAAAAAAATTCATAGCAACGGACAGTGTGAACTATACATGGCAGTATAGACCACCGTTTCCAATCCTTTCAGAACGGCTCTGTTATAGCACAGTCCTGTTATCTGTGTAGAAAAGCCTTCTTGAATCATTCAGTTTTGCCTAGTTTGCAGAAAGCCAGGAGGGGGGCGGGTCTTCCTAACCTCTTCAGGGCAGGCTATCCCATTGGGTGGGGGGGACACAGTGGAGAATGCACATGGATGGACAGTTGTCGATTTTGCCCGTTTGCAGGTTGGCACTTGCAGAAGTCCCTGTTCGGGTGAGTGAAGCTGCTGTGGCAGAGCATGGGGGAGAGGCAATCCCACAGATGTGAGGGACCAAGGCCATGAAAAGCTTTGTATGCAGTGGCAGAGGAACCCTTAAGCAGATGAAGCACATGCTTAGGGCACCAGGGCCAAAGGGGGCACCACAAAGTTGGGGAAAGGGTGAAAAAATGTAGAAAGATGACTTGCAGGTCATGAATATTGGAACTTTGAGACATTTAACTTGTGAAATATTAAGATAGAGGTTGTGTTGCATTTTTGTAGAACTTTATGGAGCCAAAGCTTGGCTTGGTTTGTACAGTATATTGTGTTATCATATGAATACATTTTTGTATCGCTGCAACCTGCATTGTATATCTGGTCAGACAGGTCAATCAGGGCCGGCTCGCCCACTAGGCGAGCTAGGTGCTCGCCTAGGGCACCAGCCCTGCAGGGGCGCCAAAATGCCCCCTGCCCCCCGTGAAAAGCCCCCCTTCCCACCCGGCACCAGCAGCGCTGACTTTCCTGGGCACCTCGCAGCACCCAGAAAAGCCGGCGCTGCCATCTTTAGGCCCCACCGGGAGGTTGGCATCCCCGGTGGGGTGGGCGCCCCAGGCTGTCCTGCCTAGGGCGCCCAGACATCTGGGGCTGGCCCTGAGGTCAACCACTAAAATGGACTGGGTCAGGAGGGGGGCACCAAGATTGGTCAGTGCTTAGGGCACCAGCGATCCTTAATCCGCCCCTGTTTGTATGCGATAGCCAGCACCAGTGTTCCCTCTAAGCTGAATTAGTGTGAGATAGCTCACCGTTTTTTATCCCCCATTTTTGTCTTCGCTCAGGAAGGATGGCTCCAGAACAAACTGATTTATGCAGCAGCCAAATCACCTGCTCACAATTTTTGTGTCAGTGGCTCACAAAGTAGAATCTTTGCTCACAGGACTCCACAGCTTAGAGGGAGCATTCCTTAAATCAAGTCCGGTAACTGACAGGCAGCAAAGGGAGTGATTGCGCGATAGAAGCAACATGCATGCTCCTTCTAGCTCTCTGTAACAGCCAAGCTGCGGCATTCTGCACTAACTGGAACTTCCAAGCCGATTTTGAGGGGAGACTAATGTAAAGTGCATCACGGTGGTCTAGCCTCAAGGTCACTGGGGTGTGGATCCAGGTGGCCAGATCACTCGCGTCAAGGTGGCCTGAGCTAGGCTGAGTTGGAAGAAGGTGTTTTTGGCAACTGCATTAACTTGCTTCTCCAGCTGTAATGTGGGATCTAATATAACCCCTAGGCAAGGGTCAGCCTGACCCCATCAAAAGTGAGGAGCACAATGTTTGCCTTCCGAACCAGCGTTACCTCTGTATTTCTAGGGTTTCATTTCAGTTTGTTCACTCCTAGCCCGTTAACCACAATAGGCGACAATTCAGAGCCTCTAACGCATCACGAGGAGATTTGGGTAAGGATATATATAGGCTATGTTCACACACACTAAATAATCCACTTTCAATCCACTTTCAATGCACTTTCAAACTGGATTTTGCCAGTTCACACAGTAAAAATCCAGTTTGAAAGTGCATTGAAAGTGGATTATTTAGTGTGTGTGAACGCAGCCATAGAGAGAGCTGAGTATCATTGAGATATTGATGATGGCCAGTTGCAGAATTACAAATGATTTGTCCTAAGGCATAAATATAGAAAAGCATGGGGAATAAAATTGCACTGGCCCATAGCTACAGTGGGGCTATTGAAGAAGAAGAACAGACTGGATTTATACCCCACCCTTCACTACCCAAGGGAGTCTCAGAGCGGCTTACAAACTCCTTTCCCTTCCCCTCCCCACAACAGACATACTGTGAGGTAGGTGGGGCTGAGAGAGCTCTGACAGCAACTGCTCTTTTTCAAGAACAGCTGTGCCAGAGCTTGTGACTGACCCAAGGTCACATCAGCAGGTGCAAGTGGAGGAGTGGGGAATCAAACCTGGTTCTCCCAGATTAGAGTCTGCACACTTAACCACTACACCAAACTGGCTTAAAGGGCCAGCCCCCTTGCTTCTTCCCAAAAGCATTTGAATGGATTCCTTAAATGCTTTTGAGAAGAAGCAGGTGGCATGCGCCCCTCTTCTTCCCTCCTGCAATATTTAAATGATCCTCCAGCTGATCAGTGGGCTATGTGCTTCCTGCCGATCAGCTGAAGGGCCCTTTAAGTTTTGCAGGAGGGGAGGGCGAAGGGCGTGTGCGACACCTTCTTCATTATGGCAAATAATGGCCACCCCACCAGGAAAAGTTTTGATCCACAAGCCACAAAATCCTGACTACAGGCCTGGGATTGTACCCTGTGGAACTTCACAAGATAGGTCCTGTAATACTAATCTCCAACCATGACCCTTTAAGTCTGATGTACTCTACTGGTGATCTGAGTCAGCACGAGTTCTTCACCAGCATACTTCCAGATATCTCCTTCATTCTTGGAGGAATAGTCATTTGCCAACTGCCCACCCTCCCCTGGCGCTTCCTTTAAAATAGCATGCCCGAGACAATGGAGGACTATGTGGTACAGAGAACCACTGCCAGCCTCAAAAGTTATAAAGTATTTATTAAAGATAAAATGTTTACAAGCATACTTTTAGCATAGCACCAGTTTGAGCAAGGGGTACAAAAGAAATTGGTAACAACACAATTCTCTGTCCCCCTCTTTATACGTGTCCTATCAGCTCTTAAAATATAGGACAGGTTCTTTAGATTTAAGAAGTTACAGATCTCTGTATAGTCACCATTACCTCGAAACTCCCTTCAGCTGTTGAAGCCAACCACATGGTCAATGGCTGCCTCCTTAGCTGGGAATCCTGCCTCCTCTCATAGCCTCAGCATCCAAGGAAAAGAGACCTCCTTCCTGTTGCAAGGAGTTTTTATCATATCTGTTCCTCCACCCACTGACCAGGTCACGCCAGGTCAGAGAAGCGTTTCCTAGGGCTTCTTCCTGGAGATTATTCCTGGATCTGTTCTAGCCTAAAGGCCTCTAATCTCTGTTCCCTGCTTGGAGAAGGGCAGGAGCTTGACCCACCCATTATCTCTCCGGCTAGATCTATTAGCATTTGTATGGAGGAGAGCTCAGGTATGTCTGGGAAGCAATTGAACTGACTCTCCCCGCCCCCCTTCCTAGTCTCTGCCCAGAGGGGGAAAATCCTGTTAAAATACAACGCTGTGGTCTGGCTCATTTCAAACCCTCCTAGGAAAAAAGTCATTTCTTCACAGTCTTTAAGGTGCTACTGGACTGTTAACTCTTTTCTACTGCTACAGACAGACTAACAATGCTACCCATCTTGATGTCGGTTGGAAAAGCTAAAGTGTATGAGCTCTGAGATAAAAACCTTTAGTTCTGAATGGGAAGATGGTAGGAAAAGGAATGAGGATAGGTGTGATAGAAAATGCAGTAGCAGAAGATGTTGCAAATGTAATAAACATCCTTATCAACATTACGGAAGATGTTCAGGATATGATTGTACACAACGTTCTCGCTAGGCTTGTGCCTGTGATCAATTACCAGTGGTTGATTGCTGGAATGGAAACCCTGGTAAAAAAAGAAATAGGAGGAAGTGACAATGAATGGATCATAAAAAGGAGGATATTTTGCCAACTGTATAAGAAGGATGAGAGATGCTGTACGCAAAAGTGAGGCAACTGCTGATTCCAGACAAACTTGGACTCAGAAAAATGTGGAATTGGGCAGTCAGACTGGAATCCGGGGTGCCATAATCTCCTTATTATGCTGTGCGTCACTTCAAACCAGTATCACACTATGATCACATTATTTATTTGTTTGTTTATTAAAAGACTTGTATGCATCCTAAAGTCACTCAAGGTGAAGCCAGGGAGATTTTCATAAATCACATTAATGGGTTTTTTTAATGGTTTGTTGATTGTTTTTTATCTTGTTTTATTTTCTGAACTGCCTCAGTCAATCCTCTGAAGTGGTAGCATACAAATATTCTAAATAAATCCATACAACTTCCATCACAATACAGCCCAAAAAACCTTCAGTAACCCATTGTGTGGTGAAGAAGGAGGAGAAGAAGAAGAGGAGGAGGAGGAGATTGGATTTATACCCCGCCCTTCACTTGGAGTCTCAGAGCGGCTTACAAACTCCTTTCGTTTCCCCTCCTCACAACAGATACCCTGTGAGATAGGTGGGGCTGAGAGAGCTCTTTCAAAAACTGCCCTTTCAAGGACAGTTTCTTGTCATAATATAAAAAACAACAGCCTAAAAACCACAGTCTAGAACCAATCTAAACATGAGATAACCGGGCCCGTTGATTAATCTGAATTCAAAACACATGTAAAAGGACTGCTTTGCAAAGTCAAAACAGACAGAGGGAGGCAGTACGGCTCAGAAGTGATGTCCCCGACGTGATGACATCACCAGAAGTGACGTCATCATGTTGGAGACGTCAGGGGTGACTGTTAGACCATTCCAGAACTCTTAATAGCTCTGTGATGGGCCACCATAGTCCTCACACTCCGACCAGATGGGCCTGAAAAGCGTTGACATGATGAATGGAGTCGACGTATGGGCTCATATCAGAAGAGGCAGCCGACTGATATGCAATGAGCAAATTATAAGAATGGCAAGATCTCTTAATATCACTGTGGTCTACACAGCTCCAAAGGCATCCATAGTAATGCAAAGATTTTTCTGACGTGTCTGTAATACCACAGTTGAAACCAACTCTTGTTCCAGCATTGGCTGGAAAAAAATCAAAAATATGTACCTTCTAATGCAAATCCTATAGTTCCAGAAGCTAGGCAGGCAAGCAGAGAAGATCATATAATGAACTTCTTATCACATGCTTGCAGTTCATTGGGTACTGTGCTGCTATTTGGGGGTTAAAGGTAGGTCCTGGATCTGGAAAGGCTGAAAACCACTACCCTAGAGATATCCAAACAAGGTCAAAACAGAGCTTTTGATGGCCAGCTACTGGTCTCTAAAACTAATATCTGTTTCAAACGCAGGCAAAGAGACCACAGGAATCAGTAGGAAACAACCACTTCAGATCAGTGGATCCACTGTAGCAAAGGATTACTTTTTGGGGTTCCTAACAGTCCCAGAAGATATGCTTCTTTCTAGTCAAACCTCCAGAACAGGAAGTAAACATATTGCACATGAAGTAAACATTGCCTTTCAAAGAAGCGATTAGAATTAGCGCCTCCCAATCCCTATAGCACTTTGACCACCAAATGAGAAGGGAGCCCTCACTGGAGAAGACCCATATGCTGGGAAAGATTGAAGGTCAAAGAAGAAGGGGACGGCAAAGGATGAGATGGTTAAGTGTCAACGGACATGAAATTGAGCAAACTTCAGAGGATGGCGGAAGACAGGCGTGATCTGGCCCATGGGATCGCGAACAGTTGGACTCGACTGTGCGACTGAACAACAACAACCCCTATAGTGAATCCTAAATAAGGCAGGACTATGCTCAGTTCCTTTTAATTGCCCATTTGGGGCTAAGAAAAACACAGATTACATTTATTTGTTTATTTACTTATTTATTTATTCCATTTCTACCCCGCCCTCCCCGCAAGCGGGCTCAGGGCGGCTTACAATAGGGCAACCAGTGCCAAGAACAAACAGGTTAAAACATATAAAACCACTAAAACATTCCTACATCATAAAGTGCTCTATAATTACTCTATATCTCAATCCGATGGCATCAAATTATCATTAGACACAGCAATGTTGGTCACGGCGGAACCCAATAGATTTCACTCGGCTGTCCCCTCCCTCTACCACATAAGTTAGTGAAGTTGGCGGCGGAGGGGGATGGCGGCCAAAGGGGGGAAGGGAAGCGGCGGCTCCTACTCGAATGCCTGGCGGAAGAGCTCCATCTTACAGGCCCTGCGGAACTGCGAAACGTCCCGCAGGGCCCTGATCTCTTCCAGGAGCTCATTCCACCAGATAGGAGCCGCCACTGAAAACGCCCTGGCCCTCGTGGCCACCAGCCTGGCCTCCTTAGGGCCAGGAACCGCCAGGCGATGTCGAGATTCGGACCGGAGTGCTCTTTGGGGCATATGTGGGGAAAGGGTGGGGAACTGATGATGTCAGAGGTCAATTTATTCACTTTCCACCAAACGAAGAGCACACCCATTACAGTCAAGTGTTACACCACAATGTGAATTCACTACATCTCACAGTTTGGAACATCTGATTGTAAATGAGAATTCTCTAAGAGCTGTTATGGAGGAATCCCGGAAGCGCCAAACTAGAAATTCTGGCTATTCAAGCAATGGGTTTTAGTCCAATGGACTGTATTTTCAACTATCTGTTTCACTTGGAGGAGACTGGTTTACTTCGCTGAAGATCCATTATCAGTGACTGCAGCTTTTCAAGAACCTATAAAAGGGAAAGTTTGCCGAAGCTGAATCTAAACATTTCTGAAGGGTTTCATGAATATGTATCCACCAGCAGGTACCCCGGTGAAGTTTTCCATTAGTGCTTTGTAGATTAATGTCAAAGCCTTTGAAGCATCTGGAAGCTCATTTGCTGTCTCTTCTTATGGTCAAGTTGTGTTTTAGTTGTGGTTACATCTGCACTCTGAGTTAGTGAATTAAGAGCAATGTGGCGAGATCTTTCTTCTCTTAAGGTCCATAAAGACCTTTCGCACCCGAGCTTAGAGACTCTACCCCAAGTGGTTTCTCAGTTTCACGCTAACCAAAATAATATCGTACCTGTGTGTTTTTTCCACCCGATGCTGAAGATGAAAAGGAAAGAAGGCTGCATTCTCTAGAGGTCTGAAGGACTCCCTTTTTATATGCAAAGAAAAAGCCAATTTAGGAACTAGCCACTTCTTTTCACTTGTTATGGAAGCCAACAAAGGGAACACAGAACTTGCACTCAATCCATGTCTCATAGGGTGATCTTCATGATTAAATAATGTTATAAGATAGCAGACTGCACAGCGAGAACTCATTCAGGGTAGAGCACTGACATCATCTTCCACATTTCTGGAGTTCCAACAGAAGACATAATCTTCTGCATTCAACTTCTTAAGTTCGTGCTAATACAAAGTTCGGCGCACCGAAAAATACATCTCAAGTTTTTTGCTCCTCGTCTTATCTCCATTTCATTATTCGCCTCATAAAACAAATGACATGTCATTTTGAACTGGGCCTCCCAATGTGGTGCCCATGAGCTCGATGGCACCCACTGGGCACCTTACCTGCTGCCTGCCAAGTGTTTTTGGGCCCAGTGCTCCCTCTAAGCAGAGTTAGTGTGAGTTTTTGAGCCTCCAGCTCACACGTTTTTGCCTTAGCACAGGAAGGATGGCTCCAGAGCACACTAATTTATGCAGCGGCCAAAACTTTAATACCAGTAGCTCACAAAGCAGAATTTTTGCTCACAGGACTCCATAGCTTAGAGGAAACAGTGGTGGGGCCAAGCGGGCGCTCTTGCCTAGCACAGTTCTGATCGGCCACTGGAGATCCAACGGGCTGCACAGATTAAAATGATACTGTTTTGGTGGCAGCTGAGACCACCATTATGTTTTTATTCTCTCTCATTCTTCCAGTGTATCTTTTAAATTATTCCTCACCAGCACTTGACTTCCACTGGCTGTGTGGCTGGCTTGGCCCCCTGTGGTAGCCATTTTGGGGTTGTGTCCACTACCCTGTGTCAGAACCCCAAAGGTACCCGCAGCCAGAAAAAGGTTGGGGACCCCTTTTTTACCCTATTCCATACTCTTGAGAGCCAGTTTGGTGTAGTGGTTAGGAGCGCAGAGTCTAATCTGGGAGAACCGTGTTTGATTCCCCACTCTTCCACGTGCAGCTGCTAGTGTGACCTTGGGTCAGTCACAAATTCTCTCAGGACTGTTCTCTCAAGAGCAGTTCTCGGAAGAGCTCTCTCAGCCCCACCTACCGCACAGGGTGTCTGTTGTGCGGAGGGGAAGGGAAAGGAGATTGTAAGCCGCTCTGAGACACCTTGTGCTGGGTCAGCCGGTCACCACAGATACCATGCACTGGAAACTGGATACACAGTCCGAAATCAAGTCAAACAACAGAGCCAAAGGTCAGAAAGCTGGGAAATCAGTCAAAAGTTGCAGGAGCTAAGAGTAAGGACCAGTGGCTAACAGCCAGGATCAGGTCCAAGCACACATAGTTGCTACCACGTTGAGGCAGGCGCGTGGGGGTGTTTATGACCAGGTCCTCCCTTCCCTGGGAGTCAATCTGCCAAGACTCACAGCCCCTCAAGCTGCCTTTGCAAGAGCTGCAGCTCCTCCTTCGTTCTTGCACATTTAGCCGCTGGTGTGCCCGTGTCCAGGGCACTCAGGAGAACTAGGTGGGGATTCTGGCTTGGAGGTGCTGGGCCAGGCTCAGGATCAGTCTCTCCCTCTGGCTGCACCTCCCGTGCAGTTGCTGGGGCCTCTTCTCCTTCAGGTGCTGTTAAGGGTTCCTCTTCTGGGCTGACTCCAGAGGAGGCTGGGTTGCTCCCTGCCTCTTCCTCATCTGAGGAGTAGTCAGCCTCAGCAGAGCCAGAACCCATGACAGTCCTTCAGGTACTTTTCTCCCTTTCTCACAATACAAGAACTCGTGGGCACTCCATGAAATTGCTGAGCAGTCGGGTTAGAACAGATAAAAGGAAATACTTCTTCACCCAAAGAGTGATTAACATATGGAATTCACGGCCACAGGAGGTGGTGGCAGCTACAAGCATGGACAGTTTCAAGAGGGAATTAGATAAACATATGGAGCAGAAGTCCATCAGTGGCTATTAGCCACAGGGTATAGATGGGAACTTTTAGTCTGGGGCAGGTAATGCACGCTATTCTTGGTGCTGGAGAGGGCAGCAGTGGGAGGGCTTCTAGTGTCCTGGCCCCACTGCTGGACCTCCTGATGGCACCTGGTATATTTTGGCCGCTGTGTGACAGAGTGTTGGACTAGATGGGCCATTGGCCTGATTCAACATTGGCTTCTCTTATGTTCTTATGTGGGGTATAAATTTAATCTCTTCTCTTCTTCTCTTCTCTCTTGCCACGTGCTTTTACCCTTCCTGACCATTTCCTTGCACCTCATTCTTTGCTATCCTGAGCTTGACTGACTCAACTCTCAGTTGCTACAAAGAAACATTTCCTTCAGTTAAGCTTTTTAAATGTCTCCTTTGGCCAATTAGAAAAAAAATGTTATTATTGCCCTGACCTGGATAGCCCGGGCAAGCCCGATCTCGTCAGATCCCGGAAGCTAAGCAGGGTCGACTCTGGCAAGTACTTGGATGGGAGACCTCCTTGGATTACCAGTGATGGGAGGCGGGGGCAGGCTTTATTCAGCCACCTCTCTGAATCTCCTCCAGGCCCCCAATCGGGGCCAGTCACCAGAGGTCGCCATGACTTCCAGGTGCACAAACACATGTGCACACACATACACAGATGCACATATGAAATAATACCCCAAAAATGTTGTTATTGAAGCAACTTCCTGGTAGCCACCAATGTTCCCTCTAAGCTGTGGAGTCTTGTGAGCAAAAATTCTCTTTTGCGAGCAATTGGCATTAAAGTTGTGAGCAAGCAATGTGGCTACTGCATAAATTAGTTTCCTCTGGAGCCATCCTTCATGAGCTGAGACAAAAATGTGTGAGCCAGAAGCTGAAAAACTGTGAGCTAGCTCACACTAACTCAGCTTAGAGGGAACGCTGGTAGCCACTCTATAGATCTGATTCTGAACTGATGCCTGTGGTTACCTAGGCGACCTAAAGAGGCGCTGAGATCTTGTGTGCAACAACCTTGTGAGATATCAGTGGCCGTTTACTCCACTGTTAAACTAAAAGGTTATCATTATGAGGGAACGGAAGGGCTTGGACAAGCAGGAGGATTTGGGGATCAAAGAGGGCAAAAGAGAGGGAGTAGATGGCCCAGGCTAGTCCAACCTCGTCAGGTCCTGGAAGCTAAGCAGGCCACCAAGGAAGTCCAAGGTTGCTGCGCAGAGGCTGGCGACGGCAGACCCACCCGCATTTGCCCAGGCTAGCCTGATTTCATCAGATCTCGGAAGCTAAGCAGGGTCGGCCCTGGTTAGCACTTGGCTGGGAGACCACCTAGGAAGTCCAGGGTCACTACGCAGAGGCAGGCAAGGGCAAAGCACCTCTGAACATCTCCTTCCTCCAAAACCTGTGAGGTCGCCATAAGTCAGCTGCAACTTGACGGCACTTTCCACCACCACAAAGAGGGAATCAGAGCCAGGAGGGAAGGAATATGGAACGCAAGGGTAGAAAACGGGAGACCAAAGGGAAGGTGCTCTCCCTCCTTGGCAAGGCTGGCAGGTTCTCCTCTTGTATTCATTTGTTTGTTTGCATCTCTGTCCTCTCTTCCATTACCAAACACAAAATCTGACATAGGATCCCTATCCTTGCGCCGATCAGACTCGCTCGGCTTCAGCAAGGTTGCCACGTCACACGTTCCCCCAACCGTACCTCGAAACCCGAGTGGAAGAAACGTCAGTGAGACACGTAGTTAAAGCACCAGTCATAGCGTTGCAAGTACTATTGTTGTTTTTAAACTCAGAATTTCTAGGCCGTTGGAGCTCCTTACATGGACACAGTTTGCCAAGTGTGTCTCAGATGAAATAAAAAGCAAAGACAGTCTTTCTCTGCCAAATTATAATTAGGGCCGAAAAGGCCCGGCGACCCGTGTCGTGGCTCTCGATTTCAGGAGATCGGTCAACTGTTAGTTTGACTCGAGGTTTCGGAGGGAGGGAGAGTCAGCTGATTTTCTCTGCTATTTCTTGCCTGTCTGGGCACAAACGAACATCGTTAAGATTAATTCGATAAAAGCTTTTTAAGCGGCCGTGCTCTCAAAGGGCTTTTTATGTTTGAAATCCCGTGTGAGTGCATCTTGCGGCATTATGAGATCAAAATAACACTTCCTTTTTTTAAAAAAAAAAGAAATCTGGGGAAGTGTATAATGCCTTAGTCCTTGTTCACCCTGGTTCTTCTTCAGACTGGTGACAGATGGCCATGAAGCATTATCATATATATATATATATGTAAAAGTTTTATTTAATACTTTTTGTGTGCAAAGCATCTTACCACCCTCCAAGCTCACAACAATCCAATAAGCAAAATGTATACTTCTGTTGTATGTGTTATGGCTAAGTTATGGTGACTGGGTTAAGGACAGTTCATCCTCAGGTCTCCCAGCTCTAAGTCCAGTGTTCCGTCCCATGCACTACAGAGGACCATTAAACGGACTGGTGGACTAAAGTTATTTGTTTTTTCTTCACAAGGGCACCCCTTCAACAAAGTTCATATCATCAATAAAATTCCCAAGGGCACCCCTTCAATAAAGTTCATACCGTCATACCTGTGGGACCTCACCCCTATGAGCCCTGGAGAACTTTATTTATCTATCTACTAGGAATAAGGCCCGTTGTGGAAATAAATACAACGGGCTCTAGAAAGAGGCTCTGGGAGAGTGCCCCGGCTTTGGGCACTCAGTGACAATTTGCTGTGGCAATCTCAGCAGGGTATAATGACAGAGTTCACCATTTTCTCCAGAGGAACTGATCTTTGCTACCTGAAGAGCAGTAGTAATTTTGAGTGATCTCTAGCCCACCCCCAAGATTGGTAACAGTGGTTTCCCAGGAGGGAGTGGCTGGTTTGGAGGGTGGACTGTACCTGTCTGAGGTCCCACCCCTCCTCAACACTCACCCTCTCTAGGTTCGACCCCTCAAATCTCCAAGAATTTCCCAACCTGGAGTTGATAACCCTATCTCCCTCCCAGCCAACCATCAACCTACCTTTAGTTTTCCATCTCCTCCCCCATCCCTCCTACAGAGCAGTTGTAATTTTGAGTGATCTCCAGCCCCCACCTGGAGACTGGCAACAATGGTTCCCCATCAGGGAATGGCTGGATTGGAGGGTGGAGTCTATGGCATCGTACCTGTGTGAGGTGCCACCCCTCCTCAAACCTCACCCTCTCCAGGCTCCATCCCTCAAATCTCCAGGAATTGCCCACCTGGAGTTGGCAACCTGATCAGGACTGGGCCCAATGAGTTTTCTCCCAAAGGCCAACATAGGTGTGGAAAGGGCCTTTTACTGACAGAGGAGAAAGTACAGGTGCCAACTGTGATTAGGAAAATACCTGGAGATTTGGGGGGGTGGATCCTGAGGAGGGCAGCATTTGGGGTGTGTGTGGAAGGACTCAGCAGGCTATAATGCCATAGAGTCTACCCTCCAAACCAACCATTTTCTCCCAGGGAACTGATCTCTGTCATCTGGAGGTCAACTGTAACAGTGGGAGATCTCCAGGTCCCACCTGGAGATTGGCAGCCCTAGGGGAAAGTCAGCCGCACAGCGGGGAGTTGAAGAAAATGGTCTGATGGTCGCTGGCCCACCTCGTTAGCCAGCCAGCCATCCTGAAGCTAAGCAGGAGAAAGAGCCTTTTTCCATTTATTCTGACAGGAAAGTGGCCGTTGGGGAGGGGGTTATGGGCGGGGGAGGGGTTTAAGCTGAAAGTCCATTGTTTTTTTACTCACAGAACCAAGCTTGGCTGCCTACCAACAGCCACTGAGGGGACAGTCCCTCACAGGAGTCAAGAGAACTGTCTTCCTCAGGAGACAGAGCTGTCTGCCAGGGGGAGTGGGTGGGGAACAGGAGCAGACCCAGCACCCAGCCAATGGCACGTGAGTACTCTTGAGTGGTGGCTGATGGGCCAATGGCTGAGGGAGGGCATTTTAAAGCCAATGGGAGCACATGGAATCTTGCGAAACCAAAAGATAAATATTTATAAGGAGAGATTTGTTGTCGAAGGCTTTCACGGCCAGAGTTCAAGTAATTTTTATGTACCCTGGAAGGTGGAATAGGGCTGAGTCATTATCTTGTAGCAGTTCTCCAGGCTATTAACATGCTAATGGAGGAGCTTTCCTGAGGAGATTCTTTTGTCTATGGATTGTTTCCTGAGGAGGTTTCCTATTTCTTGAGGAGACAAGAATAAAAGAACATGAAAGACACTGCAGACTTGGCCAACCTGAAAAATCAGCAGTGGCTGAACATAGCCTAACCCAAACAGGACACAGCATTTGGTTCCAAAACACTGAAAGACTGGACAACACTTCCAATTACCATTTCAGATTACACAGGGAAGCCATTGAAATTCATAAATACAATTTCAACAGGAAAGAAGAGAGTTTAAAAATAAATAGGGCATGGTTTCCTGTCCTGAAAAACACAAAATGCTCTACAGCTGACAATAGCACTACAGATAAGATTAGAGTTTCAATAGCCATTCCACACACACAAGAACCTCCTCAGGAAACAGGAAACCTCCTCAGGAAACAATCCATAGACAAAAGAACCTCCCCAGGAAAGCTCCTCCATTAGCATGTTCACAGCCTGGAGAACTCCTACAAGATAAAGTCATTACTCAGCCCTACCCCCCACCTTCCAGGGTAGATATAAATTACCTGCCTACCATTTTTCTTCTCACCTTGACACAGAGAGTACTCCATCTTTCTGTGTTATATCTCTGAGGATGCCAGTCACAGCTGCTGGTGAAGCGTCAGGTCCTACAATGCCAAGACCACGGCCACACAACCCGGTAAATCTACAGCAACTATCTATTTATTTATTTTATCAAATTTATACCCCACCCTCCCGGCCGAGGCTTATGACATACACATAAATGTGAATGTTAAAAACTCCAATATGTTCAAAACAACATCAGTTTAAGAATACAATATAAAATGCTAGTTACCCAGTACTCAACTATAATACAAAATGGTGACATTCTGTCATTGTTTGAGTGGCCGCCTTCAGGCTCCTGCCAGGCTGGTAATCATCCAGCTGGTGGTGATATTTATATTAAGGCTAGGTTGATATGATGTTGATGTTTATGCTCTTTCGACCGGCACCTCCTGGTGATCTGTGGCCCGAGGGACGTCCGCTCAGCCTCGAACAGGGCACGAGCTTTTTCGGCCCTTGCCCCAACTTGGTGGAACATGCTCCCACAGTTCCACAGGGCCTTTAAAGAAGAGCTGTTCCGCCAGGCTTTCGGCTGAGGCGGCAGACATTCAACCATTCTGGCCTCCCCTGTTCATGGCCCTTTCCTGGTGCCCTGCTCTTCCGGATGCTATCCGGGCACCAGAGTTTCGTGGGATACCTATTTCTGCCTGACACGAGGCATGGGTTTTTGTTACTGCCTCTTGTGCCATCTTTTTGTTTTATGGTTTTATCATTTTTTTATTGTTATGGGTTTTATGTTGTAAGCCGCCTTGAGCCCACCTGTGGGATAGGGCAGGGTATAAATTAAATAAATAAATAAAGCGTCTCTCTGCCCAAGACAGGTGTGTTTTCCTTTGGCCTTGGCTGTTCCCTTTTTGAAACGAACAAGCTGCAAGACTTACTGGCTGTGAGCAGAAGTTTAAGTTTCCCTAGCTGTCCAAATGATCTCAGTGTTGGCAGTATATAAAGCTGTATCTTTCTCTATTATTTACTTACTTATTTACTTACTTACTTATTTAATATCCTGCCCTATCCTGCTAGTGGGCTCAGGGCAGGTAACAGTATATAGGTTAACAAACATAAAAGCATTAAACATAAAATCTAAAACAAGAAGAAGGAGGAGGAGGAGAGATTAGATTTATACCCCACCCTTCACTCGGAGTCTCAGAGCGGCTTACAATCTCCTTTCCCTCCCCCTCCCCACAACAGACACCCTGTGCGGTAGGTGGGGCTGACAGGGCTCTTTTGAGGACTACTCTTGAGAGAAAAGCTCCGGGAGAACTTGTGACTGACCCAAGGTCATCCAGCCAGGTGCAAGTGGAGGAGTGGGGGATCAAACCTGGTTCTCCCAGATTAGAGTCCGCGCACTGAACCACCACTACCCCAAAATGGCTCTCAGCAAGTTTAAATTAACAGCTAATGGCAACAGTTCTCTAGCAAATGCGTCGCTTAGTGCAATCGAATGCAAAGCCCCAGATCAACACAGCCGCATCCCAGGCTTGTCTACTCAGAAGTGATGCCCATTGGACTCTCCTTGCGGCCTCCCAAGCTTGATTGTTATAATAGTCTCTCAAGCCAGTTTGTTTAGAGTGCCCACGTAGGATCTCAGAGACCTGGGTTCAAACCCCTGCTCTGTGGAAACTTTATCACGAAACCTTGGGCCAGTCTCACCCTCTTGGCCTCACCTCCCTCACAGGGTCGTCGAGGGGATAAACAGAGAAGAGAAGAAGACTGAGCCGCTTTGGGTCCCTGCTGGTAGGAAGGGAAGTAAATAAAGATATGGAGCTTCCCTTGAAGGTGGTACAGAAGAGCAGCTGGCTCAGAAGGCAGCCACGAGACCGGTAGCCGGGGCGTTACTGCAGACAACATCTGACTCTAGTATTTCCAGATCTTCACTTGGTTCTCGTCCAAATTCAAGATGCTGTTTTTGACCTATAAAGCCCTATACCGGCTAAGACTTGGAGACTTGAAATGACCGACTGTCCCCACATAGATCTGTTTGGATGTCGTGTTCCTCATCTTGGGCCCTTCTTGGTGTCCCTTCTCTATCTGAGGTGAGACACGTGGCTACAGGGGACAGGCCGGAGCCTTCTCAGTGGTTGCTCCCTGGCTCTGGGATGTTGCGATGACACCCGGTCTGCAGACTTGGAAACTACGGCCTTAAATTTTATACTCTACAAACTTCTTTTGCTTTTTTATTATTTCTCTATTATTTTATCTTTACCATCGGGGCTCTGGGGACCTCCTAGTCTTCTAATCCTCGATGACTTGTACCCAAGGTGTCACGCAGCTAGGGTTGCCAGCCTCCAGGTGGGGCCTGGGGATCTCCCGCTTTCACAACTGATCCCCAGCTGACAGAGATCAGCTCCACCAGAGAAAATGGCTGCTCAGAAGGGCAGACTCTATGGCACTGTACCGTGCTGAGGCCCCTCCCCTCCTCAAACCCCGCCCTCTCCTGGATCCACCCCCAAAGTCTCCAGGTATTTTCCAACCCAGACCTGGCAACCCTACACCCAGCAGTCCCTTGGCCTATCATGAGGAGATTGTAGGCTTAAAGGAACCACATGGTAGGCTTGAAGAAAGGTTTATTCAGTAGTGTTCATGGCTTGATTTGTTTTCCTTGTTTTCCTTTTCTCCAATATTCCTCTCAGTATTCCTCTCAGTATTCCAGTAACAAAGCCGGGGCCTCAGAAAGAGTAATATTTACAAGGCAGGTTTCTTCTTGGACTGATTCAGACTTACTACAGAAAGGCGTTTTTGGTGTTTTGGGCACTAACAGCACCCAAACCTTAATAACACAAAGCCGATAGGTTTCCCCAGGGCTTTTTTTGTAGAAAAAGCCCAACAGGAACTCATTAGCATAATAGGCCACACCCAGCTGCAGAAATTCATTAGCATATTAGGCCATACCCCTGCCAGCCCAGCTCATTAGCATATTAGGCCACACCCCATGTTACCAGAATTGTGGCCATTCAGCCACACCCACTTTTTGCTTCTTATTCTGTTTACCTTGTTTGTTGTCAAAACAGGTTTTTTTATAGCAGGAACTTCTTTGTCAAAGTCTCTAGCAGGAACTCCATTGCATGTTAAGCCACACACCCCTAATGTGGCCAACCCTAATGAGTTTCTGCTATTGGGTGTGGCCTATTATGCTAATGAGTTCCTGCTGGGCGTGGCCAGCTCGGGAGTCAGCTGGAACTCCGTTCCTATGCGTTCCTGCCGAAAAATAGCCTTGGGTTTCCCTCTATTTGGCTGTGTTTGACAGGCACAGCACCCAAACCCTCTCTGTTTTCAAAAGACCTAACATCCCTGGTGGACTCCCTTGCCTAAACAGCAATACCCCCTGAACTTTCTGTCGCCAATATCCAACAAACCCCAACTCTTTTTTGTTGGCCAGCAGTGAAACTGCCAAACTCCTCCCTTCCCCCCCCACTTTTCATTTCCAGCATTCCAGTCCACCATTTGAAAGTGAGCGACTGACATTCCTGGCGGGTGGAACTTGAAACCGTCCATCCCAGATGTGCCTTCATTTGTTATTTCTCAGCACCAGGCCAGGACTTTTTGCTTTGTTCCAGTCATGGGCAACCATGGATTTGTTCGAAAGTACAATTCTTTATTTTTCCTTGTAAAAATAAATATAATCCACTCACTTACATGAGAGGAAGAGGAGGAAGAGATTGGATTTATAGCCCCTCCCTTCACTACCTAAAGGAATCTCAGAGCGGCTTATAAACTCCTTTCCCTTCCCCTCCCCCCAGAGAGAGCTCTTTCGAGGACTGTTCTTGAGAGAACAGCTCTGAGAGAACTTGTGACTGACCCAAGGTCACACCAGCAGCTGCATGTGGAGGACGGGGGAACGATACTCCCTCTAAGCTGCGGAGTCTTGTGAGCAAAAATTCTACTTTGTGAGCTGCTGGCATTAAAGTTGTGAGCGAGCGATTGGGCTGCTGCATAAATTAGTTTGCTCTGGAGCCCTCCTTCCCGGGCTAAGACAAAAATGTGTGAGCCGGAGGGTAAAAAACTGTGAGCTAGCTCACACGCGCTCAGCTTAGAGGGAACACTGGTGGGGAATCAAACCCGGTTCTCCCAGGTTAGAGTCCGCACTCCTAATCGCTACACCGGAGGAACTGAAGGGCAGCCTTGCGTGCGAGCCAGGTGTGCTCCCATCCATCCTAACACCTGAAGAGAGAAGCAGGTCGACTCTCAGTCTGAACTGCATCCCAGATTGCAATCTGTTTACTCTGTCCCACAAAACTCAACCAGAACCGCTGATAATTGAGCCAGTCCCTACCTGCAAAGCCCTGCCCTGGACCTGCTCCTTAATTATCTGGAGTGCAAAGGAATGTGTGAAACTGGGATGGATAGATGGATAGATAAGGAACAGGGTGGAGAGTGTGCAGACAGAGACGTCTCTCTCGCACAGCACCAGAAGTCCGCGTCATTCAATAGCAATGAGTCAAGGTAGATTCAAGATTGGAAGGGGGAGGTGCGCGTCACATGGCGTATAATTAACCGATGGAATTCATCCTTGCAAAATGCGATACCGGCCGCTCCAGCAGATAGCTGTAAAAACGAACTCGAGGGAGACAGGCCTGACTATATTGGTGGTGAGGACTTAGCGGAAGCTCCGGGGCAACGTTCCCTCTAAGCTGAGTTAGTGTGAGCTAGCTCACCGTTTTTTAGCCTCCGGCTCACACATTTTTGTCTCAGCCCAGGAAGGAGGGCTCCAGAGCAAACCAATTCATGCCGCAGCCAAATCTCTCGCTCACAACTTTAATGCCGGTAGCTCACAAAGTGGAGTTTGTGCTCACAAGACTCTATAGCTTAGCGGGAACGTTGCTCCAAAGGAACTCTTTCTCCAGTTAGCAGATACTGGAGAAAAAAACACAGGAGTTTGTACTGGGATTCCCTCTACCCTTTCTGCCTCCTTTATTTTTTTGTCTGGTGTGTATCGTACTATGGCTTTATCCCGGATACGATGGCAGAAAGGTGATATGTAAATGTATCTAGATGGCCCGGGCTAGCCCCCGATCTTATCGGCTCTTGGAAGCTTAGCAGGGTTGTCCCTGGTTAGTACCTGGAAGTCCGGGGGTTGTTACGCAGAGGCAGGCCATGGCAAACAACCTCTGTTCATCTCTCGCCTTCAAACCCCCAAAGAGTCTCCATAAGTCAGCGGCAACATGGCGGTACTCCCCACCACCAAACGTATCTAACTAAATAAATAGAGCACGGGGGGCGGTCACAACCTCCAGGATGTGCCTGTGAGTCCTCAGAGGCTTCTCGTTAGGTTGCCTCAAAGACAGGCCCTTAGATTTACCCGGTTTGGCAGTTCTTATATTCATCTCCATGGCTTCTGTGCGGTCATGCATGTGCGGTCATGCATGTGTGTATGTAACAGCAGTTACAGGCAAGCACCACCCTGCTTTCATCTTGGTGGCTTCTGTGCAGTCCTGTGGCAGGTCTGGGCAAGCACAGTCCCACGTGTGCCCACACAGAAGACCACGCGATAGGGTTGCCAGCCCCAGATCCAGATGAAGGTTCTCCTGCTTCTGGGGGCTCCAGTCTGCCACCAACCAGCTGACCAGTGGGGAAAGCCACGCCCCAAACCCCAGCCACCCACCCACCAAGTGGGGTGGTGGCATAGGCCTGAATCCCAAGCGGACAGTCACTGCTGGGAAATCAGCCATGCACACACCGCCACCCCCAACCCGCTCGCAAAAAGATCTTTTAATGGTCTTTTTGCAAGTGGAGCTGTGGCTGGTGACAACCCCCTCTCCCTCTCTGCTGAAAGATTTAAAGGGCCCTTCAGCTGATCGACGGGCCACGTGCTCCCCACAGATCAGCTGAAACCCTTTAAAACTCTGCAGGAGGGGAAGGAGAGGGGTGGCCAGGGCTTGGGGGCATCTCAGCCCACCCCCAGAATGCTCCCCAAATCCCCCCGCCGGAACGACAAGGGGACCGGGCAACCCTACCGCTCGATGACTGACAACTACAGGTAAGTGCAAACCTGTTTTCTTACAGTGGAAGTTGGTTACTAGTAGATATCCAAAACCTTCCTGTTTATTATTCTTGTCATAAAAACATTAATTAAGAAGGAGAAGACATTCAAAACCAGTGGGTACTGTGCTGTTCTTTGCTTTGTGACTGTTGTAACCACAACTAAGCGATGAAATGTGTAGTTGTTTCCAGTCTGGAAGATATCGATTGATTGAAAACATTTTTAATGCTGCCTTTTCACCCCATCAGGGTCCCCAAGGCAGTGCACATAGAAACATTGAAACAATTAAAAGCAACATTACATTACATTTTCGATTTGTATACCGCTCACCCTCCCCTTGGGGGCTCTGAGCGGTTCACATATTTCATCATTACTAATTCTAACCTAGGGCCACATACATACAGGGGAGGTGACAAGCCTACCGGGCACCCTTTTTTGTAGCGAGTTGTCTTTCTTCTGCGGACGACGTCTTTCTCTGGCGCTGGTCTTTGGATTTTTTTTCTGTGGACGACGTCCTCCTTCAAGTCTGGGCTGAGCGCATGGTTTTTGCGCAGGCTCGCTGATTGGCCTCTGTCCATCAGGCTCCGGCCTGTCACGTCGCCCTGCCTCCGCGCTTGTCGGCCCAGCCTTCTTTTCGCTTCGCCCATCTCGCCAGCTGCCATGCTTTTTCCTGCCGCTGCTGCTCGCTGTTCACCGTACAAGCCACTGCCACCATACCACAAGGGTGGGTGCCCCCCCCCGCTCTAGAAGCATGTACCCTGTTTATCTATTTTCCCTTTAACGGGCTTTCGAACCGCTGGGTAGGCGGGAGCTGGGACATAGGGCTGGGAGCTCACTCCGGCCACGGTGGGGCTCGAACAGCCGAAGCTGTCCAGCCAGATGTCATGCAATCTTCACTTACTGCCTGCGCCACTGCTCCCGAAACGTCTGAAACATTAACATAATTCAATAAAAACACATAAGCAATGCCAGAACCAGAGAGGAGGACCACTAACTTCCTGCGAGTGTGCCCAACAGAACCAAAAAAAGTCTCCACTCGTCGTCAGTAGACAACCCTAGAGGGAGACAGAGGGAGGGAGTTTTAAAGTTTTGGGGCCACAACCTAGGGTTGCCAAGTACCTACCGTATTTCGGCAGGGGACACACAGTCCCTGGCCGGAACATTCCTCCGGGCAACACCCACACCGCACGATGCCATTGCCAGGAAGTGACGCCGGGTGACGCTCTGGCGTCACTTCCTGGCGACAGCATCGTGTGCCGCGTCTTTCCTTCCCCTGAGGATGGTCCTGCCAGGACGTATCCGTCCCCCGCTGAATTAAGGTAAGTTCTTGGCAAGCCTGCCACAACCACGAATGTCCTTTCTTGGGTTACAACCCATCTAGCCTCAGATGGTGAAGGGAACTGAAGCAGGGTCTTCGAAGATGACCCGAGTGAACGGGTAGGTTCATATGGGAGAAGACAGTCCTCGAGGCGTGATTTAGAAGCAGAGGGAACTGCTGCCTACGGGAACTAGTCCAGCACTGCCTTTGAAGGAATGTTGTTGCCTCTAAAGCCTCCGTGAAGGTGAAAAATCCAGCCAAAAAGACATGACCGCCTGGCGACTGCCCAGTGAAAAAGCTCATGTAATAAGTGTCAGAAAGTTTCCCAAGGCCAGCTTCCAACAAATTGCACGAGGTCACGGCAAGATGAAATTTATTTTACCTTACTGATCAACGGCTTTCACCCCAAAGGGATTCATGTTGCGACAAGACGGTCCGATGAATGCCGCCGTCGTTCAAAAGCCCACCGCTGAGCCCCCATCATTTTTCAAAAGGAATTTAGTGTTAAACAAGTGGAGGTTTTGAGTTCTGGCAGCACCTGTAACAAAGGTACCCCAATAAAATAAATCTAGGGATGGGACAGTTCCAATATTTAGGGGGAAAACCTCCACAGGACTGATTTGCTCAGAAGCTCAGTTAACATGAAAAACTCTAGAAATTTTTTTGTCTTAATTTTTTTGGGGGGAGACCCTAGAAATTATAATTAGCCATTTATGGAATCCAGATGAAGCCTGGCTCCTTAAAACAATTTCATGTTTCACTCACCTGTGATAAAATAGATTTTTTTCCCCCTGTTCATTTGATTTTGGCAATCTGTCTAGCTAGCTAAAATATGTGTGAGCCACATAAATGCTTTTTAAACAGATGTATTTCCTTTAGGAGATCAAATCAGTCAGTCCTAAAAGAAATCAACCCTGATTGTTTCCCTGGAAGGCCAGATCCTGAAGCTGAAGCTCAGATACTTTGGCCACCCAATGAGACGGGAGTCCTCACTGGAGAAGACCCTGATGCTGGGAAAGATTGAAGGTCAAAGAAGAAGGGGACGGCAAAGGATGAGATGGTTAGATAGTGTCATCGATGCAACGAACGTGAAATTGAGCAAACTTCAGCGGACAGCGGAAGACAGGAGGGCCTGTCGTGATCTAGTCCATGGGGTCGCAAAGAGTCAGACTCGACTGTAGGAGACTGGGGCTGTGGTAGTCCTTTAGACAGTGAACAGCCGTCTTTTAGTCAATCCTAAAAGAAATCAACCCTGACTGTTCCCTGGAGGGCCAGATACCGGAGCTGAAGCTCAGATACTTTGGCCTCACTGAGCCTGTTCGCGGGGAGGGCGGGGTAAAAATGTAATAAATAATAATAATAAAATGAGAAGGGAGCCAGTTTGGTGTAGTGGTTAGGAGCAAGGACTCTAATCTGGGAGAACCGGGTTTGATCCCCCACTCCTCCACTTGCAGCTGCTGGATGACCTTGGGCAAGCCATAGTTCTGACACAGCTGTTCTTGAAAAAGAGCAGTTTCTGTCAAGAGTTCTCTCAGCCCCACCTACCTCACAGGGTGTCTGTTGTAGGGAGGGGAAGAGAATGAGTTTGTAAGCCACTCTCAGACTCCCTTGGGTAGTGAAGGGCGGGGTGTAAATCCAATCTCTTCTTCTTCACTCACTCCCTGGAGAAGACCCTGATGCTGGGAAAGACTGAAGGTCAAAGAAGAAGGAGACGGCAAAGGATGAGATGGTTAGACCTTGTTATCGATGCAACGGACATGAAGTTGAGCAAACTCCAGAGGACGGCGGAGGACAGGAGGGCCTGGCGTGATGTAGTCCACGGGGTCGCGAAGAGTCGGACTCGACTGTGAGACTGAACAACAACAACAGCCCTCTGAGACGACAACGTTACCTAGGACTGGCTTTGGATCTCAAAGAATCTCTCTGGATTTGAGTCCAGGAGCATCTTAGAGACCAGCATGGTTTTCAGGGTGTGAGCGTTCGAGAGTCAGCACTCCCTTCGTCAGGTGCACATCCGACTCTCGATACCTCCTACCTCCCAGAACCTTGCTGGCCTCGGAGGCGCTCCTGGGCTCGAATCTAGCTGTTCCGCCGCAGGCCCACACGGCTGCCCTCTGAAATGTTAAAGCGCCGATGCCCCCTGGTAATTACACCCGATGGACCTTCCCGTTTGAGTCTGTGCGGTGCGGTTTTTACAGTTTAATCAGGGATGGGTCTCATACGTACAGCTGCACTCCACCGGTTTCCATGTGACAAGTAGCCGCCAAAAGCGGGCATTTCCGGTTGTACCTTAAAACATGGGTTGTGATTCTTCATACAAGCTTACAGAACATAGGAGAAAGGAGAGAGTCGCGGTAACCTTCCCTTTTTTTCTACTTCTCTACTTTTTTATTTTGCCATCAAGTTGCAGCCAACTTATGGTGACCCCCTTGGGATTTTCAAGACAAGAGACGTTCAGAGGTGGTTTGCTATTGCCTGCCTCTGCATAGGGACCCTCCACTTCCTTGGTGGTCTCCCATCTAAATACTCACCAGGGACAAACCTGCTTAGCTTCCAAGATCTGATGAGATCTCGCCATCCGGGACCATCCAGGTCAGGGGCAGAGGTGGGTTTGTCATTTCCTGCCTCCGCGTAGCAACCCTGGACTTCCTTGGTGGTCTCCCTTCCAAGTACTAACCAGGGCTGACCCTGCTTAGACAAGGTCCAGCTAGTCTGGGCCATTCAGGTCAGGGCATCCTTCCCTAGACACGCTTAAATATTGACTTAGTAGGTAAAGGTTTCCCTTGCTTGAAAGCCAGTCGAATCTGACTCTATGGCTCAGTGCTCATCTCTGTTCCCAAGCCGAAGAGCCAGCACTGTCTAAAGATGTTTCCGTGGTCATGTGGCTGGCGTGACTAATCACCGATGCGCACGGAACACTGTTACCTTCCCCCCGAAGCAGTACCTATTTATCTACTTGCAATTTCTTGCTTTTGAACTGCTAGGCTGGCAGGAGCTGGAACCAGAGACGGGAGCTCACTCCGTCATGCGGCACACTCGGGTCTCGAACTGCTGAACTACCGACCTTCCGGTCTGCAGTTCAGCGTCTTAACCACTTGAGCCACCACAGCCCCTTTACCTTTGACTTAGAAGGTAGTGATGCGTTTATAAAGAACCTTAACCGCAGGAACATGATGGGAGAATTGTCGCCTTGTTATACCATTAACGCTTCTTGTCGACGCACCCTTAAATCATCTCTTCAGACAGTTATTCCCTTGAAGAAGAAGAAGAAAATCCTTCCACCTCCATCAAAACATTATTTTTCCCTTGCATCCTAGCTTTTGAATAATTGAGTTCTGACTGCTTTGCTTCTGGGTAAGCGTGACCTTTTGTGCCACATACGTGGCCCGACTGCATCCCCCCACCGTTTCAAATTCCGCCCACACCCCACCTTCCTTTGCTGTGTCATGTCATCAGTTTTGATCTGTACGTTCCACCGCTTGGCAGCTTAAACCCCTCGTAATTATGAGCCTATCAAAGGCTAGCGGTTCTCCAGAGAGTTGGGAGAGGCTACGCATACCGTAATGCAAAAGTCCCTTCCAGAACCATAATATTTTTAACCTTTTCCCCTTCTGTGTCACACCGCTGCCGGCTATAGAATGTGATGTAAATATAGTAAGAACATCTCAGTTTTATGCAGTTAGATTCAAGTCCAGTTAGCGCTGCATAATGGAGAAATTGTCTGACTCCTCATCACAGAATGAAACAGGAAGTTATGCTTCGAAATTTGCGAAAATATGGTTTCCAGCTCTAGAATATTTAGCATTTCGTAATGAGTTTAAATCCATTTTAGATGCCATAAATACTGTATATTGAGCCTCCCCCCCCTTTACTACACATTGTTATAGTGTGACCTATTGTTCCTTTGTATTAATTGAACAGTTTACATGGTATGGTAAACATTTGTTAATTGTCTTTGTAATTAGTTGCTGTAGATTTTCTGGGTTGTGTGGCCATGGTCTTGGCACTGTAGGACCTGACGTTTCTCCAGTAGCTGTGACTGGCATCCTCAGAGGTATAACACAGAAAGATGGAGTACTCTCTGTGTCAAGGTGAGCAGAAAAATGGTAGGCAGGTGATTTATATCTACCCTGGAAGGTGGGGTAGGGCTGAGTCATTATCTTGTAGGAGTTCTCCAGTTCTCCAGTTCTGAGTCATTATCTTGTAGTAGCCCTACTCCACCTTCCAGGGTAGATATAAATTACCTGCCTACCATTTTTTCTGCTCACCTTGACACAGAGAGTCCTCCATCTTTCTGTGTTATACCTCTGAGGATGGCAGTGACAGCTACTGGCGAAACGTCAGGTCCTGCAATGCCAAGACCACGGCCACACAACCCGGGAAATCTACAGCAATTAATGAACTCTGGCCGTGAAAGCCTTCGACAACATGTCTTTGTAATGTTTGTGCTTACTTGAAGTTTCTTGGACATTTTCTATATATTTGTTTGTTTGTTTAATTGTTCATATATTTCAATAAAGTTTGGAAAAGTTAAAAAAAAAAAAAAGTCCAGTTAGCACCCTCGAGACCAGCAAGATTCTTGGGGTATAATGAAGAAGAAGGGTTGGTTTTTATACCCTGCTTGCTCTCCATGCTAAGGAGTCTCAAAGCAGCTTACAATCGCCTTCCCTTCCTCCCCCCACGACAGTCTCAGGTGGGGTTGAGAGAATCCTGAGAGAACTGTGACTGACCCAAGGTCACCCAGCGGGCTTCGTGTCAGGCCCTAGCCAGGATTGTTTTGTTGGGGGGGGGGCATTTAAATTACATTAAATTAAATTAACCTGAATGCCTGTCTTTAAAGGGGAAGGCTCGGAGCCTGTTTACTGCCCTTTCTTTCAAGGGACAGGGCAGCGAGCGCATCAGTTCCCAGGAAACAAACAGCTCAGAGGACATTCGATTGCCTTCAGAAGGCGTATCTGCATGTTTAATTTGCATGCTTCCCAAAGGCTCATGGGAATGCTTTTGAAAAACTCGCCGTGACCGAGGTGGTACACAGCAGGACTGGGCTAGCAGAAAGGGGGGATGCATTGAAGGTACCGCTCTTGAGAGCCCTCCTGAGCTTTCCTGCCCTCTGGAAGGGAACTCAAAAGGAAGGCATTTAAATGTCCTCTGAGCTTTTGGTGCAGTGGTTTATTGCACGGACTCTAATCTGGGAGAACCGGGTTTGATTCCCCACTCCTCCACTTGCAGCTGCTGGGTGACCTTGGGCAAGCCATAGTTCTGTCCGAGCTGTCCTCTCAAGGGCAGTTCTCAGTCAGAGCTCTCTCAGCCCCGACTACATCACAGGGTGTCTGTTGTGGGGAGGGGAAGGGAAAAGAGTTTGCAAGCTGCTCTGAGACTCCAAGTGAAGGGTGGGGTATAAATCCAATCTCCTCTTCTTCTTCTTCTTCTTCTTCTTCTTCTTCTTCTTCTTCTTCTTCTTCTTCTTCTTCTTCTTCTTCTTCTTCTTCTTCTTCTTCTTCTTTTCCCCCGGGTCCCATCATGCCCCCCCATTCCTCAGTGGGAGGGACAGGGAAGCCCGGGGGCAAACCGTGGCACTCTTATCCTGGCTGCTGCCAGTAGCAGGTAGCGGGGGTCTCTCCTCAAAAGTAAGGTTTCTGGCATGGCTATTTGTGGGGCCGGGCTTTTAATTAAGGGGGCGGGCCCCCAAAATGCCCCATCGTAGCCACTGGCCCATCTAATGTGGAGGAGTGGGGAATCAAACCTGGTTCTCTGCTGCTCTTAACCACTGTACCATGCTGGCTCTTCCAAGAGTTGAAGCTTTTATTTTCATGAGCTCCTGGCTCAAAAAAATATATTGTTGGTCTCTAAGGTGCTGCTGTACTGCAGACCGACACAGTGTACTACAGACCAAGTCTACTACAGACCAACACAGCTTACTCTCTGATACGGTTTTATACGACGTATTAATAAAATGGCTGCCGTGTCAATCTTCATCCCGTGCCAGTTCTTTCTTGAACATCAGAGCTCTGAAATAAGTCATGCCAACCATGTTTGCACCACTGGGGGGGGCGCAGAGAGACAGTTTGGGAAGCTGCCGCGGCTGATTGGTATTTTCAGAATGATGGAGTGGTCCACAGTCATATCATCTTTATTCATGTGGCCTCCTTTGTGCGCCTACCTAAATAAAAATCGGCGCCCTCTGACAATCCCCGACGATGCACACGAATGCCACCAATAAGAAGTATTATTCTGATCAGTAGCAGACACCGACTACAGAGTCATCCTGCTAAGAACAGGGGTCGTCACTGCAGGCTGGTATGCGCCACCGCTGGTTCAAGTCCATGCATCAGCAAGGCACTGCCACTCAAGCAATCTGGAACCCCATTGTGCCTCCTTTTTAAGGAGTGACCTGCCGAGTAGTTTTTCTGGGTATTGACGGTAAAAGCCAGCATCCGGATGGGCAAAGGAAAAACAAACCCTGCGCGTGAAATGCAAGCCAACATTTCCCAGGTGACCATATTTGTCATAGCACCATTTCATACATTTTATAGCCAGAAACAAAGAGGACTTCAGGTGATTGCGGGAGAATTCAGGAGAAATGCGTAATTCTGTTTTTTGTTACTGCTTATTCCGCTTAGGGAAGAAAAGGGACTTGCGAGTGTGTGGAGAATTCCAGCCGTAGGTTATCAGATCCCCCTGAATTGTCACTCCCGAGCGCATTAATTTAGATAGAAGTAGGCAACGGCATGTCCTTGTAAGCAGTTGGTATGCACACTAAGTTTATAACCTTTCTTCTGTTTACCCTGTGAGATGTAATGTGATGTGACAGGGTGTAACGTATCACAGAGAATGATGTGTCAGCTGAGGAATTTCAAGCGGAGCTATTTTTCTCGCTAAAAAATAGGCGAGGTTTTAAACAGACAGTGATTCCAGTCTATTACTACTTAAGGAAAGGACTGTCTTATCTTTATCCCTGCCAAACGTTTCGAGCAGAATATTCATTGGTCATCAACGAAAACTGCAATTTGTCAATGTCGCCAGGGTGGGGCAGCCCTTACTCATGGGTAAATGCGTTACCTTGATCTTGAGGACAACCAGAGGATGGGGCTTCCCCTGATTGCATAGACTGCCTAGAGAGCAGACAGCAGAGTTCCTTTGCTGCTTCTGCTGGAAGAAGTTGGTCATCTTAGGTCAGGTGACCCCAGTGTGATGCCCATGGGTTCCAGGGCACCTGCTGAGACATTTCCTGGTGCTCACCAAATGTTTTTAGAAAGTGGGTGGGGCCAGGCAGGCCTCTTGCACAGCAGGGCTTCTGATTGGCCAGTGGAGATCCGATTGACTGTGCCGGTTGGAATAACTTTGTTTTGTGGCATCTGCCACCATGGTGTTGGTTTTGCTCTCTTTTACTACCCTATCACAATGTATTTTTTTTTTAAAATTGCTCTCTTCTCCCCTGCACTTGTGTTACCTCTGTGCGGCTTGACTCCACCTCCTGCAGCAGCCATTTTATGGTGTCAGAATTCCAAAGGTGCCCACAGACTCAAAAAGGTTGCCTTAGATAGTAAATAATAATAAATTATTTCAGGACCTCTAGGGGTAGCTAAGACACAATCAGTTACCCCTTGATTTACCTCTCCAGGAACCAGCAAGAGAGATGATAACAATGGATGCCATTTGTAAATGGAGCCTGGAGTCGGGGCAATGAAGCTGGCCATTTTGTCCTTCAGCCATCTCATCCAGAGAACAAATGGGCCTATCTCCTGAGCAGAACGTCATCTTCCACGAGGGCAGAGCACACGGCAGGGGTAGCAGATCTCAAGGCCAACTGGCCATCGCGAAGGCTCCGTGCCTGACAGACTAGCGGTCACGTCCGTCAATGTTTAGACAGAGCCAGGACCGAGTCGTTTAATGGGGATTTGCATCTGCAGAGTGTCACCAGTTGCCTCATTTCTCCACGAGGTCCACCTGTCCTCAGACAGAAGACACGGACGCTCTGTTAAGAAAGTAGTCAATGGGGCTCTTACATGCATTTGCAGCCACCCAGTCTGACAGCCTTTTGAAAGAACAGAAATAGCGTTGTGGCTCTCGTTCTAGCAAAAACGCCACAGGTTTTTGGAAACCCTGACAACTGTGATCTACACTCAGAGCTCTCGATGCAAGGCTTCACGATCTGTCTACAACGGTGGTTGATCCACTTGACAGTGTGAAGATTGAGCAACAGTGTCTGCGATCCCTGAGATTTTCAGATAAAAGCACCTCTACCTTACTGGCCTCAGATAAGTACTCAGTTAATAGGATTTATACTTCCACTTGGGAAGCATTCACCTGCCGGTCTAGCAGTAAGGGCCACAAGCCGTTGAAGGCCAAGGTTCACTCGGTATGGAACTTCTTGCAGAGTCTTAGCAGCAGGAGCTGCTTTATTGAGCTTCCTGAGCCAAAGGGGAGCCCAGGTCGCCACAGTTGCCAGGTCTGTCTTTTACCATCTTCGGCAGATTGGGCAGCTGGTTCCCTTTTTCTTTCCCCAGCACTTGGCTTCAGTGACCCATGCCATCGTCACTTTCAGGCTTGATTACTGTAACTCGCTCTATGCGGGCTTACCCTTGAGGCTGATCTGGAGACTCCAGCTGGTGCAAACGCTGAGACATCTGCGCCGCACGTATCCAGCCGGTGCTCAGGCAGTTGCACTGGCTACCAGTTGGGTACCAGATTCGCTTCAAGGTGCTGGTTATGACCTTTAAAGTCCTATGCAGCCTGGTATCAACATATCTCAGGGACTGCATCTCCCCATATATTCCCTGGAGAGCCTTGTTCATTATCCCTGACTCAAGGGAGGTTCACTTAGCCTCGACCAGATCCAGGGCTTTTTCTGCCCTGGCCCCAGCCTAGTGGAGCATGCTCCCGAGATCGAGATCAGGGCCCTGTGAGACCTAGTACAGTTTTGCAGGGCCTACAAAATGGAGCCGTTCTGCCAGGCCTTTGGGTGTGGCAGTGTACATCCATTAATTGGCCTCCCTGCCACAGTTGCTGTAGTTTTTGCGACTGATAGGCTGGTACTGATTAGATCTTTATAGTTCGGCCGCAGCGCAATTGTTCCAAGTTTTAGGATTGCTAAACATTTAATTGCTGCTATGCCCATCTTATAACTGTTTTTAACTGTCTTTATTGCTTAATATCCACTTTTAATGGCTGATTGATTGAAATATAGTATTGTAACCCGCCGAGCCAGTTCGTGGAAAATTCGGGATATAAATCGAAAGAAAGAAAGAGACCATGTTCAGAGTTTTCTAAAGGGTTATTGCTAGAGTTGCCAACCTCCAGGTCATACAGATACAAAAGGGAAATTCGGTGTGAGTAGATAAACACTACAAACAAAATTACACCGAAAACAGACCATCAGACATTGTATAGCTCTCTATTAAATACTTTCTAACATGAATTATACAATACAATAACTTTCATCACATATCATGTAGCAATATTCAGTGTATTCATATAAATTTATACACACTTGAGCAACATCCATAGTCAAGGAATGTGCATTAGGCAAAAAGTTTCCTCCGCTCAATGCAAAAAACAAGGTAATGCTAGAATTACAACATTCATTACAAAACACTTAAAACAATGACTTCCCTTTTTCTGAACTGGAGAAGAAGATCTAAATCGCTTGCATCCATTAGACAAGTAGGTATGGATGAAACAGGGAGTAGTTCCGAAGACTGATACACAAAACAGCAGCAATACTTCCACCTGTCTGATTTACAAAACAGCAAGACGTGCCCCTCCGGATGGAAGGCGGTTCCATTGAATGGCTTCTTCAGCTTGCTTTCCAACAGCGAGTATACTTCCAAGAATTCTTGTTTGGAACCCAACATGAATGAGCAAAATGTCAATAATGCATTGCGGACCCAGCCTACTACTGTTAGTTATTCTCACAGAGGTTCTCTCCGCAGAATTGTCTCCTGGGCGGGCTCTGTTGGGTAGTCTGGTCTAAATCAGGCTGCCCAGCAGAGCCTGCAGGGAGGACTCTCCCTGCAGGATCCGCTCCCGGGTGGGTTTTGTTGGGCAGTCCAGTTTAAACCAGGCTGTCCAGCAGAGCCCGTGGAGAGAACCCCCAGCTGGGGCTGGCTCCTCTTTGCAGCTCGGTTTAAACCGAGCTCCAAAGAGAAGCCAGCCCAAGAGTTCTCAGCTCCTGCCGCCCCCAGCTGATCCTCTCGGGTTTTTCTTCTTCTCAGTTCCATTGGACCCAGAAAAAAATTCGGGAATCTCGAATATTTCCCAAATCCAAATACCATACTGGTATTGGGATTCGGGAATATCAGGAAATGCCGATATTGTTCGGGTTCAGTCTACCCGAACCCAAAAAAATGTCGGGGTGTGTGTGTGTGTCTGCACATCCCTAGGTACAATCCACACCATCTTCCTCCTGCACTGTGGACCCCTGCCAGTTGGATACAAGAAGAAAAGATTAAAACACTCCCTCCACATGGGCTTTTCCCTGATTGGCAACCCTGTAGGGTTCTCAAGGCAAGATACTTTCAGAGGTGGTTTTGCCATTGCCTGCCTCTGCGTAGCAACCCTGGGCTTCCTTGGTGGTCTCCCATCCAAGTCCTAACCAGGGCTGACCCTGCTTAGCTTCCGAGATCTGACAAGATCGGCCTAGCCTGGACCATGCCGATCAAGGCAGAGGAGCAGAAGGATGTTGCCATTGTCTTCCTCTGCACAGGAACCCCGGACTTCCTTGGTGATCTCCCATCCAAGTGCTAACCAGGGCCCACCCAACTTAGCTTCTGAAATCTGATGCGATCAGGCTAGCCCGGGCCGTCCAGGTCAGGGTGGAGCTGCTTATTAGTCCTTTTTAAAGAATTCTCCTCATGGAACTTTCACACCGGGTTCGGGCCTGAGAAGAACTCATCTCCCACAGCGCAGACCACTCACAGACAACAGCTCGCTCCAAGCTGTAAGCGTGTAACACATGTATCTGTCTCATTCTTTAACAACAATAAAGGATAACATTTCTTCTGAGTCTGTTCTTGTAGTGGCAGAATGTCACTCAGCACAACTCTCACAAACCTTTCATCACTTACCCGAAACAGGTCTTCGGCATAACAAGATGACTCATTTATTCATTTATTTACGACACGTCTTAACCCACTTCTCTCTGCTCGATGTAGACTCAAAACCACTTACCGTTTAGAAATACCTGTCACGTTTTGTCTTCCCCGTCCTCCAAGGAACTCGACAATGCTGTACGTCATCCTATCTTCATCACCGTCTTGTGAGGTCTATTAAGCTGAGAGTTGATGAATGTCCAAAGAAGGTCACCCAGGGCTCTTCCGCATGCTTGACTTGCTCCTGGTTTTCTTAACCGTCGATCCACCAGCATTGGACATCAGTTTAGGCGTGGTTCTCTTGCACATGTGCCCTCCCTCTGCATTCTCACGATTGTGGAGTCAGTTTATTGTCTCCTGTGCGTCCTTTAAATAATTAGGATTTTTCAAGAGAGGGTGCTGTTGTCATCAGTGGCATCACAACACACACACACCCTTTTATTTTTCATGCATGGCTATATCGATATATCCAGGGCTCTTTTTGCAGCAGGAACTCCTTTGCATATTAGGCGACACCCCCCCTGATGCAGCCAGTCCTCCCAGAGCTTAGAGTAGCCCCTGTAAGAAGAGCTCTGCAAGCTCTCGGAGGATTGACTACATTAGGGGGGTGTAGCCTATCATGTAAAGGAGTTCCTGCTGCAAAAAGAGCCCTGGATATATCGATGTTGTCACTGCATTTTTAAAGGCGCTAAAATATTGATTCATCGATATACCGTTGTAATGGTAGGTTAAGCAGTTTCCCTGAATTCCCAGCTTTCTTTAAAAAAAAAAAAAGTAAGTTTCTAGTCCTTTCCCTTGTGGAGATATTTTTCCTTCCATCTCCATAAGGGACTTACTTTTTTTAATCTACCGTTACAAGACTATATCAATATGTACTTCACTGCAGTTTTGTCAAACAAAATAAAAATCCAAAACCACTTGCATTCAGGGCAAGGGGGGAGGAGAGCAAGCAGTTTGACGAGGGCGACAGGACAGCCATTTTAGATTCCCGATTACCAGTCAGAAGCCATCTTAGGCAAGAGGCCCCACCCACTGTCTGAAAACAGTACCGGGGGAGGTGTCAGTGGGTCCCACAGCACCAACAGGCACAGTGTTGGGGATCCTTGGTATAGATGCTTGAGAAATCTCAGATGCTCAATCAGTGTTTCCCTCTGGCATAGAGAGATGGTCCTTCTTCATCACCAATCTCTCTCATGTCTCTCAAGAGTATGTATATATTGATATATCACTATATACCCCAGTTTGGTGTAGCGGTTAGGAGGTTTGGTTCCACACTCCTCCACATGCAGCGGCGGGTGTGACCTTGGGTCAGTCACAAGTTCTTTCAGAGCTGTTCTCTCAAGGGCAGTCCTCGGGAGAGCTCTCTCAGCCCCACGTACCTCATAGGAACATAAGAGAAGCCCATGTTGAATCAGGCCAATGGCCCATCTAGTCCAAAACTCTGTCACACAGCGGCCAAAATATACCAGGTGCCATCAGGAGGTCCAGCAGTGGGGCCAGGACACTAGAAGCCCTCCCACTGCTGCCCCCTCCAGCACCAAGAATAGAGTGCATCACCTGCCCCAGACTGAGAGTTCCCATCTATACCCTGTGGCTAATACCTCACAGGGTGTCTGCTGTGGGGAGGGGAAGGGAGGGGAGATTGTAAGCCTCTCTAAGTCTCCTTTGGATAGTGAAGGGTAGGATATACATCCAATCTCTTCTTATCTCTTCTTCTCTCTTGTGTGTGATGAAAGCAGCTGTGTAAGGGAAAAAAACCCATGTAAATTGGAGGGGGGGGGTCTGTTTTTACACGTTAACTGGAGGAGTCCCACCCAGACTCTGATACCACTAATGAGCTGGGTTGGGAGAAAAATGCTGAAAAGAAACCGATTGTTCCTGAGGACCCGGGAGAAAGAGAGAGAAGCTCTTCGCCAGTTCTTCTCCTGCCTGTCCTTGTCCCGTAAGCAAAAGAATGTGATTGCCCATGCAACAGGAATATGTTTTTCCGTACACCTGATATTTGGCTGGCAGGCAGGCAGGCAGAGCTGGACAGCCCAGGCTAGCGCGATCTCGTCAGATCTGGGAAGCTAAGCTGGGTTAACCCTGTTTAGTACTTGGATTGGAGGCCACCAAGGAAATCCAGGGTTGCTATGCAAAAGCAAGCAATAGCAAACCACTTCCGAGCATCACCATAAGTCATCTGTGCCACAGCCACCCTTGGGTGAGAGGTGCAACCTGTTGAGATTTTCAGCGACATTTTCATCCGGAGTAGTGTGTACAGTTCTGGTCACCACACCTCAAAAAGGATATTATAGCATTGGGAAAAGTGCAGAAAAAGGGCAACTAGAATAATAAAAGGGTTCCTTTCCCTGTGAGGAAAGGTGAAGGCGCTTGGGGCTCTTTAGCTTGGAGAAACGACAGCTGAGGGGTGACATGATCGAGGTTTACAGGATTATGCATGGGACAGAGCAGGCTGAGAAAGAAGTCCTTTTCTCCCTTTCTCACAATACAAGAACTGGTGGGCACTCAATGAAATTGCTGAGCAGTCGGGTTAGAACGGATAAAAGGAAGTCCTTCTTCACCCAAAGAGTGATTAACATATGGGATTCACTGCCACAGGAGGTGGCAGCGGCTACAAGCATGAACAGCTTCAAGAGGGAATTGGATAAACGTATGGAGCAGAGGTCCATCAGTGGCTATGAGCCACAAGGTAGATAGGGACTCTCAGTCTGGGGCAAGGGGTGCTCTGAATTCTTGGTGCTTGGGGGGGTGGGGGCAACAGTGGGGAGGGGCTTCTAGTGTCCTGGCCTCACTGGTGGACCTCCTGATGTCACCTGGCATTTTTGGCCACTGTGTGACAGAGTGTTGGACTGGATGGGCCATTGGCCTGATCCAACATTGGCTTCTCTTATGTTCTTATGACATTAGGCCGAGTCTGTGTATGTGTGTCACACTGAAACCAAAGGGAAATGACTATTGGATTGATTTCCTAAAACAACTAGTTTAGATTCTAATACAAAAGCACAACTTAAGTTTTTAAAATGGCAAAAGAGTGGAATTGGGCCTTCCCCCCTGCCCCTTACCGAGGACACAATTATTTTCTCATAATTGGAAACAACCCGTGCTGATGTTAACGCAATCTAAAAATTCCTCTTTGAGAATAGGCATCTCGGCTGCTTAGAAGCGCTACACAAAGGAACATGCTATCGTAAATTCATTTCCAGATTAAGTTGACGATTCTGTTTAAAAAAATAAAAAATTGTGACCAGGGAGCTGCGAAACTCTCCGGTTGGGGATTTCCAAATATGCATCTGGTTCTGTATTCCCTTGAATGACCTCGAGGCACTAGACACATAGAAAGTGGTGTTAGCCTTTGGGATGTCTGTGCGGCAAAGCAGAGGAGATACTGGCCATAAGCGGTTTCAGAAGAGCCCGTGCTGATACCGGCTGTAGTAACCACACCCCTCCTTGTGAGTTGTAGACTGTCAGTCAGGGTTATTCAAGGGCGTTTAAAACAAGCCAGGCTCTGCTATCTGAACTCATTTTATGTCTAATGCCTTCATAAGTGCACCTTTGGGGTATCAGCCTTCACATCCAGGCATACGTGGGTTACTTCAAGATGAACAAATTTTATGAATTTTTAAAATCACTTCTTTATCTGCAGTGATCCACCCGCCCCGCCCCTGCCACTCCATTGTTTAATTTTTGAGTTTGTGTCCCATGCATGCATAGCTAGGTTCACTCATGACCAATGCTGCTTCTAAGCTGTGGAATCTTGTGAGCAAAAATTCTGCTTTGTGAGCTGCTGCCATTAAAGTTGTGAGCGACCAATTTGGCTGCTGCATAAATTAGTTTGCTCTGGACTGGAGCCATCCGTCCTGACCTGAGACAAAAATGTGTGAGCCGGAAGCTAAAAAACTGTGAGCTAGCTCACACTAACTCAGCTTAGAGAGAACATTGCTCATGACCATGATCTGATGATTATTCATGGACATCACGGGGTTGGATCCCAGTAGTCATTTCCATGGAATCTAGGGGCAATTTTCGCCCCCTCACTCCTACAACAGACCCCGATTCCTCCATCATGCTGGGGACTTTGGGGGGTGGAGCCTGGAGACTTTCCCATTCCCTAAAAAAAAAAAATAATACAGCAGTGCAGTTCCCCTGGATACCATCTTCATTTCCTCATCCTCATTTCCTCATCCTCTTTTTTGCTTTTTTGTCCCCCCCACCACCAGCAGCTGCACTTGGACTAAATGAAAGTGTAATTTGTCATACCCCCACAAGTCTAGGGTTGCCAGATGAGGCTGACAAGCCAGTGAAGGACTTTCCAAGAGCCTCCAGCAGAGGGGAGGGGAAAAGCACGATTGAACTCCAAAGGGAGTTCTGGCCGTCGCAGGCTTGCTGCTACTAGGGCCAGGGCCTTTTCAGTGGCGGCTCCTACCTGGGTGGAATGAGCTCCCGGAGGAGATCAGGGCCCTGAAGGACCTTGCACAGTTCCGCAGGGCCTGCAAGATGGAGCTCTTCCACCAGGCCTTCAGTTAGGAGCTGCCCACCACTACCACCAATTAGTACTATTATTAACATTGTAGTAATAGGTTGGCCCTTTATTGAGATCAAGCCACAGCTTCGTGGGTGGCCGGTACACTGCTGAACCGGGATTTAACACTACCCCTTACAGCATGCTGTCTTTAATTGATCGAACGAACAACCAGTATTGCGAGCACTTTAATTGTGTACTGTATGATTGCTTTACTGTTTTTATGTTTTATGTGACTTGGCACATGCTGCCGCTGATTGTAAGCCGCCCTGAGCCCGTTCGCAGGGAGGGCAGAATATAAATCTTAATAATAATAATAATAATGGAGGATGGGGACAACTTCTTTTGGGGCTCATAGAATTGGACCCCCGATCCAATATTTTTGAAATTTGGGGGTGGTGGTTGAGGAGAGGCATCAAAGCTATGCTGAAAGTTTTGGTGCTTCTACCTCAAAAAACAGCCCCCTCAGAGCCCCAGATATCCATGGATTGGTTTTCCATTATACCCTATGGGGACTGGTCTCCACAGGATATAATGGAGCACCCAGCAGCCATTTCCTCCCACTTTTGGATGACCCTGAAGTGGGGGGAGAGCCTCCAAACCAGGGGATCTCCCACCCCCAACTGGGTATTGACAACCCTATGTCCATGGGGCTTCCCTGTCTTCCAGAAGCAGAGTTGGGGGGGGGGCATTTGGGGCTGCAACAGAGGGGGCGGGAAGCAGAGAAGTCATATTCTGCTGATGATCATTTTGGCAGGATCCAAGCCGTCTTCTAGTCCCCGGCATGGTGCCCACTGACCCGTACCTGGTGCCCACCAAGTGTTTTCAGAAAGTAGGTAGGGCCTGGTGGGACTCTTTCCTAGCGTAGCTTCTGATTGGCCACTGGAGATCTAGTAGGCTGTACAAATTAAAACAATGTTGGTTTGGTGGCACATTACACCACAGTGCTGGTTTTATTCTCTCCGTTAGTCCTCTTTTCTAGCATATTTTTTACATTACTCCTCACCTACACGTGAACCTGGTATTTTTTTGCCATTGTGTGAAAGAGTGTTGGACTGGATGGGCCATTGACTTGATCCAACATCGGCTTCTCTGATGTTCTTATGTTCTTATGAACTTCCTCTGACTTAACAGCTGGCTCCACCTCCCATGGCAGCCATTTTGGATTTGGGCCCACCACCCTGTGTCAGAATTCCAAAAGTGCCCACAGGCTCGAAAGGGTTGGGGACCCCCCGGTCTAGTTTCATTTTTCCCCCCTGAAGCGATGGAAAGGGTAGGATGGAGAGCAGCTCAGCTGACATTTCCTTGACTGGGATACCATCCAACCGAAATCCTTCCTGCCAGTCGTAGCATTTGTACATAGCATTTTATCTTTCCACCCATCGTTGCACTCTTACTTGGCTTGGGAGGGCTGAACTGATTTTATATGGCTTTAACGACCTAGCTGCCTAGCTGTCCCATTATCTGACGCTCCCCGTGCATGTGCTGTGCTAGATGGGTGTGGAATGATTGTAAGGCAGGGCCAGTGGGGAGGGAGCGACGCCGAGGCAACGACTTGCTCCCACACGCACCACAGGTAGGCAGCACACGCATGGTGACAAAGGCGAGCATTGCACTTGCACAAACCGAAAGACAGGTGTGGCTGTGGAGATCGGGGAGAATAGAATCGCAGAGTCGGAAGGAACCTCCAGGGTCATTTAATCCGACTCCCTGCACAATGCAGGAAATTCACAGATACCTCCTCCCCCAAACCCCCAGTGACCTCTGCCCCATGCCCAGAAGATGGCAAAAAACCTTCCAGGCTCCCCGGCCAAACTGGCCCGGAGAAAAATTGCTTCCTGACCCCAAAGTGGCGATCAGCATTTCCCCGGGCATGTAAGAAAGGGCCACGAGGACTAAGCACTGAAGCAACCCTTCCTGCCCTCCCCTCCCCTCCAAGACCCTGGTTCCCGGGGTTCCCCCCCCCCTCCCCAGCACTTGGCAGCCCATCTGTCCTGCAGACAGATCGGAGGAAATATTTGATTAGTTGGCTGGTGGTTTTAGTGTACTTATGAGCTGCATGATATAGGCAAAAGCCAAAGCTTTACACATGCAAGTTTTCTTATGCTGAGTCAGACCACTGGTCTTTCAAAATCGGTACTGTCTACTCTGAGTGGCAAGGGCTCTCCACAATCTCAGGTCAAGGTGTGTCACATGAATACACAAAGTGGCCTTATTCTGTATCAGACCACAGGTCCATCAAAACCATGATTGTCTTCTCAGATTGGTGGCAGCTTTCCAGGGCCTCAGGTGGAGATCTTTCATGTCACCTACTACCTGATACTTTTATCTAGAGATGCCGGAGATTGAACCTGGGACCTCCTGCATGCCAAGCAGATGCTCTACCACTGAGCCACAGCTCCTTCTGTAATCTCACAACCCCCTCATGTCACCTACTGCCTGATCCTTTTAAAACAGAGGCCCTCCAAAACCTAATACTGGCCCAGAAGGGAAACAGTAAGACAAATTAGGCATATATTTTGATTTTGTGGTGTAACTTCTGAAACGGTAACTTCTGAAAACTGCATCCTTTAACTTGGAAGTATTCTATTCTATTTTATTCTATTCTATTATTTATTTGGTTCAATTTCTATCCTGCCCTTCCCGTGAACAGGCTCAAGATGGGTTCCAAACATAATAACAATAAAATCAGGCATTAAAATTGTAAAAACTCAACCCTTGAGACGATGGTGTTCAAACCACTTTGAACCATTTCCATAGCGTCCCCATATTAGTCAATTAAAAGTGGAGAAGGCTAAATCTCACAAGGGATTCCACCCTGGTAGATACCCTAACCTCGGCTAAACCAAGGCGGGGTTGTTGTTCTGAGACCTGGAAAATTGAAGACCATCATCGATGACAACAGATAGTAACAGAATGGTAACAGGATACCAATTTCCTGTATTGCATTTCAGAGACAAGGCACAGTCAATCACATGTTCAAGGATAACATAGCAAAAATCCAAGACAAGAGGGATATATAAAGTGGAATGCTAGAAGACAGGGTGGGTGAATTCCAGTGCAATCCAAAGAACACTTTCCTGGTGGTTTGAGCCTCACTTAGTAGACCGTTTCATAGGGTAGCCGTGTCAGTCCGCAGTAGAACATCTGGATTACAGTCCAGTTGTGTCTTGGAGACCAACAAGGTTTTGGGGGTATAAGCTTTCAAGAGTTATGGTTCCCTTGTCAGATATGCAGAGATCTTCATTCTGACGTGTGTCTGATGATGGGAGCATTGGCTCTCAAAAGCGTACACCCCCAAAATCTCGTTGGTCTCTAAGGTGCTACAGGACTGGAATATAGCTGTTCCACCAGTAGACTTCATTCTGAGTAGACCTGCCTAGGATCACACTGTCAGAGTGTCTGGTATTAGAAAAGAACACAGATCTATTGAGAATATCAGAAACCTGATAGACCTGCAATGGTCCATGGGCTGCAGTTATCCCTTGATATACGTTCTCTTGAAAGGACAGAGCACATTGCCCTGGTAGTGCTATTGCTGTATGTATCTAAGAGGGCATTAAGTGCAATGAATTAATGCCCTTAGGAAGAACAGATTCAGTCACAGTCTCCCTGTGGGTAGCTCCACCAAGCCAAAAAGCAATTCAGTGCTGGAGAAATACTTCTGACACCCTAACCATTGTCCCGATAGTGATCTTCAGGTGGGGAAAGAAATGAGAGGCAGTCAAAAGAGAAAATTACCCTCCCATTGACAGGGTAAATATACACTCAAGTTATGACAAAGATAAAATTAATAGTTACAGCAAACGATTGTGTCATAGAACGTTTAGTCATGGATCTAGCAAGAGGGACCATTGATTTAATAGTGAATGGTACCCCCAAAAAAAAAACCAGGATAGAGATGTAACCGAAGTCGAACCCTAGGGAACAGCCATAGCAACCAGTGTTCCCTCTAAGCTGAGTTAGTGTGAGCTAGCTCACAGTTTTTTAGCCTCTGGCTCACGCATTTTTGTCTTCGCTCAGGAAGGATGGCTCCAGAGCAAACTAATTTATGCAGTAGCCAGATCGCTCACTCACAACTTTAATGCCAGGAGCTCACAGAGTAGAATTCTTGCTCACAAGACTCCACAGCTTAGAGGGAGCATTGATAGCAACACTATCAAACTCAGCCTAACTGAAAGTAGACCAAGATGGGTAGCCATGTTTGTCTGTCTGTAGCAGTAGAAAAGGTAAAAGTCCAGGATCACCTTAAAGATTAACAAAATTTGTGGTAGGGGGTGAGTTTTCACAAGTCACAGCTCACTTTTCTACTAACTGAAAGTTTGTTAAAAACTGCATAAAACGACAAACATTGATATGTTCAGTTTCCAAAACATGACTGTGTTTTTAGTTGAACAGAACAGTCTGAAAGCTTTTTCTAAACATTATATTAATAGAGAGAAAATGTATATCACAGATGAGAAGGGATACAAACAAGGTGAAGAGAACCAGTATGGTTAAAGAGTGTCGGGGTAAGCACAAAAAGGCTTCTAAGAGTGGAAGTCTTGACTGTGAAGAAAATTGTAAAAGCGTACATGCGGTGGAGAACAACGGGGGCTAAAAGCATCGAGACAAGAAATAAACATATTTTTTTTTTTAGTAAATACAATTTATTATTGGATATATCACATGTTCAAACATTTTCAACCAACCTACATACCCATTTTTTCTAATTTCCCCTTCTCCCCCCCAAACAAGACTTCCCGCACCGCTCCAACCCCATTAATATCTCTCTTATTCTATTACAATTATTCCTAAACTTATTTTCTCTAGCAAACGGTAACAATTCAGAAATCTAATTCTATTTCATTTTCCACTTAATAACTATCAAAGCAGATCAAACCGCGTTTAATGTCCCAATTTTTCAACAAGTATTTTTGAAAGTCTTTCCAGTCTTCAAAAAAAGTTTCATCTTCTTCGTTGTTTAATTTTCTTGTTAATTTGTCCATTTCTGCTAAAAACAACGTCTTTTTAATCCATTCCCATGTTTCAGGTACTTTATCTTGTTTCCAACATTGAGCAAAAGTCAGTCTTGCTGCTGTAGTCAAGTACCATAGCAGTGTTCTCTTGGCTACATTTATTTCTTCCATTTTAAGACCTAACAATAACATCTGTGGGTCTTTCTTAAAGGTACATTTCAAAATTTTTTGTATCTCATTGTGGATCTCTGTCCAATACTTTACTGCCTTATCGCATGTCCACCACATATGGTAAAAAGACCCCTCATGTTTTTTACATTTCCAACATTTGTTGGACATACTTTCATTTATAATAGCAATTTTTTTAGGCGTCATATACCATCTGTACATCATTTTATAGCAATTCTCTTTAACATTTACACACGTTGAAATTTTCATTGATTTTTTCCACAAATATTCCCAAGATGTCATTAATATCTCATTATTAACATTTACAGCCCATTTTATCATTTGCTCCTTTACAACTTCATCCTCAGTATACCATTTCAATAACACCTTGTACAGTTTAGAGATCATTTTTTTATCTTTTTCAAGCCATACAGTTTCAATTTCAATGTTCTTTGCTCTAAAACCATGTTCTCTTTTATCGGTCTTAAATAGATCATAAATCTGTCTATACTTCAACCAATCATATTCAAATTCAACATCAAATCTATCTTTTAACACAAAATTTTTCCCTTCAGATTTTAAAAGATTTTTATAAGGTAGCCAATCTAGTCCTTGGTTTCTTGAATATGGATTAATTACTTCCGCTGGTACAATCCAAAGTGGTCTTTCTTCTGAGAAGAATTTTCTATATCTCGTCCATGTCTCGAACAGTGATTGTCTTACAAAGTGGTGTTTAAAAAATTTATCCACTTTTTCTTTTCCATACCATAAATATGCATGCCATCCGAATTTGTTATCATGTCCTTCCAGGGCCAATAACTTCTTATTGTCCAAATTAATCCACTGTTGCAACCATGTTAAACAGACGGCATCATAATACAGTCTTAAATTCGGTAGTTGTAAGCCTCCTCTCTCTTTTGAATCACATAAAATTTTCATTTTAATCCTTGGCTTTCTTCCTGCCCATACGAATTTGGATAGTTCTTTCTGCCACATATCCAATACCTTCCTTTGTTTTAATATTGGAATAGTCTGAAACAAAAACATCAAACGTGGTAAAACATTCATTTTTACAGTTGCGATTCTTCCCATCAGTGATAAATTCAAAGTGTCCCATTTCTTCATATCTTGTTGAATCTTATGCCACACCTTTTCATAATTGTTTTTAAACAAGTCAATATTTTTCATGGTTAATTCAATTCCAAGATATTTAGTCTTTGTGACCACTTCACATTGAATTTTCTCTTGCAATTCTGTTTGTCTTTGTTTCGTCATGTTTTTACACATCACTTTGGTTTTGCTTTTATTAACATAAAATCCCGCAACTGACCCAAACTCTTCAATTTTTTCCATCAATTGTGGTATTTTCTCAATTGGGTCTTGAATCATAAACATTACGTCATCTGCAAATGCCCTGTACTTGTAGGCAAAGCCTTTCACTGTAAGTCCTTCAATACTATTGTCTTTCCTTATCGCTGTCAATAATATTTCCAATATCCAAATAAACAGCAACGGAGATAATGGGCAACCTTGACGCGTTCCCTTTTGGACTCGGAAGAAGTCCGTCCTTTCTTTATTTATATTCAAAGCCGCTTTTTGTTCTGAATATATTGCCACAATCATGTTTAAGAAAGACTGTCCAATATCCATTTTTTCAATAACTTGTAGCATAAATTCCCAATTTAAATTGTCAAAAGCTTTTTCCGCATCTAAGAAGAGGAATCCTACTTCTTTTTCAGGATGCTTATCATAATATTCAATTGCATCTATCACCACTCTCAAATTGTCTCTGATTTGTCTATTTGGTAAAAATCCAGCTTGTTCTTCCGCTATTGTATCTTTCAAATACTTTTTCAGTCTCTCAGAAAGTATTTTTGCAAATAGTTTGTAATCATTATTTAATAGCGAAATTGGCCTATAATTCTTTACTTGAGTCAAATCCAAACCTTCTTTAGGTATCAATGAAATGTTTGCTTCTTTCCATGAATCTGGGATCCGTTTAGTCTGTCTTATCTCATTCGACAGAAGTACTAAAATAGGGGTTAGCTCCTCTTTAAATTTCTTATAGAATTTTGCTGTAAAGCCGTCTGGTCCTGGAGCTTTGCCCAACTTTGCATCCTCTATCGCCATTGTCACTTCTTCTTTCGTTACTAAACCATTTAGTAATTCCTTAATTTGTTTTCCCAGCTCTGGAACTTCAATTTTCTCCAAATATTTCTTGATTCTCTGTTGGTCAATTCCTTTCTTTTGAAATAATTTGGCGTAATATTTAAAAAAAGCTCTTTTTATACCATTCAGATTCATCACATCCTTTCCATCTTCAACAATCTTAGATATAAAGTTTCTTTCTTTTCTATTTTTCAATTGCCATGCTAAAAACTTTCCTGGTTTGTTTGCACCCTCAAATGCTTTTTGCTGTAATTTTTTCAGATTCCAATATAATTCTCTGTTTAAAAGAACATTCAACTGGTCTTGCAAGAAGTGGATTTCCTTAATAATCTTCTTCTTCCCTGGTCTTTTTTTAATTCCCTTTCTTTTTGTCGAATTTTTTCATGAAGGTCTTTCTGTTGCTGAATCTTTTGCTTTTTGTCTTTGGAGTTCAGAGAGATAAGCATACCTCTCATTACTGCTTTGTATGTATCCCATACAACTTGTATGTCCGTTCCTTTATTCAAATTCAATTCAAAAAAACTTTTCGTTTCCTTTTTTAAAATTTCATTAATTTGTTTTTGATCCAGTAAATCTTCATTGATTCTCCAAAATAACTGTTTGGGTTTTGCTTTAGATATCCAAAGTAGGGGATTATGATCAGAATTAGTTTTCGGTAAAATTTGTATTTTATAAGTTTTTTGCGCCATCTCCTCTGACATCCAAATCATGTCAATTCGAGAAAAGGAGTTATGTCTATTCGAATAAAACGTATAGTCCTTAACCTTAGGATTCCACTTCCTCCAAACATCTTCTAATTTCTCTTGCTTCATCAATTGAAAAAAATTTTTTGGTAACTTTCCAGCTATTTCAGCACTTGCTTTGGACTTTCTATCCAATGTGTTGTTCACTGTACCATTAAAGTCTCCCGCCAGGACAATTTGGTCATAGTTCAAACACTCCAACTCTTTAGCCAAATCATTAAAGAAAGTCTCTTTTGCACCATTGGGTGCATATATATTAACAAGCAATGTCTTTTTTCTGTCCATAAAGATTTCCACGCCTACATATCTCCCTTCTTTGTCGGAAAAAATTTGTTTAGGATCCAAATCTTTTGAAATATAAATCACTGTTCCTTTTTTCTTGTTAAATGCTGAAGAATGAAATTCTTCTCCCAATTTTTTATTAGTCAAATATTTATCGTCTTGTTTTCTTATGTGTGTTTCTTGTAGACAAATTATATTACATTTTTGTTTTTCCAGCCAATGATTCACCAGTCTTCTTTTACCTGGTGAATTTAGTCCATTTACGTTCCAAGATAAAAATTTGTAATCCATAATGGCGTTGAATTAAATATCTTTAAAGTCGTCCAAATTGCTCGCTTTAAATCTATATAAGTCTCCTTCTGTTTTAAGAGTTGATCTCACCGAGTTGTACATAAATGTAAGTCCATATGGAATCTCCCATCTGAACCTGATATTCATTTCTTTTAATCTGTCTGTCAATTTCTTGAATTTCTTTCTGTCTTGTAGAATCGATCTCGGAATTTCCCTCAAAATTATTATTTTCTTTCCATTAATTTCCAACGGTTGTGTAAATTGTTTCTTGAAAACATCTTCCTTCATCTTTGTTGTCACAAATTGAACAATTACATCTCTAGGTAATTGCTTTCTTTTGGCATAGGCTGAGTTTACTCTGTAAATCAAGTCAAAGTCTGCATCCAAATCTCCTTCGTCTTCCCCTATATAAGTTGTCAATGTCTTAATTACTAGAGAAGAAATAAACATATTTTTAAAATGTATCCAGAGCAGGAAACCAGCCAGAGAAGCCGTTGGACCTTTGGATGACCAAAGGATAAAGGGATTGCTAAAGGAAGATGGGGAGATGGCAGAGAAGCTCAATGACTTTTCTGCTTCTGCGTTGACTGTGGAAAGTGTGGGACGTGTACCCATGCCACAGCCACAGTTTTCACGAAGGGAGTCTGAAGAGCTGAGTCAAACTTGAGGTGACCAGAGCTGAAGTTCTAGACTTACTGGAGAAATTAAAAACCAATTAAGTCTTCCAGTCCTGATGGCAGGCACCTGAGAGTGCCCAGGGAACTCAACTGTGAGGCTGTTGATTTACTAACCCATATATGCAAATTGTCACTAAATTCAGCTGCTGTACGAGAAGACTGGAGAGTATCAAATGTTGCACAGGCACAGACAGCTTTAAAGGGGGATTAGACAGATTCTTGGAGGATAGGTCTGTATCAGTGGCTACCAAGCCATGGGGATTGAGGGGAATCTCCATGTTCAAAGGCAGTCAACCTATGAATCCCAGAACCAGGAGCAGGGGTCTTTTGGGGGGAAGCGCACCGGAGCACAGCTCCGGCAGCTCAGGAGCCAAGCCCCGCCCCCAGCCGGCGTCCCAGGAGTCTTTCAGGCAGCTGAATGTCAATTTCAGCCCCATTATATCCTATGGGCCATTGAAGTCAATGGTGAAAATATAGGGTATATTCTGAGAGCTGGAGGAGAGGGGGTTTGAGAGAGCGGCTCCAAACTCACAGGGTAGCTGATGGAGTCTCTCCCCAAGATATCCACCAAGTTTCAAGAACGTTGGACCAGGGGGTCCAATTCTATGGGCCCCCAAACAGGTTGCCCCCATTCCCTCTATTGTTCTCTATGGTGGGGAAAAAAGTTACTTTTTTCCCACAGTGCTTTTAATAGCTCTGGGGGGAAGGGGTTTGAGGGAGAGGCTCCAAACTTTCAAGATAGCTTTGGGAGCCTCTCCCCACATACACCCCCACGTCTCAAAGCAGTTGGACCAATGGGCCTAATTCTATGGGCACCCAAACAGGTTACCCCCGTCGAGAGTCTTCTCCAGCAGCATAATTTGAAAGCTTCTATTCGTCGGCACTCGGCCTTCCTTATGGTCCAACTCTCGCAGCCATACATGACTACTGGGAATACCATTGCTTTGACCATATGGACTTTTGCTGGCAGGGTGACGTCTCTACTTTTTATTATGCTGTCTAGGTTTGCCATCACTTTCCTCCCAAGGAGCAGGCGTCTTTTAATTTCATGGCTGCAGTCACCATCTGCAGTGATTTTGGATCCCAGGAATGTGAAGTCTGTCACTTTGCATGCATAATCTTATAAACCTTGGTCATGTCACCCTTCAGTCATCGTCTCTCCAAGCTAAAGAGCTCCAAGTGCTTTAACCTTTCTTCATAGGGAAAGCATTCCCTATTATCACATCAATCCTTGCACCCCCCCCCCGTAAGTGAGACCAGTATTATTATCCCTGTATTGCATATGGAGAATTGAGGCGGGGGGGGAGAGTTGCCTGTGGCCACCCAGCACCTTACAGACCAACAACATTTCCAAGGTATAAGCTTTTGAGGTCAACGTTCCCTTCCCCAAATGTATTAGTAGTTGCAGCAGACAGTATGAGAACTGATACAGCATAGCAACTGAGATATGAACGTATCTTAATTGAACTATTAAGATAGGAACTGTATCGTGGCCCTTTCTTACACCCCCAGGGAAATGCTGATTGCCACTTTGGGGTCAGGAAGCAGGGCCAGTTTTGGCCACAGATCCTGGAGGGTTTTTTTGCCAACTTCTGGGCATGAAACAGGGATCATTGTGTGTGTGTGGGGGGGGAAGTACTTGTGAATTTTCTGCATTGTGCAGGGGGTTGGACTAGATGGCCCTGGAGGTCCCTTTCCAACTCTATGATTCTAAGAGATCTCTGTTAGTGTGATGAATCATGCAGTTAGGTTCCCAGTACAAACTATCGCCGGCCTTGGAAACTCAGAGATCTTGGATTCTAGGGTGCACTGGGGGAATAGTAAAGGTAAAGGTTCCCTTGCTCGAAAGCCAGTCGAATCTGACTCTAGGATTGCGATGCTCATCTCCGTTTCCAAGCCGAAGAGCCAGCGCTGTCCGAAGACGTTTCTGTGGTCATGTGGCTTGCATGACTAAACACCGAGGTGCACGGAACGCTGTTACCTTCCCTCCGAAGTGGTACCTATTTATCTACCTGCAATTTCTTGCTTTCGAACTGCTAGGTTGTGGCAGGAGCTGGAACTAGAGACGGGAGCTCACTCCGTCATGCGGCACCCTGGATCTCAAACTGCTGAACTACTGACCTTCCACAGCCTGCAGTTCAGCGTCTTAACCACCTGAGCCACCGCAGCTCTGGGGGACTGGAAGACTCCAAATGGCAATTCTGTCAACGCTTCAGTAGGGGCTGGAATAGTAGGCTCTTTCAGACAATAGATAGGGTTTGCTTCGTGTCCTCTTTCACTCTTTGGGATAAACCCAGCTCCATGGTTTAGTTTGGAACTGGAAGAACTGAACAGGGCTAGAACTAGGGCTGTCAACCTCCAGGTGGTGGCTGGGGAATCAGTTCACCTGGAGAAAATGGCCACTTTGGAAAGTGGACTCTCTGGCACCATGCCCCATTGAAGTCCTTCCCTCCCCTCAAACCACACCATCCTCAGGCTCCACCCCTCAAATCTCCAGGTATTTTCCAACTTAGAGCTGGCAACCCTAGCTGGACCAGTAGGTGGTGGTGGGGGGAATGATAGGGCACACTATAGAGCACATTGAAAAGCACATTATTCCGGACTTCCACCTGCCTATACAAATAATCCCTTGAATTCTAAGCCTCACTACTTATACAGGTAGCTTTGTTATTGGATGGCTTCAATAAGTGGGAGGGAAGGAGAGAAGGGCACGTGAAGCATTGTCCTCACTCTAGATCAGCAGTTTCCCTTTCCCTTTAGGTCTAGCTGCTTCACTGAATTCCTGAAGTCTTTTACTGTAAAACAAAATGAATCTTACAGCCTTCGCCTCTCTTTCTCTTTACAGACCGCTTGCCACCCTCCCCCTCCCCCCTCCTTCTGTCCAGCTACTCCAATTCAACCCCCAAAATATACTCTGAAACTGTCTGGTCTCTCCCCCCTCCCAGCTTTCTCTTTCACCATTTCATTGTCTTTTAAATGTCCCCTCTGAAATTGAGACTCTCAAGCACATTCCTGTTTGGTGAGTCATCACTAAAGGCGACAAAGAGAGGGAGGGAGCGTGCTTAGATAACATCGTCAATACTTGAACGGAGTGGCAAAGTCTTTTTAATTGGTCTGTGCTTCCCTCTCTGTATGCAGGAGGCTGACAGGGTGGTGCTACTTACACAAACTGTGATTTCTGCATTCAGAGATCACCAAGAAGCCACAGTTAACAAGTCAGGCACAAGCCATGATTTGGCACCCACCAGCAAACCATGGTTTATCTGCAATCAGACATCACACTAAACTAGAGTTTAAGCAAATGATGGTTTATAAAAAGTGGATTATTGTGATGCCTGATTGTAGCCACCATCTCTTCATGGCTAGCGCAGGTCATGAGAACATAAGAGAAGCCAATGTTGGATCAGGCCAATGGCCCATCCAGTCCAACACTCTCTCACACAGTGGCCAAAAATACCAGGTGCCATCAGGAGGTCCAGCAGTGGGGCCAGGGCACTAGAAGCCCTCCCACTGTTCCCCCCCCCCAAGCATCAAGAATAGAGTGCATCACCTGCCCCGGACTGAGATATGACAGAGCTCTAAGGTTATCACTTAAATTTTACATCCCTTATATAGGATAAAACAAGTCTGTTTTAATGTATAGAGGAGTACTGGACTCATTCATAGCTAAGCCTCAGACTCCACCTAGGCACCATAATTTCATTATTATTCATCCTTGGAGCAAAAAAAAATGAAGCCCCACTACTCCAGTTTTATGTAGTGTTTAACAAGGATCGTAGAAAGATGTCCTAGGTGACTCTGTAAGTCCACCGCTCAATTAGATTTTAGCCAGGAAGGAATTCAGTGTAGAATTAATTCCTTTTTTTATTTAAAGAAAACCTGATACACCTATTTCAAACAAAGTCCCCCCTCCCTGGCTGTGATCTTTTTCTTTAAAACAGCCACAACAGCCAAAGGGAATGTGAATGATAATGGTGGTAGGTACACACGACAGCTCATATGAGCTACATAATCCAATGTAAACTAGTTTTTGGGGACACAAAAACCTTTAGAATCACACACTGTTGCTTTTGAACCTGCATTCCAGTCACGTGGACAAGTTCTGCTCTGTTTTAAGGGTCGATATTTTTTGCGTTCTGAACAGTTGAGAGTGGAAGTTTTAACCCACTATACATACCACGGAGGGTTTAAAAGTTTTCCTGATTTGCATTAGCTTCTAAAGAGGCGTACAAACATCACAGTTCTTCCCCTAATAAAGTGAGTTTTGACTCGAAATGTTCTCAGGTCATAGCAGAGAGAAATGAAAGGCTGAACTGTCAAGATATGCCTGACCAGATTTTTAATGGCCCAGTGCACACATTTAGCTGACAAGTGACTGAAATCTGACCCGGTTGCTCACCCTTTCTTGTTACTTCAAAACCGATTTGGGCTTAAACTTCTAAGAGCTTCAGGTGTTCACATTCTCTGGCTTGTCAGCAGCAGCAGCAGCCTCATCAGGCATAGTCTCAGGATGTGGTCAGGCGAAGAGATACCTGGAGACCTCACAGGTGAGTCCAATGCAACCAGCTGCCCACCTGCGCCCCTCGAGGCTTTTGGTACGGCCTGTCGCTCACCAGCGCAAATGTGAAAGAGTTGTCAGCAAGAAACCCAGCTTGCTAAAGCAATTATATTGAATGCGCTGCAATAAGGAACGTGTGGAATCTAATTTGGTAACTCATGGTCATAAGTCTGAAACTTAACATTTAAGCTTGCAGCAAATTAAATTGGCTTTTCTGATCCAGTGAGAAATTCCACACTATTAAAAACTCGAGTGTGCAAAGCATATCCTAATGAATATATTGCAGTTATCGCTTAAAAATAATTAGGACCATTTCCCTGCTCCCCACCCCCCCACGCTCTTCATCAAAAAGATGGGAATTCTAAAATTCACTTTTAAATGCAATTGCTCTGCGGAAACCTGAAGGCATCATGATTTCTGTCAGCAATATGTGATCACCTAGCGTTCAGTAAAGATGTACCCAATGAGCTACCCCAATTTAGCTCCCGAGTAAGCCTCTCTAACTTGAAGTTGGATTTCTATCATGCGTTTTAGCCAGGACCCCTTGACAAATGAAGTGCCAGGCCTTCACTGTGCAACATTATAGACCCTGATTGGGTGAAGAAGTGGCATAAACTGTTTTAAAATAAATAAATGAATGTGATGTAGCAGAACGCAATGAGAAACTTCATTACGTTTATTTTAAAAGCAAAAGTGAAAGAAGAAAGCTTGGATAATGAAGATGCCCAATGGAGAACTATGCACAATCAGTGTTCCCTCTAAGCTGAGTTAGCGTAAGCTAGCTTACAGTTTTTTAGCCTCTGGCTTACGCGTTTTTGTCCTAGCTCAGGAAGGAGGGCTCCAGAGCAAACTGATTGATGCAGCAGCCAAATCGCTGGCTCACAACTTTAACGCCAGGAGCTCACAAAGTAGGATTTCTGCTCACAAGACTCCACAGCTTAGATGGGACATTGCCCACAATGTATTTCTACTTCCCCCCCTCCAGCTGCAGTCTCCTCCCCCCCCAATTTTCTTCCTGGGTGTTGGCGGATCCTTAGGGCCAGACTACACATTATGGCGGCCACGAGTCCAACCCATGGCTGCGGACACCATTTTAGAGGGAAGTTTAGCCATTTAAAGATTGCTGTGAGCGGGCCGTTGCTGCAGCAGCACTTGATGATCTTGTTCCCCCTCCCCGGTACCTTTTCAAGTACGTAAACAGCCCCCCCCCCCATGGCTGTTTTGTGTAGTTTGGCTCTCAGAAACAACATAGGAGACTACGGTCCTGTCCCCAAACTTACATTGGCTATTCTAATCTTATCTGTAGTGCTATTGTCAGATGTAGAACCCTTTTGTGTTTTTCAGAACAGGAAACCATGTCTATTTATTTTTAAACTCTCTTCTTTCCTGTTGAAACTGTGTTTAAGTTTATGAAGTTCTGGTCACCACATCTCAAAAAGGATATTATAGCATTGGAAAAAGTGCAGAGAAGGGCAACTAGAATGATAAAAGGGTTGGAACACCTTCCCTATGAAGAAAGGTTAAAACGCTTGGGGCTCTTCAGCTTGGAGAAACAACGGCTGAGGGGTGATATGATCGAGGTTTGTAAGATTATCAATGGGATTGAGCAGGTTGAGAAAGAAGTACTTTTCTCCCTTTCTCACAATACAAGAACTCGTGGGCACTCAATGAAATTGCTGAGCAGTCGGGTTAGAACAGATAAAAGGAAATACTTCTTCACCCAAAGAGTGATTAACGTATGGAATTCACTGCCACAGGAGGTGGTGGCAGCTGCAAGCATGGACAGTTTCAAGGGGGAATAGATAAGCAGATGGAGCAGAAGTCCATCAGTGGCTATTAGCCACAGGGTATGGATGGGAACTCTCAGTCTGGGGCAGGTGATGCACTCTATCCTTGGTGCTGGAGGGGGCAGCAGTGGGAGGGCTTCTAGTGTCCTGGCCCCACTGCTGGACCTCCTGATGGCACCTGGTATATTTTGGCTGCTGTGTGACAGAGTGTTGGACTAGATGGGCCATTGGCCTGATTCAACATTGGCTTCTCTTATGTTCTTATGTTCCCTGTGTAATCTGACATGGTAATTGGAAGTATTTTTTAAAAAATTACATCTTTTCTTTCCAAGTGCTCATCGATTCAGTATTTCTTTGAATATTATTGAGTATGAGGACAGACCCTTTAACATTTTGACTGCAATACTGTCATTTTTAAAGGTTTTGTCCAATGAAGGGGCCTTAGAGCTTGGGCACAATGCTATGGGAAAAGTAAAAAAAAATAAAAGACTTGGAATTAGATTCCTGGTGGCAGCGTTACACACCCAGAGAAAAAGAGAGATGTAACAAGAAAGACACACCATATCTAACCAAAATAAAAAAGAGTGTAGTTGTGATGATGTCTTTATCTCGAGAGCCTTAATAGTACCAGAACGATACTCACTTTGCTGATGCCTTCGACGATATTATGGCACGGGACATTTAAAAATGCACAATGCATTTCACATGTACTCAGAGTCTCTCTCTCTCTCTCTCTCTCTCTCTCTCTCTCTCTCTCTCTCTCTCTCTCTCTCTCTCTCTCTTATGGCGATCCTGTAGGGTTTTCTAGGCAAGAGACATTCAGAGGTCATTTGCCATTGCCTGCCTCTGCGTAGCGATGTTGGACTTCCTTGGTGGTCTCTGCTCCAAGTACCAGCCAGGGCCAATCCTGCTTAGCTTCTGAGATCTGAGATGAGATTAGGCTAACATGGTCCATCCAGGTCTCTCCCAGCATAGTACTTCCAAAGTATGGAGCCTACCTTAATTAAACATATGGTGCCTTTGCATCTGAAGTGTGCCATCAAGCCCTATCCATTGTATTGCCATAGAATCATAGAATCATAGAGTTAGAAGGGGCCAGACAGACCATTTAGTCCAACCCCCTGCCCAATGCAAGACCAGCCTAGAGCACCTCTGACAAATATCCGTCTAGAAGTTTTCATCTGTCGGTATTCGTCAGTTGCAGGTCTGTGATTTGAAGCGGAACTCTGGCACCAGGGTAGTGAGGGAAGTTAAGTCTACCCTCCCACGCTGTTTCCCCAAACCTGACACAGCCTCACTGACCTGTTACTTGCCCCCACCCACAGGCAATCATACATTAGGGCAAATAGTAGAGGTCAGGTCAGGTCAGGAAAATGGGAAATTGAGAAATGTTTATCTACGCTTCCTCCCCAACGGAACTGGCATCCCACACACAAACTCAGGAGTTTCGTACATGGAACATACAGCACAGAGTCTTTTGGGGCCCTGATTTTAACAGTTTAAAAAAAAAAATCTGTTCCCTAACCTGGATGGCCCAGACAAGCCCGATCTCAGCAAATCTCGGAAGCTAAGCAGGGTCGGTCCTGGTTGGTACTTGGATGGGAGACCACCAAGGAAGTCCAAGGACAATACACCGAGGCAGGCAAGGTAAACCACTGCTGAGCGCCTGTTGCCTCGTAAACCCTGCAGGGTCACCGGAAGTCCGATATGACTTGATAGCCAAAAGAAGAAGAAGAAGAAGACTCTGACAAAACAAAATTACAGGGTGGTAGCTTAACCGCTGTAAATGGATTGTTCACTCTTTTGACCGGGTCTTGTTTTTATCTGTGCTGTGCAGTAGGATGTAACACATTAGTGTCCTGGGGAAATTGGCCCTTCTCTTAGTAATAACCGGCTCATCCCACCCCACCCTTCTGCCAACTTGAACCCGACACTTCATGCATCTGATGGAGTGGGCACTGACTCATGGACTTTTGTCACAATAAAGGCATTTGTCAGTAAAGTGCTGCAAGACAGTTTATCACAAAAACAGGACAATAACTGATAAAAGCATTTAAAGGAAGACCCAGTACAGTCTTAATATTTCACTTCAGCCAGTTACAGTGAAACCCTAAAAAAACCACTTTGCTGGGAGTAAGTCCTATTGAACAGATCTGAGTAGGATGCTGAGGAGACCTGTTTGGGATTATACTGTCAACCTCCATTACAGTTTTGCATATTACTAACAACAAGTCAGCATCTAATCTTGGTTTGAACAGCAAACTGAGTAATGTTTAAGGTGACACATCTATCATGGTTTAGCGAAAAAGCAGCTCACGCTGTGTTGGCCAATCTGATTATCTTTTAAGGAAGGGCCCAAGCAATTTACTCCTAGGAATATTCCTTAAATGATAATAGAGGATGTGATATTCTGCTATGCAAATATTGTGTGCATGTCTCATTGCTGCGATTTAATGTGGGCTTTTATACATATGTTGCTGAGGTTCAAAGTGCAGGACTCTAGAGTCGTAAAGAGGGGTGCTGGAGGGGTGAGCGAAGTGTGTTATGGCTGGATGGGAGCTGTACCGGAGGCAGCAGAGTCTATGGGTTTGTTCAGAGAGTTGGTGTGAGAGGGAGAGAAGAGAGCTGAGTGGGTGAAGAGATTGAGAGAGGTGCTGTGGAGAGTGAGAGAAATCTGCGTTCTTTGGGTGCAAGTCATTAGCCTAAGTGACAAGTGAGAGGACGAATTCCTTAGTGCGGAAGTTATTAGCCTATGTGGCAAGTGAAGAATATAAGCCTTTGTGGCTAGGTCTCTTTAAGGAACTTTAGAGAAAGAAGAAGTGTGCCTATCTGAAACCATTACGCTTATGAACCATACTGAAACCGTTATGCTGTTATACTTCTAAATAAAACTCTGCTTATATTAAAAACAGCTGTTTTATTTAAAGGTTCCCCTTTCACCTCAAAGCCACCCCCACATGCTAACTGTTCCATCATTCTACCCAATATAACCAAGCCACGCTGCTCTTTGGGTTTCTACTAAGAAATGTAAGGCAAAAGCTTTTGGTGGCAGAAAAAACAAGTAGTTTTTTTCTATATATTGCTACCAATAAACACTACATAACAACAATGAACAAATTCCATCAAATCATAAGAAAATCCTCATATAAGAATAAGTCAATGTCATCTCCAGATTTTATAACAACGTTTCAAAAACTGGATCTTCCTCAGGAAATATTCTGTACAGTGGTACAAGAGCTTTCATGCTCAGACAGCACCATCACAGAACGAGGAACAATATAAGGCTTTCAGTAGTGGGACGCTGATCTCAAAGCTATTCATGCTACAAACATGCTGCTCAGTTTCTGACAGATCCCAGAGGTCATAAAGGGACAAAACGTTACAGAGGACATAGAATCATAGAGTTGGAAGGGTTCCCCAGGGTCATCTAGTCCAACCCCCTGCATAATGGAGGAAATTCACAAATACCTCCCCCTCCACACCCCTAGTAACCGCTGTTCCATGCCCAGAAGATGACAAAAAATCTCCAGAATCTCCAGCCAAACCGGCCTGGAGAAAAATTGATTCCTAACCCCCAGGCTGCATCTGACACACTGTTACACTGATTGCGTTTTTACCAAAGACTGCATTCTCTGAAGCTGGCTAAAAAATATTTTTAAGTGGAAGTTCTTAGATCGAAAAGATAATTTGCTTAAAAAGAACACAATTTGTTGAAACCTTAGAACTCCATCTCACTGCCAAATCCTCTCGTAAGTCCAGATCAGCAGGTCTACGGCTTTAGCCCTAGCGTAATCTCGCCCCACAAGAAATTCTTCTGCAAAACCACATCTATTTAAAAAGTCAGGAACATCTTCTTGCCAGGAGACGGGATAATGAAACTTTTAAAAAAGAAGCCTAGGTCCTTCAAACATAACGTAGGGAAGAGCAAGAGTCTGAAGAAGCGCATACCCTGCCACAAATTTTGTTCATCTTTTAAGGTGCTACTTGGGATCCAAGATCACCGCAGACGGTGACTGCAGCCATGAGATTAAAAGACGCCTGCCCCTTGGGAGGAAAGCGATGACAAACCTAGACAGCATAATAAAAAGTAGGGACATCACCCTGCCAACCAAAGTCCATATGGTCAAAGCAATGGTATTCCCAGTAGTCATGTATGACTGCAAGAGTTGGACCATATGGAAGGCCGAGCAACGAAGAGTAGATGCTTTCGAATTACGGTGCTGGAGAAGACTCTTGAGAGTCCCTTGGACTGCAAGGAGATCGAATCCACAGGGATCAGTACTCGGTCCCATGCTTTTTAACTTGTTTATTAACGATTTGGAATTGGGAGTAAGCAGTGATGTGGCTAAATTTGCAGATGACACGAAGTTGTTCAGGGTGGTGAAAACCAGGGAGGATTGTGAGGCACTCCAAAGGGATCTGTTGAGGATGGGTGAGTGGGCGTCAACGTGGCAAATGGGGTTCAATGTGGCCAAGTGCAAAGTGATGCACATTGGAGCCAAAAATCCTAAATATAAATACACGTTGATGGGGTCTGATCTGGCAGAGACTGACCAAGAGAGAGATCTTGGAGTCGTAGTGGATAACTCGCTGAAAATGTCTACACAATGTGTAGCTGCAATAAAGAAGGCCAATGCTATGCTGGGGATTATTAGGAAGGGAATTGATAACAAATCAGCCAGTATCATCATGCCCCTGTATAAATCATTGGTGCGACCTCATTTGGAATACTGTGTACAGTTCTGGTCACCACATCTCAAAAAGGATATTATAGCATTGGAAAAAGTGCAGAGAAGGGCAACTAGAATGATAAAAGGGTTGGAACACCTTCCCTATGAAGAAAGGTTAAAATGCTTGGGGCTCTTTAGCTTGGAGAAACGACGGCTGAGGGGTGACATGATCGAGGTTTATAAGATTATGAATGGGATTGAGCAGGTTGAGAAAGAAGTACTTTTCTCCCTTTCTCACAATACAAGAACTCGTGGGCACTCTATGAAATTGCTGAGCAGTCGGGTTAGAACAGATAAAAGGAAATACTTCTTCACCCAAAGAGTGATTAACATATGGAATTCACTGCCACAGGAGGTGGTGGCAGCTGCAAGCATGGACAGTTTCAAGAGGAAATTAGATAAACATATGGAGCAGAAGTCCACCAGTGGCTATTAGCCACAGGGTATAGAATGAGAACTCTCAGTCTGGGGCAGGTGATGCACTCTATTCTTGGTGCTGGAGGGGGCAGCAGTGGGAGGGCTTCTGGTGCCCTGGCCCCACTGCTGGACCTCCTGATGGCACCTGGTATATTTTGGCCGCTGTGTGACAGAGTGTTGGACTAGATGGGCCATTGGCCTGATTCAACATTGGCTTCTCTTATGTTCTTATGTTCTTATGAATCAGTCGGTCCTAAAAGAAACCAACCCTGACTGTTCCCTGGAAGGCCAGAGACTGAAGCTGAAGCTCAAATACTTTGGCCACCCAATGAGAAGGGAGCCCTCACTGGAGAAGAAGACCCTGATGCTGGGAAAGATTGAAGGTCAAAGAAGAAGGGGACGGCAAAGGATGAGATAGATGCAATGAACATGAAATTAAGCAAACTCCAGAGCACAACGGAAGACAGGAGGGCCTGGCATGACGTGGTCCATGGAGTCGCGAAGAGTCGGACTCGACTGTGCGACTGAACAACAATAACAAAGAGCAGGTAGAGAAAGAAGTACTTTTCTCCCTTTCTCACAATACAAAAACTTGTGGGCACTCAGTGAAATTACTGGGCAGTCGGGTTAGAATGGATAAAAGGAAGTACTTCTTCACACAAAGAGTGATTCACGCATGGAACTCACTGCCACAGGAGGTAGTGGCAGCTACAAGCATGGACAGCTTCAAGAGGGGATTGGGTAAACAAATGGAGCAGAGAGGTCCATCAGTGGCTATTAGCCACAAGGTATAGATGAAACACTATGTCTGGGGCAGTGAGGCTCTGTATTCTTGGTGCTTGGGGAGGCAACAGTGGGAGGACTTCTGGTGTCCTGACCCCACCAGTGGTCCTCCTGAGGGCAGCTGGTATTTTTGGCCACTGTGTGACACAGAGTGTTGGACTGGATGGGCCATTGGCCTGATCCAACATTGGCTTCTCTTATGTTCTCTTGAGAAGAACTTTGAATCCCAAAGGTGCATCATGAGGCCCTCTGCCACTGCACTGTGAGGGGTGCATGGTCTTTGCATCAGCAGCTAAGGGAACGTAGTAGAGGTTTCAAGATCCAGTGCCAGTAAAGGGTCTGTTAACAGTATAGCCTTCCAATCTCTATTTGTTCATTGCTTGTGCAAAATGTCCTTTCACCCTATGGCTCCACATACATGTTGCAAGACTGCTCGCTGTGGACCGGACCGATCCAGATCCATGCTGCTATCATTTGAAATGTGGGTGTCCTACCCCAGGGTTGATAGAATATTGTCGATACGCTGCGGCTGCCTGCAGAGTGAACGGAAATCCTGTGCTCGGCTGCGGCCGTCTGTTCAGAATAAAGGGCAGCCAGTTTTTGACTTGCACTCTCTCTTTTGCCAGTGAGACGTTAACGCCGCTGTCAGATGCAGCAGCCTTTTCCAGGAGATCTTGAGATACCGATGGCGCTCTGTCTGCATTTCTGTTCCGAGATAAAAGACTTGGCAAAGCAGTTGCGGTGAAGGGGTTCCTGCCCATTCTCACAAAGAGCGCCTTTTGGGGGAGCCTCTGCTAATTAATTAAAACAGAAACTTGCAATGGTGTCCACTCAGACACAGTAGCCGGAGCCTGGGGCAATTCCCCCATATCGGAAAAATCTATAAGAAGAGTGTAACTACACAGTCTCATTACCTATCAACACCAGCAGCACGTTTACTTTTGCAACGGGAGCCTGGATCTCCAGGATTTCAGTTACCCTTTGGCATCCTCTTGTCGCTGAAATTTTAAAGTAGAGGTTGTATCCAAGAAAAATCCTTCCTCTTTCGAAGCTAGAAACAGCACTAATTTTCTACCCAGATGTTTAAACATATTATATCATATTTTGGTCTTGATGCACAGCTATGCATTGAAATTAGGGTTGCCAGTCTCCAGGTGGTAGCTGGAGATCTGGTTGGCCACTGTGTGAGAACGGATGCTGGACTAGATGGACTATTGGCCTGATCCAGCAGGGCTCTTCTTAGGTTTTTATGAAGGCCTCGGCCTCTCTGCCCAGTTGCTGGCCCTCCAGAGGAAGTGGTTGGCCACTGTGCGTGACAGGATGCTGGACTAGATTAACTGTTGGACCGATTTCCCACAAGCCGCTGCTCCGCCCTTGCTCTTCCTTTCCCCCTGATTGTATGCATCAATTTCCCATTACTTGCTGTGTGGCCACATTTTGACCCGCAGCTTCACCCGATTTCCCCCGCATCATTTTGATCCAAGTAGTGGGAAATTGACACATACAATCGGGAGGAAGGAAGAGCGAGGGCGGAGCAATGGCTTGCGGGAAATCATTCACTATCTGATCCAGCAGGGTTCTTCGTATGTTCTTATGAAGGCCTTGGTCTCTCTGTCCTGTTGTTGGCCCTCCAGAGGAACTGGTTGGCCACTGTGTGAGACAAGATGCTGGACTAGACGGACCCCTGGTCTGATCCAGCAGGGCTCCTCTTATGTCCTTATGAAGGCCTCGGCCTCTCTGCCCTGTTGTTGGCCCTCCAGAGGAACTGGTTGGCCACTGTGTGAAGCAGGATGCTGGACTAGATGGACCGCTGGTCTGATCCAGCAGGGCTCTTCTTATGTTCTTGCGTTCATATCTCCTGGAATTACAACTGATCTCCAGTTCCTCTGGAAAAAATGGCTGCTTTGGAAGGTGGAGTCAATGGCATTATACCCTGCAGAGGCCCCACCCCTCCCCAAACCCTGCCCTCTCAGGGCTCCACCCCCAAAATCTCCAGGAATTTTCCAACCCAGAGCTGGCAACCCCAACTGAAAGCTACTTCAAGGGTTATGTTAACTGTTGTCCTGCCCAAGAATTCAGTATTCTTGAAGCACCCTCCAAGAGCGTTATTCTGAAATAATATCCCCAAAGAAATCACCAGTTCTGCCTTAGGGTTCCTTCTCCAGTCTAATGGGTGATGGAAGCTAGGAGATTCCACCGTACTAATTGGAAATTCCTGGAACTAAATAAACAAACAAACACCCGTATTTTAGGCTTGATAAAGACAGCAAGTATCACTTTATAACTAAGGCCCTTCCTCGAATTATAGAGAAAGGAGGATTATTCCACTTAATTTTGGACTGTGCTTTATCAAAATCAGCCTTATTAAAAAAAAAAAAAGGCTGGATGAGTTTTGTCCTTGACTGGGCCAGCAATTACAACGTAATACTCAGCCAGTTTTCAAGTTTAATCAAGGGTACGGTTCCATTCAGTTGGGTTTACTTCCAGATAAGTGCACATAGGATTGCAGCCCTAGAGTGCTGTTTCCCCCATCGACCTTGAATCAGCGTATAACACAGGATTCCTGATGTTCATTTTGACAAGTTTCTTTCTATTCCACCCTTCCTCCATGTTGGAGCATGCGGAACACCCAGGAAGTCTCCAGTCTAGGCACAGGCCCAAACCGGACTCGCTTATCTTCAGCAAGGTTGCTGGAGCATGTTTATTTATCTTATTTATTTAAAACATCCGTTAGTCATAGAATCATAGAATAGAATCATAGAATCACAGAGTTGGACGGGGTCATACAGACCTTCCAGTCCAACCTCCTGCCCCAATGCAGGACCAGCCTAAAGCACCTCTGACAAATATTCGTCCAGCCTCTTCTTGAAAGCTGTCAGTGAAGGGGAGCTCACCACCTCCCCAGGCAGCCGATTCCACCTTTGAACCACTCTGGCCGTGAAAAGGTTTTTCCTAATATCCAGCCGATGCCTTTCTGCACATAATTTAAACCCGCTGCTTCGGGTCTTCTCCTCGGCTGCCAACTGTTAGTCACCTTTCTGCATTGCGGAATTCAAGACAGCTTACCATGTTTTAAAAAAAATGGTTAAAAAAACCCCACATAAAATACCACAGTTTAAATTCTCCTATTAGGATTACCAATAAATCTAAACTAAACGCAGTCCTAGATAAAGCTGTCTTCAGTCGTCTTCTGAAGATCAAAAGTGAGGGGACCAGGTGCACCCCTTTGGGGAGGCGGCTCAGTAATCGTGGGGCCACCACTGAAGAGGCCCTGCTCTCGTGTACCCACTAGACGAGCATCTTGGATTAGTGGGACAGTCAGGAGGGCCTCTCCCCGTGATCTTAATCCAGGCAGGAATGTATTTTTATTATTTATTTTTATTTTATTTGTTTAATTTGTATCCCGCCCTCCCCACTGTGGTTGGGGACCTATTTACCTAAGGGACTGCCTTTCCCCACATGTGCCCCATAGAGCATTAAGATCTGGATCCCAAAATCTCCTGGTTCTTCCAGGCCCAAAAGAGGTCAGGTCGGCTATAACGAGCACCAGGGCCTTCTCTGCGGTGGCCTCTCACTGATGGAACGAGCTCCCAGATGACATCAGGGCCCTGCGGGGCCTTCTGCAGTTCCGCAGGGCCTGTAAAACGGAGCTCTTTCACCAGGCTTTCAAGTAGGGTGCTGCCCTGACATCATGGTCCTGGCCCTAATATTAACATCACCACCAACCTGGCCGTAATATCAACATCGTTACCAGCCAGATGATTAATAGCCTGGCAGGAACCTGGAAGCAGTCACTCAAATGATGATAGAGCAATGCCATCTTGAACTATGATAATGTGTTTCATACTGTAACTTAATTAAATGTTGTTTTAGTATATTTATTGGAATTATAATGTATATATTTATAAATATGTTGTTAGCTGCCCTGAACCCACTACGGTGGGGAGGCGCAGGATATAAATTTAAATATAAATAAATAAATAGTATTAATACAAGATGGCGGCATTCTCTCAGCATCCAGATAGTCAACCACCACCATAATCTGGGTTCTTGCCAGGCTGGTGGTTATTAAGTTAGTGCTAATGTTGGGGCCAGGTCCACAATATTGGAAGGCAGGCCCGTAGCCAGGATTTTGTGGCTTGTGGGGGCAACTTTTCCCCCGGTTGGGGCTGAAGTTCTCAGTGCAGAGTTAGAAGAGATCCTAGAGGTCACCTACTCCAACCCCCTTGCTCAGTACGGGAATTAGTCAACTACAGTACCCCACTCTGCTTAAAGGAGCACGGGCCTTTAAACAAATGTTTAAAAATGATTGAAAAAAGCATTTACAGGAGAAATTCTGGTGGGGCTGTGCGTTTAAGAAAGGAGGCGGTGCCCTCAAAAGCCCCACCGTAGCTATGGCCCTGAATGTATGGGAGATGAAGGTCCCTCGGATACCCCAGTCCCAAGCCATGTAGGGCTTTAAAAGTCAAAACCAACACCTTGAATTGGGGTTAAGAGTGGATCAGTTGGCAGTGTAATTAGTGTAGTATTCGGGTCATGTGTTCGGTAGCTGGCTCCAACCAGTAGTCTAGCCGTGACATTCTGCACTGGCTGCAGTTTCCAAACACCCTTTGCCTTGTCCATTCCATTCATTCAGTCAATCTAGCAGTTTACCTGTTTCTGATACAGTCGTCAGACTCCTTAATTACCCTATAGCGTTTCACGTTTCATCGTTCGGGCTGCAATGCGTTTCCACCGTTTTCTACCACTGACGCGGTTCAAAGGGATCGCCCCGTTTCTTCACGTGTGCCATTCCTCTGAGACGTATCTCTTTTTCTCCTCTCTTTTTTTAAACAGGCAGTGAATTGTATCTGGCTGGCTTACTGGTAGTTCATTGGGATACATGTGCCGTTCTCGAAGCAAAAAAAAGAAAAAGCACCCTTGTACTTTATCTTTGGAACGAGTTGCATTTGTTGGATGTATTGAATTTTTCAAAGATCAGCATGAAGAGTTCTGATTAAATGCTTGCTTCAGCGTTTTAAAGGCTCGGTCTGTCCCCGGTTGCCTAAGGAGGTCATACATTACGATTACTTTGTAAACATCAGATTGTACAGAATTGGCTGTGCATACCATGCAGAGCGCAAACAGACATAAAAAAGTACTAAAAAGGGGGGAGCTTATCTTCCACTTATCGACCAGTTTATTTTTCATGCCAAGAAGCTTTTTTTAATATAAGAGCAGCTGTTACTTTGTAAATATTTTAATGGTTGCTGTTAAGTAGAGCTGTCAATGCCGCAGACGACTTTTAAGAGACGGCTTTCATTCTTCCATGCGATCGCATGCCTTTGAAATGTTATTTCGTCCTAGAAAGTGCTACGAGAATAGACGTTGATCCCGATTGGCGGGCACGGAGCCAACGCGGAGTTGGTTTATTTATATTGCCGCAAACTAAACCAAGCCGGGAAGGAGATCCACTTAAGAAGGCATTGCTCTAAGTCAACTCAGAATACCCCTCGGGCCAAATGGTACGAGCATACGCAAATCAATATCTTCGGGAACATAGGCGGCTGGTTCTTCCTGCCCAGCTACTGACTACCATCATATTACGGGGGAAAGATTGGACACACTGTTTACAGTGCATGTTCTGTTGCTATGTCTTACCAAAAACCATCCCAATTGTTTGTTCTGTCTTGACAGTCATAACTTTTGGCATCTGAAGTTGTAAGGTTGGGTTTTTTTAAAAAAAACAAACCCTAAGGTTGTGTTATTGCTATATAAAAGCACAATATGCCACTCACAAAGATGGTTCATTGTATCCTTTAACAGCAATCAAACTTCTGATCAGAACTGAGACATTCATCCATAATAATCAGTGATCTGATACATACCAAGTAAAAGAAGGCAGAGGCCAAGCGGAAGTTCAGTCTGGTTTCTTGATGGTTTGGTTGGCTCTTCCTGGAATACACTGGGCTTTCCACAGTTTATCTCATGCCCAGTAAATGTTGTTTTTAATTTATATGTCTGGCATCAGCGTTGATCAGTGGTGTGAGTAGAAGGAGCAAATTCTTTACCATTTCTGTTCATTCAGCTGAATGAACAGCGTGGAACAGCGGTCCCTGGAGGTGTGGCAGGGGAGGTATTTGTGAATTTCCTGCATTGTGCAAGGGGTTGGACTAGATGACCCTGGAGGTCCCTTCCAACTCTGTGATTCTGTGAGTCTATGAATGAACAGGGCTTAACTGCGGTGAGATCTTACCACAGTTAATGATCACTGAGTGAGATAAAAGTAAGCACAATGTTCCCATCAGATGGCACCAATATAGAGATTTATCCAACAAAGTTTTGTTTCTACTTTGTTTTAGTACAAATGAGCAGAGGAGAGCGCAGCTCAATCCAAATTAGCTGTGCATCCTCCCCCACACCAACAAATGGGATATTAACATGTTCATTTTAAACATTTCAGGGGTTCATAAATATTCCCGGCTTTTCAGGGTTAATGCTCTCCATATCTTCTTTCTTTTGTTGGGACCAAGAACTCCGGAGTACTGCCCGTAACTGGTCATCTGCTATCTGGCAATTTGCCTGTAGGCATTTTAATGTAGAAAGTCTTACCCACATGCAGTGGCTACCGATTCCTGGTTATATACTCCCATTCGGATTCCTGAATGCCCTATAGAAACCTAATATGGCGGGAAACCACCTTGATGGACTCTAGTCCAGGGGGTCTCCAACCTTTTAAAGTTCTGCAGACACCTTCAGAATTGTGGTGGCCCAGTGCGGTGGGCACATCCCAAAAAGAGGCTGCCATAAAATGGCTGCCACAGGAGGTAGAGCTAGCCACAAAACGGCTGCCGCCACTTATCTTCAATTACACGGTGCAGGTCCTTCTGCTGTGGTGGCAGCTGCCAAAGCAATTTTTTTAAAAAAAAAATCTGGACAGCCAATCAAATCTCCAATGGCCAATCAGAAGCCTTGCTGGGCAAAAGCTCCACCTGGCCCTGCCCACTTTCTAAAAACACTTAGCAGGCACCAGGAAAGGTGTCAGTGGGGGCACCATGTAGTCCAATGTAATAATTATATGAAAGCAATTACTATACCGTACATGCTTTATACTGTATGACAGTAATAAAACTCCGTTCTTTATTTCCTTTTCAAACTAGAAATTCTAGGACATGAAGAAAGAGAGGATGCCTTAAGTGAAGCTTTTGCAGACCTGACTGTACTACCCCGAAAGGAGCAGAAGTTCCAAGGCTTCACGTACATGACACAGAACAGCTCCGCCAGGTAAGATGATGAAAGAGAGTGGCGAGGTACTGTTGCCGGCAGTTACCATAAGAGTTTTTTCTCAGATCCTAGAGCGTCCCCCCACAATGTGCCCTGTGCAATGATGTCACCTCCAGTCACACCCGCACAGATGGGGCTGCTCAGGGGCGGGGAGTGATTAACATATGGAATTCACTGCCACAGGAGGTGGTGGCAGCTACAAGCATGGACAGTTCAAGAGGGAATTAGATAAACATATGGAGCAGAAGTCCATCAGTGGCTATTAGCCACGGGGTATAGATGGGAATTCTCAGTCTGGGGCAGGTGATGCTCTCTATTCTTGGTGCTGGAGGGGGCAGCAGTGGGAGGGCTGCTAGTGTCCTGGCCCCACTGCTGGACCTCCTGATAGCACGTGTTATTTTTGGCCGCTGTGTGACAGAGTGTTGGACTAGATGGGCCATTGGCCTGATTCAACATTGGCTTCTCTTATGTTCTTATGTTCCCCCTGCCGGCCAGCTGAGTGGCAGTGGATTGGGGCCCCCGAAATGCTAACTCCCATACCCTGCCCCCATGGGGGGGATGGCAACCTTCATGTAGAAGCATCTGGATAGAAATGGGGCATTCACTAACTTCTAGCACAGTTCACAGCCAGCCGAGACTTTAACTTCGTGATTATAGTACCCAGTGGCTTCAAAAATATGTATTGTAATATAGGGATATTTCTTGGAAGGCAGTTTCCTGCTGGTATGAGAAGTACTGCGGGTGAATACCAATGTCCAAAATGAAATGCAAGAAATTTGACTTAGTATTCAAAGGCAACGCGACACACTTATCTTAAGCATATTAACTTCGAAGAAAGTCTCCAAGTAAGTGCGTTTAGAAATGCTGCCTGAGATTTTTTTTTTAAAAAAAAACACAACCAAATTAGCTTTCAGTAGTGATTTACAGCCATAATAATCCCGGCTCCCATCTTTGCAGATTTCTTTGAATGCAACGGGAGTTAATTCCAAGGATTAAGACTCTATCACCCTCGAATCTTGGAAAGAAAATCTGAGCAATATTTTGGGCAACCTGAACCTCAATTCCAGTAGGCATGCTCAGGGCTCTTTCTGTAGCAGGAACTTCTTTGCATATTAGGTGACACACCCCTAATGTAGCCAATCTTCCAAAAGCTTACAGTAGCCTCTGTAAGAACATGTGGCTTCCAGTCAGGGCTGGCCCGAGGTGTCTGGGCGCCCTAGGCGAGGCAAGCCAGGGAAGGGGCGGGGGGTTGGGGGGGGCTTTTGGCGCCCCTAAGGGCCGATGCGCTCTAGGCAAACACCTAGTTTGCCTAGTGAGCGAACCGGCCCTGCTTCCAGTTCTAGAGTCAGACATATTGCTCCGTGTTACTTTGATTGCTTTCTTGCTCTCCATTTCCTTGGAGTTCAGCTTCACGTTTTGTTTCTTGACTCGCTTTCCTAACCGCTGTGAACACCCCGGGCCTTGGCGGGCCACTACAAGTTGTTGATCCTCCCAAGCAGAGCCAGCTTGCTCTCCCTGAAGCCACGTAAGCCTCTCCCGCCACTTCCCCAAGGCTGAGAATACACTTTGCCAGACTGAAGAGCGTAAAGAAAGATGCCAACCCTCCCTAGCAGCTCTGTACGGCTACGGTTCCAGTTAATCTTGCCAACTCTAAAATAAGACAGATCCGCCGTCCCTGGGTTCTGTCAGCCCCCCCCCTTCTTGAGTTACCAAATACAAAAGAAAGTCTCTGACCCTCCCTTGTGATTCTTTGGAGCCACAGAAGTCCCGTGAACTCTGCCAATCCTAACACAAGTTTGAAAAGAACTCTTTATAAAACTTCAGATTGCCACAGAATGTCACTGAGTCCTGCTGGAGGCCAAGAAGTTGCAAAGTGAACATAATGTTCTAATCTCGGGGAAAATATTGGTACATATTTGCACATTAGCCATGTTTTCTTCTTCTGTGTTAATGTCTCTTCCTTGCCTGCCCTACAGAAGGTTCCAAAGAAGGATCGTAGGGTCAGGAGACTCGTTACATTTTGAGCCATATATTCTGTAAATAAAATAAAACTTCTCCGCTTGGGCCAGTCGTTACGGCCGCGCTCTCAATTATGTCTGGACAGCTATTAGTAACCCGTGAGTCTTCCAAGATCTCTTTGCTTTCTCTGCTTTATGCTCCTTATTTAAAGTATGCCATCAAAGGGCTAAATACAAAGTTATTTTGCTAAGGTGTGGTGAAATACGATTCGTTCTTGGAAATTAAACCAGTTAAAATCATTAGGTAGGGAAGTTTCCCCTTAAGGAAAACAGAGTTATTCGAATCCATTGATATCAATCAGACAGACATATTGCATTCAAAGATATGTAACCATTACAATATCATATTTACGAAAGGAGAGCAATGTGCCACTGTTATGTCATTCTGAGCCATTAGAATAGTTTGCCCAAAGCTGTATGTAATATAAAGTATACGCCACCTATAAGGCCACTCTGAAATCAGAAGAGAAGGGGGCTTCGTCCAATTACCTTTTAATTTTTTTTCTGCCATTGATAAATGTATTATTTTATAAGATCGTATCTATCTAATTCCATCATTGTAGGTTAATTCGGTAAAATACCGTGGGGCTAAATGTAATGTATAGCCTGTTATTGGTTCTATGTGGAAGACAGCATGCATTCGAAAGTTTTAAAAAAAAATCACGGCAGAAAATGCACAAAAAAGTTTGCATGATTTGCTTCATGGCGCCAACAATAACCATTTCTTGATTTATAAAATTTTATTTTATTTTATTTATTTGTTTTATTTGTACCCCGCCGAGGCGGGCTCAGGGCGGCTTACATAAAATAACTACAAACAAAACAGCGATATAAATACCAATATAAAACACACAAAATGATTATTAAAAACAATTTGCATGACGATGGCGGCACAGTAATGGTAAAGTGCACGATGAATTTGAATTTACATGGTATCGAATACCGTCGACGGCATACTTTAAATAAGTTGTCTTCATTTAAAGGCATTTACTGAGCCAGTTTGGTGTCGTGGTTAAGTGCGCAGACTCTAATCTGTGAGAACCGGGTTTGATTCCCCACTCCTCCACTTGCACCTGGTTGGATGACCTTGGGTCAGTCACGAGTTCTCTCGGAGCAGTTCTCGAGAGAGCTCTCTCAGCCCCACCTACCTCACAGGGTGTCTGTTGTGGGGAGGGAAGGGAAAGGAGTCTGGGACTCTGAGCAACGAGTGGGGTATAAATCCAACCTCTTCTTCTTCTTCTACTTTAAAGAAATCATCTTAGGTTAGAGACTGTCAGTTCATCCACACAGGTGGCCATCATATGCAGTGGGACTGTAACTCATCAACTGTTTTTCCCCCTCATTTTGTATGAATATACGGGGTTTCTTGTGGGGAGCTGCGGTGGTTGAGATGCTGAACTGCAGGCTGTGGAAGGTCAGTAGTTCAGCAGTTCAAGACCCGGGTGCCGCATGACGGGGTGAGCTCCCGTTTCTGGTCCCAGCTCCTGCCGACCTAGCAGTTCGAAAGCAAGAAATTGCAAGTAGATAAATAGGTACCACTTCGGTGGGAAAGTAACAGCATTCCGTGCGCCTTGGTGTTTAGTCATGCCGGCCACATGACCACGGAAACGTCTTCGGACAGCGCTGGCTCTTCGGCTTTGAAACGGAGACGAGCACCGCAACCCTAGAGTCGGATTCGACTGGCTTTCGAGCAAGGGAAACCTTTACCTTTACAGGGTTTCTTATGTCCACCGAGGTACACATCTGACACATTTTCTGCTCAAGAGTTTTTTATCTGGTTTTATGCCATCTATTGAATCCCTTGATAACAGCCACAGTATTAATTCAACTAATTTTTTTCCAATCACCTTTTCATTGTCAGTACAAAATAAAGATATTCTATACAAGGGGCGGGATCCAGCCAGGTTTTTCACTCAATCTCACTTATTCCTCATTCCTTATTACAGCTCCTAGGTACGCATGCACACTTTGTCAGAGCCAGCACGGTACAGTGGTTAAGAGCAGCAGACTCTAATCTGGAGACCCAGGTTTGATTCCCTGCGCCTCCACATGCTGCCAGCTGGGTGACCTTGGGTCAGTCACAGTTAGGCATGCCAGCCTCCAGGTGGGGCCTGGGGATCCCCCAGAATTCCAGCTCATCTCCAGACTACAGAGATCAGCCCCCCTGGAGGAAACGGACGCTTTGGAGGGTGGACTGTGTGGCACTGTACCCCGCTGAGGTCCCCGTCCTCCCCAGGCTCCACCCCCCAAATCTCCAGGGGTTTCCCAGCCCGAATCTGGCAGCCCTACCTCCCCACCCCCTGCCTGGAGGACCTGGCAGCTCTAGTCACAGCTCTCTCAGTGCTCTCTCAGCCCCACCGACCTCGCAGGGTGTCTGTTGTGGGGAAAGGAAGGGAAAGCGCTTGTAAACCACTTTGAGACTCCTTACTGTAGAGAAAAGAGGAGTACTCTTTTCTTGTCCACGTGGGTTCCATGATTGGATTTGATTTGATTTATTAAATTTCTACCCCACCCTCCTGTCCGAGGCCGGCTCAGGGTGACGTAAAACAACATAAAAAATTGCAATACACAGAAATAGATTAAACAGCAATGATTAAACAATTAAACAGTTCTAAAGCCCTTTAAACCATACGACATAATAAAGTGCATGTATCAGTAATTTCACAGCGGTGGTTGTTACCCAATTCTCTCTCCTCGCAGTCGGTGCCTTGATCTTCTTAGATCATCTGGGAGAACTGGGTTTGATTCCCCACTCCTCCACTTGCACCTGCTGATGTGACCTTGGGTCAGTCACAAGCTCTGGCACAGCTGTTCTCTCAAGGACAGTTTCTGTCAGAAGTTCTCTCAGCCCCACCTACCTCACAGGGGGTCTGTTGTGGGGAGGGGAAGGGAAAGGAGTTTGTAAGCCGCTCTGAGACGCCTTTGGGCAGTGAAGGGCGGGGTATAAATCCAAACTCCTCTTCTTCTTCTTCTTCTTCTTCTTCTTCTTCTTCTTCTTCTTCTTCTTCTTCTTCTTCTTCATCTGAGGCGGCTAGCTCAGGCTATAGTTAGAAATCCTGGGGGGGACAGGGCTCTCCCACCTTCAGCTGTCAGTTGTTAGTAGCGGCAGTGGCTCCAAAAGCCTGGCGGAAGAGCTCCGTTTTACAGGCCCTGCGGAACTTCCAGGAGCTCATTCCACCAGAATGGAGCCGCCACCGAAAAAGCCCTGGCCCTGGTTGTTGCTAGTCTGGCCTTCTTGGGAGGGCCAGCCAGTTCTGGGCCCCTGATCGCAGTGCTCTCTGGGGTACTGTGGGGAAAGGTGCTCCCTCAGGTATGTAGGTCCCTGGCCATAAAAGGCTTTAAAGGTAAGATCCCCCGTTACAGCCTTTTTGGTGGTTAAAGGAGATCCGTCCTCCCTTTTTCACCAGCAGAAAACCCTCATTCTGTTGGACCTTGCTTGGTTGCATGGGTAATCTGTAACATACGTCATGTTGAGTAAGTCTGTCTTTCACACTTCTGTTGAAGAATGTTCGTTTCTTGCAGGGAAAAGCTCTGTTAGCATTGGCCATCATTTTTGCCATTCCAAATCCTACACATTTGTTTCCATTCTTACCTGAACTTCCGCCATCAACGCGACTGTACATAGCGGGCTCATTTCACGCCTTTTGCAATGTCATTCGAATCACAGTTTTAACTTCCCTTTATCAGCTTCTGCCTTTTAGAATCCGGCAGACTTTTAAAACTAATTCGGAGCTTGGCTGATACAACAGTATTCACATTAGTTATGGCTATGCAGTCTCATTTGTTTTGTGGCCAGATAGAGTAAGAAGGCCCAGGCCTGGGTGGCCCAGGCTAGCTCGATTTCATCAGATCTCAGAAGCTAAGCAGGGTCAGACCTGGTTAGTACGTGGATGGGAGACCAGCAAGGAATACCAGGGTTGTGGCACAGAGGCAGGCAGTGGCAACATTACCTCTGCCCCGACCTGGATGATGGCCCAGGCTAGCCTGATCTCATCAGACCTCGGAAGCTAAGCAGGGTCAGCCCCGGGTTAGTACTCAGATAGGAGACCACCAAGGAAGCCCAGGGTTGCTACATGGATGCAGGCAATGAATGTCTCTGAACTCAGTTTGGTGTATTGGGAGAGTCAGTTTGGTGTAGTGGTTAAGTGCGCGGACTCTAATCTGGGAGAACCGGGTTTGATTCCCCCACTCCTCCACTTGCACCTGACTGGAGGACCTTGGGCAAGCCATAGTTCTGATAAGAGCTGTTCTTGAAAAAGAGCAGTTTCTGTCAGAGCTCTCTCAGCCCCACCTCCCTCACAGGGTCTCTGTAGTGGGGAGGGGAAGGGAAAGGAGTTAGTAAGCCACTCTGAGATTCCTTTGTGTAGTAAAGGGTGGGGTATAAATCCAATCTCCTCCTCTTCTTCTTCTTCTTTTTCTTCTTCTTCTGTCACCTTGAGAACCCTGTGCTGAGTCGCCGTAAGTCAGCTGCGACTTGTCGGCACTTTCCACCACCAGAGTGAGAAGGCCCTCTTTTTCCTCAGGTCAGCCACGAAGCTCACCAGTTGACCCTGGAACAGCCATTTTCCCTCAGCCTAGTCTTCCTCACAAGCTTTGTCATAAAAGCAAAATGGAACAGTGGAGAACTAGGCACCCGAGCTCCTTGAAGGAAGAGCAGGAGGGAAAATGCAGTTAAATGGGGGGGGAAGAGGTAACTGGACAGACCACCTTGTGTTTGAGTTTCGTCCCCTTTTGAAAGCAGAGCCCTACTATGTTTACCTCTGCTCTGCCAGACGCTTTTCCGTCAGCATCCTTAATCCCCGTCATGAATCACAAACCGTAAGCTTTGCCGTTCAAAGTCCCCCGCACGGTTTATTTGGGTGGTTTGATGTGGACGGCTTCTCCTTGCTAAAGGAAGGGTCTGCACGTGAACGTAAAAGTACTTCTGCATCCTTGTTTATCACTATATTAATAGAATGTCAACTATACTAACTAGACAAGCGAACAACACGTTGTTTCTCTCGTGAACTATTAGTTACTGCTCCGCCCCCCCCCTCAAGATTTTTTCTTTTAGCTGGGGAGCAGTGCCAAAGAGCAAATAATACCAAAGGTGTGACAGAGAAGGGCGTACCATAAAAATAAGACATGTCAAAATATTCTAATCAAACAGGCTTTGATTCGCCAAAGGTCGAACAAACTGGTTTACCTGAATATCAGGTAACACCTTTCAGCTGCTGCTGGTGTTAAAGTTGGATCCGTTTTCTTGTCTTAAATGGTTTTCTAAAAATCCTACTTTTAGTGATCTAAACCCTGGAGGTAACGTTGTAAATGAAAGATGGCAGCACTTAGAAGAAGAAGAAGAAGAAGAGATTGGATTTATACCCCGCCCTTCACTGCCCAAAGGCGTCTCAGAGCGGCTTACAAGCTCCTTTCCCATCCCCTCCCCACAACAGACACCCTGTGAGGTGGGTGGGGCTGAGAGAACTCTAACACAAACTGTCCTTGAGAGAACAGCTGTGCTAGAGCTTGTGACTGACCCAAGGTCACATCAGCAGGTGCAAGTGGAGGAGTGGGGGATCAAACCAGTTCTCCCAGATAAGAGTCCACGCACTTAACCACTACACCAAACTGGCTGAAACATCTGGATTTAAGTCCAGTTGCACCTTGAGAAGAGAAGAAGAGATTGGATTTATACCCCACCCCTCACTACTCAAAGGAGTCTCAGAGCGGCTTACAATCTCCTTTCCCTTCCCCTCCCCACAACAGACACCCTGTGAGGTAGGTGGGGCTGAGAGAGCTCTTTCGGGAACTGCTCATGAGAGAACAGCTCTGAAAGAACTTGTGACTGACCCAAGGTCACACCAGCAGCTGTATGTGGAGGAGTGGGGAATCAAACCCGGTTCTCCCAGATTTATAGTCCGCACTCCTAACCACTACACCAAACTGGCTATCACCCAAGAGACCAGCAAGATTATTGGGACGTAAGATTTTAAGTGTCAAAGCTCCCTTCATCAGAGAGAAGTAGGAATGGAGATCCCCGAGTCCTTATATCCCAGGCAGAAGGCGGGATGAGCGTTGCAGAGAAGGGAGTTGGGGTGCAGAGGTGACAATGCAAAATGTAGTCAGCTTTATTAGGGCTTAGCGAAAGTACAGAACAGACAATCAAATGCCACCTCAAAGTCAAGAACAATCATCCGAGAATCCCAGTTCCGGACGCCTTTTTCTGCCACACATGACTTACTTGCAACCAGTCAAAACGGGGGGGAGGACACGGTTCTCGCTTTGCATACCCACATGGTCCATACAGACCCGTTGAGCTTCGTATTACACTTTGTGGGCACACGGTTCCAATGCAATCGCGGAAAAGTCCTCCCGGTTGAAGTGGCAGCTGTACGCTCAGTTGCACATGCTTTAAGAGCATGGGGTTTAAACCTGAACTACGGGCCCGAGAAAACTTAAAGAGCTCCAAAGCATTCCGACAGGATAATCTTTAAAAGTTTCATGCCACAGGAAGCTCGCTGGTAAACATCGGTTAGAATATTTACTCTTCGAGGCACAATTGGTACGCCACCGTGTGTATTTAAAGCAAACGGCTGTTTATTCCCAGCGATCTTTTCTCTTTCTCTCTTGGAACAAGTGCCCTTTGTCACCAAGGACGTGTGGGAAGTTTTCAATGGGAGGGGAGCACGGCATCTTGGCAAGCGCTGGACTAAAACATTGTGTAGTGAAGCGTCGTGAGCTGCCCCGTGCCAAAACTAACTGCCGCCCTGACAGAAAAGCCTAACAGTTATTTCTTCATCGATCCAGCCCGGGCTGGCCCAGGCCAATCTTGTTTACTTGTCTCTCCGTCTTTTTAATTCATAGCTGACTGAGAAGGGAGCACGTCGTGTACGGGGGGGGGGGGTTTGCCAAATCCTGGTTAGGAAACTCCTGGAGATTTGGGGGTGGAGACTGGGGAGGACAGGGAGGACAGTGGGGTACCAGCTACAGAGCCTGCTCTCCAAAGTATCAGGGGAACTGATCTCTGTAGTCTGGAGATGAGAAGAAGGAGAAGAGGAAGAGAAGGAGGAGGAGATCTATCTATCTATCTATCTATCTATCTATCTATCTATCTATCTATCTATCTATCTATCTATCTATCTATTTATAACTCGATTTATATCCCGCCCTTCCCTAAGGCTCAGGGCAGCTAACAGTTGGGGCCAAAGCCATAATTAAAACAATTAAAACAAGATAAAGACATAACAATATTACAACAAAGTACTGGTGCTCTGATATTCCCAGTTCCAAGATGGGTTCCGGTAGGGTGGATCCAGACCGACAATGTAAGTGAGAGCCAGTTTGGTGTAGTGGTTAAGTGCGCGGACTCTTACATGGGAGAACCGGGTTTGATTCCCCACTCCTCCGCTTGCACCTGCTGATGTGACCTTGGGACAGTCACAAGCTCTGGCACAGTGTTCTCTCAAGGACAGTTTCTGTCAGAAGTTCTCTCAGCCCCACCTACCTCACAGGGTGTCTGTTGTGGGGAGGGGAAGGGAAAGGAGTTTGTAAGCCGCTCTGAGACGCCTTTGGGCAGTGAAGGGCGGGGTATAAATCCAAACTCTTCTTCTTCTTCTTCTAAGCGGTAGAGAGCCAGTCTTCTTCCCAGGGCCCCGCTTGCATCCAGATGGTATCTCTGCCAATTTTCGGCGATGGTGCATTGATGGAATTGGATTCATATCCCACCCTCCGCTACCCGAAGGAGTCCTGGAGCGGCTTACAGTCTCCTTTCCCTTCCCCTCCCCACTGTGAGGTAGGTGAGGCTGAGAGAGCTCTCTCGAGAACTGCCCTTGAGAGAACAGCTCTGAAAGAACTTATGACTCCCTCACAGAGGTAAAGAGAGGCCCGGGCCACTTCCGTTTTTGAGGCCCCCCCACCAAAAATGGGCTGTTGGGAAGGCCAGTATTTCTGTGTCTGTAACTATAACCAAATTAAGAGTTAACATCAAAAGTGTAGATTTGAAGCCCCCGAGAATATGTGGCCCGGGCCAAATGGCCCTGCTGCCCCCGCCTTCAAGAGGCCCTGTGACTGACCCAAGGTCACGCCAGCAGTGGCATGTGGAGGAGTGGGGAAGCAAACCCAGTTCTCCCAGATTAGAGTCCCCACACTTAACCACTACACCAACCTGGTTCTTAATTCCAGGGGGATTTCCCCAGGTCCCACCTGGAGGTTGGCATCCCTAGGTATACAACGTGCAGGCCCATTTCTGCATCTCCGCTTGGAAGAAACGCTGCACTCGGAGTACTTCTGTGGCACGGAGCTCTTAGGTAGCTTTATATGTATTAGATAAAAAGGGGCTAAGTTGCCTTTATCCTCTTCTGAGCTTTCTCTGTTTGTTGGCTTTAATAAAAAGGCTGGAGGCAGCATCTTCTCCCTAAGCCCTTTGGATATATACGAAATCCTCCCCGAGCGCCGGCCAATTTTACAGAAGTGTCCAAAGAGGATGGGCAGTTTTAAGCTCGCTTAAAAACGTAAAAATAGAAGGGTTACAGCAATTTGGCAGCCAAAAAAGCAATTTACGGGTCACCATGGAATCCGCAGCTACGTGTAGGAAAGCTGATCAAGAGACTATGGGGAAGATAATGGGGGAGCCGGCGAGCAAAAGAATCTCTCTGTTTTGAGACGCACCTAATCTGGTCTCCAATGAAGTCCCTTAGTTTTCTTTGCCGGAGCCAATAAAGCTTAGTCGGATGAGGCGGATGCAGTATTGTAGCTTTAGCACGGCTCGGGGAAAGCCAAAGAACTGCACGAGTGCTATAGATTCGCAGTGGCTTGCCGAACCCTCGTTCAGTTCAGTTCAGTTCAGTTCAGGGTATTTGTTTCGGCCATTGACCAAAGCATGACAACAGAATAGCAACCCACCGTATAACACAACAGATCCGTCATTACAGACTTAAAAAAACCTCAATCGCAAAGAAAGTTCAGAGGGGGAGTGTCTAAAGTTATATTCTTGTAGGGGCAAAAGGGGACGTTTACATTTAAAATCCATTCTTTGCATTATCGAAGACTAATGCGATGTAACAGCTCGGAAGGCAGCGTGGAATATAAAGTTCCCCAGGCTCATATCTTACTTGCCCAAAAAAGGCATTGATTGATTGATTGATTGATTGGTCCAAAAATTTCAAGGCCACCTTTCTTTTTCTTTCTTTCTTATTAAAAAGATTTTTATCTTTCATATTCAACAAACGAAAAACAAACATAAATACATACAGGTCGGGGGGTTTGATTTGCATCATTATTTTGTCTAATATGTTACCTCATACAATATCTATTTGCATATTATTTATTTTTTCCACCATGTATTTTTATGTAAATATTTTTGCATTATTGTTAAAAGTATAATTCGTGTTTTCTTCTCATTTCGATGTATATCCATATAGTTTATTTGCTGTACTCTTCCAACCGTTTGTAGAATCTTGCCCATGTATTTTCAAAGCTTCCTTCAACTTTTCCTCTCAAAAATAAAGTTAATTTATCCGGGTCTGCAGTTTCAAGTATTTTGAATTACTTCAAAATTCAAGTATTTTGAATTATCATGTCTTCTTTTGAAGGCACTTCATTTTTCCTCCAATATTTAGCATATAAAATTCTTGCAGTAGTCGATATGTGTATAATAAGGTAAAAATCTTGTTTTTTACGGTTTTCAGGCTTTATATTCAATAAAAACAATTCAGGTATAAAAGGTATAATACATTTCAACATTTTTTGTAACATTTCATGAATCCAAGACAAATATTTTTTAACTTCATAAAAAGTCCACCACATATGAAAAAATGAACCAACACTTTTTTGACATTTCCAGCAATCATTTGATAAATCAGGATAAAAGGCTGTCTTTCTTTACTCAACATTCTCTAGGCAACTTGCGTAACAAAAATAAAAACCAATTACTACTGTACCTCAGTATCAATGCTCCCCCTAAGTCGTGGAGTCTTGTGAGCAACAATTCTATTTTGTGAGCTACAGGCATTAATGTTGTGAGCAAGCGATTTGGCTACTGCATAAATTAGTTTGCTCTGGAGACATCCTTCCTCAGCGAAGGAAAAAATGTGTGAGCTGGAGGCTAAAAAACACTAACTCAGCCTAGAAGGAACATTGCTCAGTGTAGACTTTCCAAGCCTAAAAGCTGATAAACTAAAGGCAGCGAGCAGGGCCGGCTCCAGGTGTCTGGGCGCCCTAGGCAGGACAGCCTGGGGCGCCCCCCACCGGGGACCAGTGTTCCCTCTAAGCTGAGTTAGTGTGAGCTACCTCACAGTTTTCTTGCCTCCAGCTCACACATTTTTGTCTTGGCTCAGGAAGGAGGGCTCCAGAGCAAATTAATTTATGCAGTAGCCAAACGACTCACTCACAGCTTTAATGCCAGTCGCTCACAAAGTAGAATTTTTGCTCACAAGACCCAACAGCTTAGAAGGAGCATTGGCCGAGACTGGTTTCAGTGACATTTTTTTTGTTGCTTTCTGATCATTTCTCCTGGTTCAGGCAGGCAGCTGGGGAAAGAGCAAATAAGCATTGCCCTATCACAGTCCGGGGTCAGGCACGGCTAGTCCAAAGTCCGAGCATCAGACCGGAAGGTCGAATCCAAACAGCACAAGCCATTGCACACCGGGCGTTATTAACAAGTGGCTTCCATACTGTCTCTCCCCCTTTGCTGGCTGCTTTTCTCAGGAGTCATTCCAGACCGGGTGCCACGCCTCAACCTACTGAGTCATCCAGGGACGGGTCATCAATGGCTGAGCCGCCTACGGGGCTGTCAGTCCTGATCCTGCAATGACTCTCCACCTCCCAGGCAGAGGTTGACCGGTGCTGAGCTGCCAACCACACACTACGGCACCACTACGGCGCCTCTCTTCGGGCCCTCGTTCTCCAGCATTCCCAGGGCTCTAGCGACCCCCCGGGAGTGAGTCTGGCGGCTGCAGGGCCTCTGCCTTGGCTTCCGATCCCAGGCTGCAGGACTGAGGGCACGGCACACTGGCTTCAGCCTCTGAGAGTCCTCGTCTGCACCTGACGAAGTCTCCAGCCGGTTTGGTGTCGTGGTTAAGTGGGCGGACTCTAATCTGGGAGGTCCAGGTTTGATTCCCCCACTCCTCCACTTGCACCTGGCTGGGTGACCTTGGGTAAGCCATAGTTCTGATAAGAGCTGTTCTTGAAAAAGAGCAGTTTCTGTCAGAGCTCTCTCAGCCCCCACCTAGCCCACAGGGTGTCTGTTGTGGGGAGGGGAAGGGAAAGGCGTTTGTAAGCCGCTCTGAGACTCCTTTGGGTAGTGAAGGGCGGGGTATAAATCCAATCTCCTCCTCCTCCCCCTCCTCCTCCTCCTCCTCTTCTTCTTCTTCTTCTTCTTCTTCCTGCAGCATCCAAGGGTTGGGGCCAACTTTCTCCATCTCTTCCTCATCCGGGGAGGTGTCGGCAAGCAGACCTACGGCATCATTGCTCTATCTTTGGCCGCTTTGCATGTATCCCAGAACAGATGGGCTGTAAACCTTTTCAATGAATCCGTGGCCCTTCGTCTCCTTTTTTCAGCCTGTAATTTTATTTAAAGACTCTTAGTTGTGGTGCACCATGTCGTTCACTGATGGGACAACTTTGGAGAACTATGGAAACCACACCCCCGCCTCCCAAAAAATATGTTTGAGCAAAACAAATAAGGGCAACGTTAGATGAAGCCCCGGGGGGGGGGAATCTGTGATCAGAATTCCCCAACATTTCTAAAAGAGAAATTCTAGCTGTGACACCCTGCCCCCTCGTTCTGGAGCTGGTCTGTGGTGCAGTGAGAGAAGGGATTTAACCCTGTCCCTCCTCCGAGTTTTTTCGCCTCCCCAAACTTCCTCTCTCAAGTTGTTATGAAACTTGATGAGGAAAGAAGAGTTTTATTTAGCCTCCCCCCCCCCGCCCAAGTCTTGAGCTAGTGTCATCCAGAAAAGGGGATTGGTTTCAATAAATATCAATGCCCAGGGGGCAAAGGTTAATTGCTTTCTGTCTCCGTCCCGCAACCATAATCTGAACTCGGTGCATCTAAACCCTGCAGTTGCGGTTTTCATTCTAAAATGCCGGGAAGATCCAGTCTTCTATCTTCCAGAATCTGTGTCCATGCTGCTTTTGCAGTTGATCTTTTTTTAAAGCTTTGAGGGGGCTCAAAGCAGTGAACAAAAGTGTGAATAATATTATTTTCTGGATATTATGTGGCTGTTCATGACGTAATGCTCTGTCCCCTTTTTGTAGGGAGATGGATAACAGGGAAAGTGAATTCCCGATAAAGACGACAAAGCTACACAAACCCACCTCTCGGTGTCCAACAGGTAAGGGTAACGGAAGGGTTTTGGGAATCTGGTGAACTGACGTATCTGGAAAGAACTAAGTTCAGGGGACTCATAGAGTTCAATCTTAAGCAGACCTGCTCAGAATAGCTGTTTCTCGAGTGTGGGCAGGGCTATTTTTAGGCAGGAACGCCCAGGAATGGAGTTCCGGCTGGCTCCCAAGTTGGCCACACCCAGCAGGAACTCATTAGCATTATAGGCCGCACCCAACAGCAGAAACTCATTAGGATTGGCTACATTAGGGGTGTGTGGCCTAACATGCAAAGGAGCTCCTGCTACAAAAAAGCCCTGGGGTTTGACAACAAACAGCATAAACAGAATAAGAAGCAAAAGGTGGGTGTGGCTGGATGACCCCACTTCTGGTAACATGGGGGTGTGGCCTAATATGTTAATGAGCTGTGCTGGCAGGGGTGTGGCCTAATATGCTAATGAGTTTCTGCTGTTGGGAGTTGGCTATTATTCTAATGAGTTCCTGCTGGGCTTTTTCTACAAAAAAAGCCCTGAGCGTGGGTATATCTCTGGATAGCTGTATCTGCAGATCTGGTCCACAATGAGAGAAATGAGATTTTTATCCAAACTTGGAGGGACACCCCCCCCCAGGTCTGCAGAAAAATCTAAGTCCCAGTAAAATGAAAATAAACCCAAAGTTTCCAGGTCAGTATACTTAAAAAAAAATGAATGTAATAAGTACATGAAGAATGTTGAATGTGGGCCTTTTATGGAGAAACTGAAAATCAATGGAATCATTATTGTTTTCTTAGCGCGTTTACTGAAATAACGCTCGTAATCTTGTTTTTAGATTCTTCTGAGGAAGCGTACGGCGGACAGGTAAAGAGTTTTCTATTTTATTCTGAGCAGAACCGTAAAAAGACCAGAAGTGGCTCGTAAAGCACTCTGCAAGTCTGGAATATCACATTTTAAAGGCGTTTCTGCGTTTGAAATTAAACCACGCCTGCCACAAGCGGTGTGCCCGGCAGGAAAACTGAACTAATCAAAAATATTTCCTAGTGATACCCAAGATGTTGGATATTCAGTATAAAAAGCCATAGTGGAGTGTCTCTGAGCGTGTGCAAAGTAAACACACACAAGAAGCTCCCTGATACTTGGTCCGTCAAAGTCAGTATTGTCTGACTGGCAGCGGCACTCCAAGGTCTCAGGCAGAGAAAGGCTTTTCACATCACCTGCTAGAGATGCTGGGGGATTGAACCTGTGTCCTTCTGCTTGCTAAAGATCTACCGCTGAGCCACAGCCCCTCCCCTTCCCCCTTTCCTCCACATACCCAGAGCCTGGCATAAGCTGAGACAGGGCAATTAACAAATAAAATAATAATAACAACAACAACAATAATAATAATAATAATAATAACAACAACAACAACAATAAAATCTAGCTTCTTGACCGGCAGACCACCTGTCAGAGTAACTTATCTTTTGTGAGAAATTCCTTCTGTGAGCCTACCTTGCAGGGTGGGCTTTCTGATTTAAACCTGGGAGGGTTAGAAGCTTTGACTATTGGGTTAAAGAAGCTGGTAGCAGACTACCGGACTGGTGTGTGACCAGTCACAACCCAGGGTTTTGTAATTTTTCTTTGCAGCCCTGTAACAAAAGGCATTCGGCCCGGGCTGGGCTAAGTGACCTTTTGACAATACTCTTATTGAAGGACCCTGTACTTTGGCTAAGGGATCTTTTCTGTATACTTTTACAGAAGTTAGCACTTCAGAGTGGCTTTACACAACAGTTACACATGCTTTACACAACAGTTGCATGTGTAACAGTTACACCAACATTAAGAAGAGTTTTCCGCAGCGTTTCACGTAAAGAATGAACAACGGGGGCCTGACCCAGACAACCAAGGCAAGCCCCATCTCGTCAGATCTCGGAAGCTAAGCAGGGTCGACTCTGGCAAGTACTTGGATGGGAGACCTCCTTGGAATACCAGCAGTCGGGAGGCGGGGGCAGGCTTTATTCAGCCACCTCTCTGAATATCCCCCAGGCCCCCAGTAGGGGTCAGTCACCAGAGAAGAAGAAGAAGAAGAAGAGTTTGGATTTATACCCTGCCCTTCACTGCCCAAAGGTGTCTCAGAGTGGCTTACAAACTCCTTTCCCTTCCCCTCCCCACAACAGACCCCCTGTGAGGTAGGCAGGGCTGAGAGAACTTCTGACAGAAACTGCCCTTGAGGGAACAGCTGTGCCAGAGCTTGTGACTGACCCAAGGTCACATCAGCAGGTGCAAGTGGAGGAGTGGGGAATCAAACCCGGTTCTCCCAGATAAGAGTCCGCGCACTTAACTACTACACCAAACTGGCTCTGTGACTTCCAGGTGCAGACACACACACACACAAAATACAATAAAAGAATGAACAACAGGCAGATATCCCTAAAAAGACCCACAGGCCTGCCACATGGAACCATATGGTTTTACATCTCTTTCAAAGCCTCGATCTCTCGTATACGCAGGGGTTTTTTTCCATGATAAAATGATATAGTAGCAAATAACGTGAGCACCACAAATTGAAGGATGGCAGTTTCAGCGCTGCCCTCGTCATAAGAGCTTGCGGTCTGATCTAAAATATTATAAGGTGACGCATCGCAGGGACAAAAGAAAGACATGCCAGTTCTTGAAGTTTTTTTTTTCCTAAAAAGTTTTTATTGATAAAAAAAACCAATACAGAACATCAGTAACAATCAAACTACACGGAACATACAATAACATTCAAAAGTAAAGGTAAAGGTTTCCCTTGCTCAAAAGCCAGTCGAATCCGACTCTAGGGTTGCGGTGCTCATCTCCGTTTCAAAGCTGAAGAGCCAGTGCTGTTGGAAGACGTTTCCGTGGTCATGTGGCCAGCATGACTAATTAACACCAAGGCGCACGGAACACTGTTACCTTCCCACCAAAGTGGTACCTATTCATCTACTTGCAATTTCTTGCTTTCGAACTGCTAGGTTGGCAGGAGCTGGAACTAGAGACAGGAACTCACTCCGTCATGCAGCACTCTCGGGTCTCGAACTGCTGAACTACTGACCTTCCACAGCCTGCAGTTCAGCGTCTTAACCACGTGAGCCACCGCAGCTCCTTAACATTCAAAAGGCTTCTGTAAAAATATTCTGTAGGGTTACACTGAATGGTTATAACATCCAAAATTGAAACTTAACTTTCCCCTACATGAATAACAAAGGGGAGAGAAGCAAATTACAAAATATAAAGTAAAACTTGAAGAAGGTTGAGATGCCGTTCCACTTGTTTCCAAGCAGAACTAAACTTTTTTTCATGGTAGAAAAGAACAAGAATCCAGTAGCACCTTGAAGACTAATAACATTTGTGGCAGGGTAGGAGCTTTCTTGAATCACACCGCTTGCTGTGACTCTCAAAAGTTCACATCCTGCCACGAATTTTGTTAGTCTTTAAGGTTCTACTGGACTAACACGGCTACCCATCAATCTTTTTTTTTTAATGGGTGAAACCCAACCTGGAATGGAGTGAGGTCGCACCGGTGGTAGTGGAAAGTTCCGTCAAGTCGCAACCCACTTACGGCAACCTCGCAGGGCTTTCAAGACGAGACATTCCAAGGTGATGGTTTGCCCACTGCCTGCCTCTGCATAGTGACCCTGGACTCCTTCGGTGGTCTCCCATCCAAGCAAGAACCAGGGTCGACCCTGCTTAGCTTCCAAGATCTGACGAGATTGGGCGATCCTGGGCCATCCGGGTGAGGGCAAGGGTCTCACTAGCATCGCGAAAAATCACTGAGAAAAAGTTTCACGCTTGCCTGTCTGGGCAAGACCATCTGGAAGGTGGCTCTGATGAGCTTACGGCATCTATTGGGGAGCTGTGAAGTTATCTCTTGTTCAAGGCTATGTGGAAATAGCCCGGGTCCCAGGCCTATAGCTAACATGGGGCCCATGGGGGCCCGGCCACCTAGCGTTTCTTCCGGGGCCCCTCCCTCCAGGGCTGGCCCCAAATTGAATTAACGTATTTAAGTTTCATTTAATTAGTTGCGGGGGCCCCCAAAGGCACCCTCCCCCCAAAAATCCCTAGCTACGGGGCTGCCAGGTTCAGTTCCATCTGTGCTTGCCCAGGCCAAAGTTGTTTATGGAGCTGGGCCGGGAGATACAGGCGCTACAGAGACAGGCACTTGGAGGCTGCTTTTGGGATCTTGAGAGCCAGGGCAGTCTAGTGGTTAGAGTGTCACGCTAGGATCTGGGAGAACCAGGTTCGAATCCCCACTTGTGCCATGGAAGCTCACTGGGTGTCCTTGAGGCAGTCACACTCTCCCAGACTCACCTACCTCACGGAGTTGCTGTTGTGAGGATAAAATGGAGATGGGGAGAGGGATGTTAGCCACTTCAAGTCCTCATTGGGGGAAAACGTGGGATATAAATGAAGTAAATAAAATAAACCTTCAGTTGTTGGAGGAAAAGGAAGCGCTCTCTCTCTCTCTCTCGCCAAGCGCCTGTCTCTGCAATGCCGACCTGCCTCAGCCGGCCCTTCTCCTCAAACAGCCCGGTCCTGGGCTAAAGTATACGCAGACAGGCTTCTCTTGAGTTTGCCCAAATTGGCACTGAGGCTGGGAAAGGTCACGGTGATTAAACTTCTTGCCCTGCCCTGGCAAGTGAGGAAATGCACACCAATTACACAACAAAAACACCTAGAAACTTGTTTGAAGGTATGCCAGGCCAAATATTTGGCCTCTTTCTTTCTTTCTTTCTTTCTTTCTTTCTTTCTTTCTTTCTTTCTTTCTTTCTTTCTTTCTTTCTTTCTTTCTTTCTTTCTTTCTTCCCTTTCTTTCCTTTCTTTCTCTCTCTCTCTCTCTTTCTTTCTTTCCTTCTTTCCTTTCTTTCCTTCCTTTCTAAATTTCATTCCAAGCAACTGTTCTGTGTGCCAACTGGTAATCCACTTGAGTGATTTCAAAGTGTGAAAATCCAATTCAAGCTCGTTAGCCAATAGTTTATGCAGCAGATGGAAGAAGATGATGATGATGATAATTATTATTATTATTATATTATTGTTATTATTATGTACTATCAAGTCGCAACCTCCTTGTGGTAACTGAGATGAGCGGAGGCGGTTGGCCATTGCCTGCCTCTGGGTAGCAGCCCTGGGCTTCCGTGGTGGTCCCCCATCCCAGTACTAGCCGTGGCCAACCCTACTTAGCTTCATTTAGGCTGCTAATGACTGGATGCTCAGGCTAACCTGAATCTAAACGGAAACAGAACCATTCCTCTTCTTCTCTTTACCCTCCCACTTTGACCAAATGTCCCTTATACTCGCCCTGACCTGGATGGCCCAGGCTAGCCCAGTCTCAGCAGATGAGCAGAGTCAGCACTGGTTGGTACTTGGATGGGAGACCACCAAGGAAGACCATGGTTGCCGCACGGAGGCAGGCAACAGCAAAACCACCTCTGTTCATCTCTTGCATTGACCGGGATGGCCCAGGGTAGCCCCATCTCCTCAGATGTCGGAAGCTAAGCATGGTCGGCCCTGGTTCGTGCTTGGATGGGAGACCACCAAGGAAGTCCAGGGTCACAGCACAGAGGCAGGCAACGGCAAACCACCTCTGGACATCTCTTGCACTTGAAAGCCCTGTGAAGGCTTGCCATAAGGCAGCTGCAACTCGATGGCACTTTCCACCACCAGCCTTACACTCCCCAACATTTTCAGCACAGGATTTACAATATAAAACAAATGTGAAGGATGGTTTATACTTAGTAACAACTTTTCACCTTTGTGGCTTCTATGCAGGCACACACGGGAGTGCCCGATTGCAGGCCAGCCGCGGAGAGGAGCTTCCCAGCTTTTCTGAAGAAGCTTTGAGGCTCTGGAGTGCTCCCCCTCCCCTCTGTCTGCAGAGATCTCTTTCCCGCCCAAAGGGTCACGTGACAGAGGCAGGGCGAGCACTCCTTCCCTCAGTTCTCTTCTTGCCGCCATGAGGAAAGGATGTACTTCTATATCCTCCTTCGTGGGGACCTCAGGAAAATAAAACGACAAGGTTTCTTCCCCACAAAGTACTCTGAAGACTTCAGCCTACAAATCAGTAGGGTGGCTGTATTCAAGAAATGTGGGGATTGCAGCACTAAGATGGCCCAGAATGACAATCGTTCCTCATGTCTCCTATATCTGGGAGAGGGCCACAATACAGCCACATGCACAGCTTGTAAACACCTTACTCCTAAGGCACACAAAGGGCGAGTGGTGAGACTTAAAGCCGCACTTTGGGGGAAAGCCCTGGGCACTCTGGACCTCGTGGGGAAACCCGGACCCAGATGGGCAAGGGCACGAGGGCCTACCCGGTGACTTCAACACCAACACCCTCGTTATTGGCGTTGCAATCACATGCCTCCGCACCAAGATTGGCATCGGAACCACCTCTAGAAAAGGCTAAAAAGGGAGTCAGACACCCACAGCAAAGCAAAAGTCCGACCTGATCGCCATCGACTCGACATCATTTCGGTTCACCTCAGAACTGATGTTCCCCTTCCCTGGAGCCTTGCTCCCCAGCTCGAGATTGTCAGTCACCCCAACCCCAAGTGTCAGTCTCTCCTCAAAGCAAGCTTCAAGATTGACAATCTTTATATCATGATCTCCCCGGTGCCACAGCCCACCATCAAGACTCAGTGTTGACACATTCTCGAGACCTAAGATCCCCTTGCCTTCAAGAAGGATGATGCCAGTTCTCCCAAGGACACACCTGCTCCTGAGAATAAAGGGCGTCTAGAGTTACAACCACCAAACCAGGGGTTGGCTCAGCAGAATCCATATTCATTGGCTCAGCAGAATCCATTTATACATCCAACTGATGGTTGTATAGTCCAGTTGGAATATACAACCATCAGTTGGATGTATAAATTCCTGTATCACCAATGACTGTCTACAACTTACACATCTTCCTCACTTATAGCATTCTACTCTTCTAGGTGTGATTCTCTCTACTCATGAGTCAGTGTGGACCAACATGTCTTTAATAGACCTAGTTTTCCTATATCCTGTTGTAGGAAAGGGCTCACATCCATGGGTCTGTTGTATAGTATGCCAGTGCCAATGTATAATCTTTCTAATGCAATTAGACACAGCTGAGAACTCCATGGAAAAACATAATTTGTTACTACATGGTTTGAGGTCCACTCCTATTCCTACATACACTTCCTTTCATACTCCAATTGATTTATTTAAATGATTCAGATTGAGAAGGTTGATCTTTTTTTGTCCAAATATAAACAACATACAGACTCCATTCAGATCCAGATCAAAATTTACTCCAGTCACTGATAACCATTATATTTTGACTTCTGAGAAGAAGGTGCTAAGAGATGTGGAATCTGTAGAGCACTCTATGAATATGAAGTCATTTAAAATCACACACGGGGAAAAACTGGCTTTGAAACAACTTAAGAGAGGACTCCACCATAATTATCTAGCCTGCTGTCAAAGGCGGGGCCATAGTTGTCCAAGACAGAAGTGATTATGAATTAGAGATGAATAGACAATTAAATGATGGAACTTTGTATAAACCAATAAGTAGAGATCCCATTAAACACATATTGTCTATCATTAGGACAGTTATATATGGTGGTCTGACCCTTGGTTTGATTACTGAGTTGGTGTCTTGATTTTTGGTGAATGAAAATTATAGGGTTCCTATATTTTTTACATATTGCCTAAGATTCACAAGGAGGGTAGACCTCCTCCTGGAAGACCAACAGTGTGAGGACCTAACTCTATTTTTGAACCTTTGGCATAGTATGTGGATAGCTTTCTCAGTCCTTTTGTTTCACAGACTTGTGCTTTCCTTAGAGACACTACGAGTTTCATTAACAAAAGAGAAGAATATGTCACGAAGGACGATGAGATTTTGTATACTACGGATGTACAAGCTTTGTATACAAAAATACCTCATGACGAAGCTAGACTGTAGCACTGTTGTTTTAGGAGAAAAGGAGTAATCAATCGCCACCATCTTCATTTTTGATACAATTATCAGAGATTATTTTGGAGGGAAATCATTTTTGAGTCCAACATCAGTTTTATTATCAGATACAAGGTGGGGCGACAGGTAGTCCTATAAGCTCCCACTGTTGCCAATTTATTTATGGCACACCTTGAGGACAATTTTATTTTTCATATTTCTGATCCATTTTTGAACAGGATTTCTGTATATTATTGGCATATGGATTTTTAAAAAAAAATTTAAGAACCAGCGGAATTCATTACGACTATTGGAATGGTTTAGTAGTATACATCATACTGCTCATTTTTCTATGTCTACTCATCATGAGAGCATTGCATTTTTGGACACAGAAGTGTTTATACAAAATAGGAAACTATCCACTTGGATTTCTTCTAAATCTACAGATACGAACTCATTACTACATTATGGCGGCCATCATCCTAGACATTTATGTCAAAACATACTGTATGGGGTCCTGACCTGGATAGCCCAAACAAGCCCAATCTCGTCAGATCTTGGAAGCTAAGCAGGGTTGACTCTGGCAAGTACTTGGATGGGAGACCTCCTTGGAATATCAGCAGTTGGGAGGAGAGAGCCAGGCCACCTTTCTGAGTATCCTCCAGGGCCCCAGTGGGGGCCAGTCATCAGAGGTTGCCATGTCTTGCAGATGCACACACTCCCACATGCGTACGCACACATGCACATTATGAAAAAATGCCAAAAAAACTCCAACACATGACATATGGATGGTTCCTTTCGCATCAAACTGAGTTAGTCTAAATATGAACATTATCTGAGGGATGTTGATAAATTGTGTTCTAAATTAACTGCAAAAAACTACCCCCAAAATATTATCAAGGAAGCATGTAAGAGAGCTTTCTGGCCCAGGAGGTTATGGTTCCCCACATTATGGAAACTAGCCAGAGGGAAACACATGACAAGACCTTCTTCACATAGGGCCTGTTTATCACCCTTGGGTAGGGTCACTACACCTGACCACATGGCTAATAGAAGGGGTTTCGCAGAACAGATAATAACTGCCTCCTGCAAACCTGCACTGAGAAGACCATATAATTATAAATGGAAAAGATTTGTGCAATGAACAATGAACACCTAGCCGCCATCTTGGCGTTTCATGTTCCAGTCAAGGGACAATCAATCTTCTCCACCCCGTAATCTAGAAAGTTTCTTAAAAGTTCATTTAATATGTTCCCACCTGTTATACCTCAGGTCCCACAATGGAGTTTGATTTTTGTATTTGCAAAATCGATATATAAAGGTTTTGACCCCGTAGCCAGTGCGGACTTGGCTTTTGTTTCATACCAAGCCGCCTTCCTGGTAGCAATTACCTCCCCTAGGAAGGTGAATGACCTAAGAGCACTGTGCTGCGACCCTCCCTTTATTAAATTCCATCTAGACAAGGTGGTACTCAGACCTAGCATAGGATTCCTTCCTAAGGTGGTCTCACAATTCCACCTCAATCGCAATACTACACTCCCAGCGTTCTTCCCGTCCCCAATGTCATTGACAGAACAAACATTACATACACTAGATGTGAGGAGGACACTCCTTTTTTTATTTAAAAAGGACACAAGAGTTCAGAAGAGAAATTTGTTCATATACTCCAGAGGGCCACATAAAAGGGACAGCTGCATCAGTGCATTTACTCTCTTGCCAGGTGGTCTCTACAATAAGAACGGCTTACAGCAAAGTTAAAGTCCCTTGCCTTATATCCCTGAAAGCTCACTTGATGAAGGCCCAGGCATCTTCAGCAGCCTTCAGTGCCAGACTTGTCCTGGAGGACATTTGCAAGGCAGAGATGAGGCCCAGTCCTTCTACATTCGTCAAACACTACTCGATGGATGTGGACTCCAGAAGCGAAGCTGTAGGGGGAAATGCAGTGTTACAGATAATCTTCCGTTGATCAGCCCACACCTCCTTCTTAGGGCAGGCGAGCTTGCTGTTCTCCCACGTGGGACTGCACAGAAGCCATGAAGATGAAAACAGGGTTGCACTTACCTGTAATTGCTGTTCATCAAGTGGTCTTCTGTGCAGGCACACTTCCCTCCCTCTCTTTCCCCACTGTGGGCTACCGAAGATGTATGGGCCTCCTCATGGCGGCAAAGGGAACTGAGGGAAGGAGTGCTCACCCCCACCTCTGTCACATGACCCTTTGGGTGGGAAAAGGGATCACTATAGACAAAGGGTAGGGGGAGCACTCCGGAGCCTAGAAGTCCCATGTGTGCCTGCACAGAAAACCACTCGATGAACAGTGGTTACAGCTAAGTGCAACCCTTATTTTATCTCCAGGAAGCACCTGAGAGAGCTTCATGACAGCTATGACCCCAGTGGCTTTGGAAATGAGATTGCCACAGTCACCTTTGTCGATAGATGTAGCAGATCTGTTCTCTCTTGCTCTGGATTGCAAGACTAGATCGAATGGGTGGAAGTTACAAGGGAATCATTACCGGCTAGATATCAGGAGAAACTTCCTAACTGTAAGAGTGGTTGAGCAGTGGAACAGCCTGCCTCGGGAGGTGGTGGATGCTCCTTCCCTAAACGTTTTCAAGCGGAGGCTGGACGACCATCTTTTGGGTATGTTATAGGTATGTCAGGCTATCTTTCAGCTATGCTCCTGCAGAGTGCAAGGGGGTTAGGATAGATGACCTGCAAGGTCCCTTCCAACTCTAACATTCTATGATTCTGTGATAAAATATAGATCATATTGGCTATATCAAGCTATGTTTTTGGTATAACCCACCAGCATTTTCTCTCCAGCCGTTTCCGAAACATACAAGGAAGCGATCGTCGGTTCTTGTCTTTTATACGTGAGAGTGTAGAATACAAAGGAGTTTTGCTGTCAGAGGGGATATAGGGAACCATTTCAGTGTTCTGTTTTCTTCCTTTAAAAAAAAACAACAGCTCTTAAAGTTTGTTGGCAAAGACCAATTAACTTCTTTAGAAATCCACACTTCAGCTCTCACTTGCATCCTTTATTAACACAGAGAAAGGGCAGAAGGCGCTGCGGGAAATAGAGCTCTGGCATACAGATAGCCAGCTTCGTAATTCAGGTCTTGTGTGGCTTTCTTGCCGTCTTGTCTCTTGGTTAGAACAAATATACCATAAGATGGAGCTGCTGCTCTGGTGAAAAGTGTCTTATCCCAGGCTGATCTACTTTGACATGAGAAAGCAAAAGGGAGAGACAGAGGGGGGAGAGAGAGAACACCACCCTTCTGAATCTCTCTCGAGCTTGCCAGGAACATAGATGCCTGAAGCGGCCATGACTCGTTCTCCTCTGGCCGCCAGCTCTTCTGCCTCTTCACTCACACAGCTAGAACATATGTTGTGCGCCGCGGCGAGGCAAGTCTCCTTTTGTCTCGAACTCCACGCCTAGCTTTCTGTGAATCACGAAGAGCAAAGCCTCCATCCCCTGCACCAGCAGGAAGTGCCGCATTGCAAAGAAATGTTTTGTTTAGCAACCGCCCCTCAAAACAAAACAAAAACACCCCCTAAAAACACGTACATCCCATAGGCAGGGGAAGGAGAATTCCGGGGAAAAAGAAAGACAACAATTTCAGAAACATATTCCCCATGCTGGGGAGCACATCACTTCAGGGATCTTTACTTTTCAGAGTTTCGCCCGCTTTGTTTACATGCCACTTGACCAAAACGCATACTAACTCTGTGACCTTTATCGCAGCTGAAATTTTAAATTTTATTTTTTAAAAAACTGCCATTTTAATTCTTGGCTTTGTTTCGTTAGATACAGGCAGAGCCTCTTCGAGTGAAATCTCGTAATAAAATAAAAATTTGTGTCCTTAAATTCATGTCGAAAGAATAAAAGCAGTGTATGTCTTTAAATCTCCAATGCTTACGTGATCCATACGCCATAACCAGGATCCTCCTTACTCTCTCCTGCAGGCGATCAGAGGCGACGGCTCCGTCAAGGTGGTGCACTTTGGCCTTGTCTGAGCCAAGAACCTGGTGCTTCGGATCCCGAACGAATATCAAGACCTTGCCCAACACCTGTTCAGTCGAAGAGGACTCTTTCAGTCTCGTTAGATTCAACCAACTATAACATTCAGATCACTCTGCAACAAATGTTAAGCTCCTTTAGTTCCATCTCTTTCTGTGGAAGAGAGTTACGCGCACACTTAGTCTTCTGTAGAAATCAGCAGAAATTAACTCGGGCTGCATCCTGTGGCACCATATTGGAGCACGGTCGGTTCAGTCCCCATGTCTTCAATGGCTGAGCCGCCTACAGGGCTGTCAGCCTTTTTTTTTTAATAAACTTTATTGAATGTATTTCAAGCTTTACAAAATAATTAGTAACATAAACGTTAGAGCATTGTACAGCAGGAGTTGGATGATTAATTCTACAGAATAACATAAAACTTAAAGAGTGTAAGATATAACGGTAACTGCAGTGACTCCAGCTCCCAGGCAGGGGTTGACCGGTGCTGGGCTGCCATCGGTTCAGTCCCTAAGTCCATTTAGGCTGTGGTCACACGGTTATTTTGATCGGGTTTCACCACTGTTCCCAATTGCATTTAAAAGGGCTGATCAGACAGCCACTTCTGTCTCCTGTATCAAAGCGGACTCACCCCCCACAATCCTCCTGGTTCCCTACCGATTTTTCCGAATATTTGCACTGTGAATCCACAGTTTCGCCGATCTGGACAGCCATCTCTTGCTATGAATGTGATTATGTCATCTGAATGTCCTTCTTGTGCTGAATTTTTTTCTAGCTTTCGCCGTTGTGTGCATGATTGATCCTGTGCTGAATATATTCAATGCATGAACGTTCAAGCGCACATATATAGACTCCAGCGCTCAATTGTACGTTGGTCAGGGGTCATTTGGAGTAGGAGCGGAGCTCCAGCAGTTAGAAGCACAGGTGGCGTCAAGCCCCGCCCCCAGCTCCCAGCAGGAGTGCAAAGCAGCAAGTGTAGCATTCCTCCTGGGCCCAAATAGGCTACTCTGAGACTGGAATGACAGCCCCCAGAGTGGAAAGACAGTCCCTAGGGGTGGAGCCTGAGCAGTGGGTGTTGCCTTCTGACATCACACTTCTGGTGATGTCAGGGGGTGTGGCACATACAAATAAGTTATGCTAATGAGCTCCTGCACCTCTTTTTCTATGAAATGACCCCTGATGTGGGTGTTTCATTTTGTTCACTGTTCGGGGGGGACTGCAAAAAACGAGGGAGTACAGCATGTCCAAGTGGGAGCGGTGATTTGGCCATGCGCATATGCGCACGCACAAAGAAAAAAAAATAAAAACTCGTGCCGTGCCGCCGTTCGGGCGGCACAGCTATCTGGACGGTGCCTGGAGCCTCGTCGCGTGATGCAGGTGGTTCAAGGAGGGATGTGTGATCACCCCAACCCACACACAACAAAAACAAACCCTGATCAAATACACAGCGGGAACAAATCGCAGTAAGCTTGCCGTGTGACCACAGCCTTAGACTTCCTCCTAATGGTGTTTGGTGTTCAGCGTACCAGGAAGGGAGACACTAGATTGGGACCCTTGAATACCCAGCTGCAAACCTGATCCCACATTGGCTTTCTGCATTATGGACATTCTGTATGATGGACACCCGGCTGCTCCTTGGAACAAGAGCTGACCCTTTGCCCGGCAAGTTGCTCTACCGGAGAGGCTTTCTCCCTCCCCACCTATACAGAAGGTACTTCTGTGTTTCTACTAATTTCTGGTGTTTACAACATTCTTAAGGAGCTGCGGTGGCTCGAGCGGTTAAGACGCTGAACTGCAGGCTGTGGAAGGTCAGTCGTTCAGCAGTTCGAGACCCGAGAGTGCCGCCTGACGGGGTGAGCTCCCGTCTCTAGTTCCAGCTCCTGCCGACCTAGCAGTTTGGAAGCAAGACATTGCAAGTAGACAAATAGGGTACCACTTTGGTGGGAAGGCAACAGCGTTCCGTGCGCCTTGGTGTTTAGTCATGTCGGCCACATGACCACGGAAACGTCTTCGGACAGCGCTGGCTCTTCGGCTTTGAAACGGAGATGAGCACCGCAACCCTAGAGTCGGATTCGACTGGCTTTCGAGCAAGGGAACCTTTACCTTTACCTTTACCTTACAACATTCTTTAAAAAATTAATCTTGCAGAGTCTTAATGCCGCTTAAGGTTTTCTTCTCTGTATAATTATTTTTATACTTAATTAAACAAGTTAAAAATGTTGGTGTCATAATGCCAGAGTTTTGGGTTTTTTTTCCCTGCCTCAACCTCTGCTCCGCACACTGGAACTTGGATGGAATCCCTCATACAAATTAATTAAACTTACCCCACAGGACCTGTTGACTCATATTTCCAGAGCTGGAAGAAGTACAGAGGGAGGGCAACCAAGAGGATGAGGGGGTTGGCGCACCTTCCCCGCGAGGAAAGGATGAAGAGCCTGGGAGTTTGCAGTTGAGAAAAGAGACGGCTAAAAGGGGAACACGGCAGAGGTTTATGAAATTACACATGAGGTCGAGAGAGCAGACAAAGGGAATGTTTTCTCTCCCAAAATACTAGAACTCGAGGGCATCCAATAAAGCTAATGGGCAGTAGATTCAGGACGGACAAAAGGAAATACACCAGTTTGGTGTAGTGGTTACGAGCGCGGACTCTAATCTGGAGAACCGGGTTTGGTTCCCCACTCCTCCACATGCAGCTGCTGGTGTGACTTTGGGTCAGTTACAAGCAGTTCTTTCAGAGCTCTCTCAGCCCCGCCTACCTCACAGGGTATCTGTTGTGGGAAGGGAAAGGAGATTGTGAGCTGTTCTGAGACTCCTTCGGGTAATGAAGGGCAGAGTATAAATCCAGTCTCTTCTTCTTTATACAGAGAGTGATTCAAATGTGGAATTCGCTGCCAGAGGATGTAGTGATGGCCACAGGAATAAGCAGCTTTAAAAGGGGATTAGACAGATTCGTGGAGGATAGGTCTATCAGTGGCTACCTGCCATGGTGACTGAGGAGAACCTCCACATTCAAAGGCACTAAACTGTTGAATCCCAGAGGCAACATCAGGAGAAGGTCTTGGCCTCCATGCCCTGTTTTTGGTCCTCCAGAGGAACTGGCTGGCCTCTGTGTGAGACAGGATGCTGGACTAGATGGACCACTGGGCTGATCCAGCAGGGCTCTTCTGAGGTTCCTCTTATTTTTAAAGAGGCCATTAGAGGCTGGTGTTGGTGTATTTTTATAGGCATCCCCCCCCCAATCCGGTTCTTGCCCTCTTTTTAAAAATTATTATTATTCAGTATCATTTTGTAATTTTTTTCCTGTGTTTTTGATTTGTACGTGGCCTTGCTTGTGACAAAAGAAAACCACTGCCCATTGTACAAAATACAGGATTGAGCCATTTATTTCTCATGAGAGTCATAACAGAAGAGGGAGAGGAGAAAACTAGGCTGCAAACTGCTATGAAAAAGTCAAGCCAAATGTTGTAGGAGACCTACCATTTCTGCAGCATTGAATTCCTCACACTGACATTTTTAAAACTGCGCTATGTGAAATTTTCCACAGTAGATTTTTCCTCACCAGGCACAAACCCGAAGTTTTCTACTACTTACCCTGCCTCCCCAGTTTTAGCGAGTTCCAAAAACGCAGAGTAAGAAGGAGAAAACTTTGGATTTGCGTCCGGTGAGGAAAAATCTACTGTGGAAAATTTCACATAACGCAGAGTTTTAAAAATGTCAATGCAGGGAGGAAGAAGAAGAGGAGGAGGAGATTGGATTTATACCCCCGCCCTTCACTACCCAAGGCAGTCTCAGAGTGGCTTACAAACTCCTTTCCCTTCCCCTCCCCACAACAGACACCTTGTGAGGTAGATGGGGCTGAGAGAGCTCTGACAGAAACTGCTCTTTTTCAAGGATAGCTGTGCCAGAACTATGGCTTGCCCAAGTTCATCCAGCCAGCTGCAAGTGGAGGAGTGGGGGAATCAAACCCAGTTCACCCAGATTAGAGTCCTCACACTTAACCACTACACCAAACTGGGGGATTTCACTACTGCGGAAATGGTCCCAGGCAGAGAAATACCCCGGATGCTGGAGACCATGGATGGAGAAGCACTGGATGTGGGCAGGGTTCCCTCTAAGCTGAGTGAGTGTGAGCTAGCTCACAGTTTTCTAGCCTCCAGCTCACACATTTTTATCTTCGCTCAGGAAGGAGGGCTCCAGGGCAAACTAATTGATGCAGCAGCCAAATTGCTCGCTCGCAACTTCCATGCCAGTAGCTCACAAAGTAGAATTTTTGCTCATAAGACTCCACAGCCTAGAGGGAGCCTTGGATGTGGGTCCAGGAATGTTCCTGCAAACCATCTCCTGAGACAGTCACTGTAATATCATCCGGTTGCACAGTCGTTCCGTACCATGTATCCCCCCCGCGTGCCTCTTCAAGATGCTTCCTCCATCATGCCCTTACATAAATGACATACATTGAAAAAGCTACTTTAGAAAGCAAGCCGAAACATTTGGAAATCATGATTGCGATGGAGAAGACCAAAAAAAAAAAAAAAAGCCAGTTGAGAACCACAAGTAATTTGGGAGGGGGGCCCAACCTCGCGAATAAAACCCGTAAATGAGAAGGAATATGGAAACAATACAAGAACTCGTGGGCACTCCATGAAATTGCTGAGCAGTCAGGTTAGAACAGATAAAAGGAAGGACTTCTTCACCCAAAGAGTGATTAACACGTGGAATTCACTGCCACAGGAGGTGGTGGCAGCTGCAAGCATGGACGGCTTCAAGAGGGAATTAGATAAACATATGGAGCAGAAGTCCATCAGTGGCTATTAGCCACAGGGTATAGATGGGAACTCTCAGTCTGGGGCAGGTGATGCACTCTATTCTTGGTGCTGGGGGGGTCAACAGTGGGAGGGGCTTCTAGGGTCCTGGCCCCACTGCTGGACCTCCTGATGGCACCTGGTATATTTTGGCCGCTGTGTGACAGAGTGTTGGACTAGATGGGCCATTGGCCTGATCCAACATTGGCTTCTCTTATGTTCTTATGTTCTTAACACGTTGAACTAGAAAAACAGCTTCAGCCTCCCTTTGACTGCTTTTGAGGAAGATCAGACGTCGTCATACCTCCTATGCCGGGGTCTGTGATCTGTGGATTACGACCTCTACGCTGCGGACAACACCCAAAGAGAGATCACGGGATAAGAGAGCAGAAAATCGTCAGGGGCAACCATGATACATTTACGAAGGAAATATCCCTTTTTTATATTGGACCGTGCTTGTCAACATGGTGGAATCGTTTTTTGATGCTTATTCTTGTACGAATGTACAGAAATGTATTAGGATTAATATTGATCTGTTTTTTTGAAAATCCATTAAAAAGTTATATTCCCTTCGTAAATATATCACGGTTGTCATTGACTATTTTCTACTCTCTTTGTATGCATGCTGAGAGGAGCAGGACGGCAAAGCAAGGTCGTTCTGTGGTGGTGAAGATTCCTCTTCCTTCGGGTTCACAGTGGGAAAGAAGGCAGCATGGTATGATCTTGTCAGATCCCGAAAGCTGGGCAAGATCAATAATTGGAAGAGAAAACACCAAGGAAGACTCTGCAGAGGAAGGCACTGGCAAACCACCTCTGCTTCTTACTTGCCTGGAAAGCCCTTTCCCGAGGTCGCCATAAGTCGGTGCTTGGATGGGAGACCACCAAGAAAGGCTCTGCAGAGGCAGGCAATGGCCAACCGCCACTGCTTCTCACTTGCCTTGAAAGCCCTTCGCTGGGGTCGCCATAAGTTGGTGCTTGGATGGGAGACCACCAAGGAAGGCTCTGCAGAGGAAGGCCATGGCCAACCACCTCTGGCACGAGCCGAAGGGTGAGAGCAAAAGGGTGAGGCTCTTGGCCTGTGGCTCTTAGCCTAGGGGCTCTGTAAGAAGCCCAGGAAGAGCCAGAAAGCCAGGGGCCTTGGCTCCTTGGGTTCCCAGTAAGGTAAGTAGACTTCTACAACAGGAGCCGTATAAATACAAAGTGTTTTAAAAGGGGGTTATAGAAAAGTATTTGTTTAAAAACAATTATGAAGCCAGAATGCCAGCAGGGGGTTGGGGGCTATCCAGTGTTTTGCATGGAGTGTCACATGTATGACTATCTGCCCACTGGTCAGAATTCTTGGGTGTGTGCTCGGTGCAAGGAGCTCCTGGTTCTCAGGGAGCGAGTTTGCTCCCTTGAGGCCAAGGTGGCTGACCTGGAGAAGCAGAGACAGTCAGGTGCACGGAGAAGACTCTCGGGGACTTGTTAGATATGTCCCACTCTGGATCTGGCAGCCCAGGTGCTGCCAGGGAGCATGAGGGTCAAGGGGAAACGGGGCACCATGCTGAGGATAAGGGGAATGTGCCCTCAGAAGGGACCTCTTCTTCAGCTGGTGAACGGGTATCCTTTCGTACCAAGGAACCGTCCCTGGGAAGGGTGGGAGGGGGCTCTTGGTAGTTGGTGATTCGATCCTTAGGCAGGTAGACAGCTGGGTGGTGAACCCGCGTACTGACCGTATGGTGACTTGCCTGCCTGGTGCGAAGGTAGCGGACATTACGCATGTTTTAGATAGGCTGGTAGATAGTGCTGGGGAGGAGCCAGTGGTCGTGGTGCACGTCGGCACCAACGATGTGGGGAAATGCAGTCGTGAGGTCCTGGAGGAGAAATTTAGGCTGCTGGGCAAGAAACTCAAGGCCAGGACCTCCAAGGTAGCCTTCTCGGAAGTGCTACCTGTTCCACGCGCAGGGCCGGAGAGATAGGCACAGATCAGGAGTCTCAATGCGTGGATAAGATGGTGGTGTAGGGGGAAGGGTTCAAGTTTGTTAGGCACTGGGATGCTTTTTGGGACAAGAGGGAGCTGTACAAAAGGGACGGTCTCCACTTGTCCCGAGAAGGAACCAGGCTGCTGGCACTCAAAATCAAAAAGGTGGCAGAGCAGTTTTTAAACTGAATAATGGGGGAAAGCCGATAGGAGATGAAAAGTCTCTGGTTCGGGATGGCTCATCTCAAAGAGATGAAGGGGTAGCTATTACTTTTGTACAAGGACATGGATTACAATTGTCCACTGAGACTGTGGCTAATGATAGGAACTGCCTGGCAAGGTCTTGAGGCAGCAAGAGGAAGGCTGTGGGCTTAACAAACATGGGAAACTATAAGTGTTTATACACAAATGCTAGAAGTCTCCGAGGTAAAATCAGGGAGTTGGAATGCTTGGTGTTGGGGGGGGAAATAGACATTGTGGGTATTTCAGAAACTTGGTGGGATGAGGAAAATCAGTGGGATACGGTGATTCCTGGTTATAAATTATATCGGAAGGATAGGGGGAAAGGGTTGGAGGTGGGATGGCTCTGTATGTCAGAGAGGGTATACCGTCCAGTAAGATTGAGAGGGTAAGAGAATTGGATTCGCTTCTGGAAATGCTATGGGTTGAAATAGTGGGTCCAAACGGAGGCTTAACAGTGGGAGTTTGTTATCGCCCACCAGATCAAAAGATAGAGGAGGATTATAAAATGATGAATGAATTAAAGATAGCGGGTAGACGAAATAACTGTGTTGTAATAGGCGACTTTAACTACCCACACATTGATTGGGTCAATATGAGTTCTAGTCAAGAAAAAGAGATTGAGTTTTTAGACACTCTCAATGACTGTGCTGTGGAACAGATGGTCACAGATCCTACCAGGGGAGAGGCGATCCTGGATTTGGTCCTAAGTAACACCCAAGACCTGGTGAGAGATGTAAAAGTGATTGCACCGCTTGGGAACAGTGACCATAATGTCATTGAATTTAACACTTGTACAGATAGGGAGTTGCCCAAAAAGACTGACACAACCACTTTTAACCTTAAAAGGGGTAACTTCTCTGGTATGAGGGGACATGTGAGGAAGAAATTGAAAGGAAGAGTGGAGAAGGTCAAAACCATTGGGAAAGTTTGGAGACTATTTAAAAAGACAATCCTAGAAGCTCAGAAAAAATATATACCGCAGGTTAGGAAAGGTACAAATAGGTATAGAAAAAAGCCTGCATGGTTAACAAATAAAGTAATGGAAGCTGTAAAAGGTAAGAAGGATTCCTTTAAGCGGTGGAAAGCTAGTCTTAGTGAGGTTGATAAAAGGGAACACAGACTATGGCAAATAAAATGCAAGTCTGTGATCAGGCAAGCAAAAAGGGAATATGAGGAGCATATCGCAAAAAACATAAAGACCAACAATAAAACTTTCTTCAAATACATTAGAAGTAGGAAGCCAGCCAGGGAGGCAGTGGGGCCCTTGGATGACCAAGGGGTAAAAGGAGTAGTGAAGGATGATAGGGAAATGACTGAGAAGCTGAATGCATTTTTTGCCTCCGTCTTCACTGTGGAAGAAAAGAAGTGTTTGCCCACTCCAGAAGCACCGATTTCGGGAGGGGGTTTGAAAGACCTGAATCAGATTGCGGTGACAAGAGAGGAAGTCCTCCGACTGATGGACAATTTAAAAACTAATAAATCACCAGGCCCAGATGGCATTCATCCGAGAGTTCTGAAAGAACTCAAATGTGAACTTGTGGCTCTCCTGACAAAAATATGTAATCTTTCTTTAAAATCTGCCTCCATTCCTGAGGACTGGAAGGTAGCTAATGTCACTCCCATCTTTAAAAAGGGCTCCAGGGGAGATCCGGGAAATTACAGGCCAGTCAGTCTGACATCGATACCGGGTAAGTTGGTGGAAACTGTTATTAAGGAAAGAATTAGTAGGCACATTGATGAACAAAAACTATTGAGGCAGACTCAGCATAGGTTCTGTAAGGGAAGAACTTGTCTCACTAACCTGTTAGTGTTTTTTGAGGAGTGAACAAACATGTGGACAAGGGGGACCCAATAGATATTATTTACCTTGACTTCCGGAAAGCTTTTGATACAGTTCCTCATCAAAGGCTCCTAAGTAAGCTCAATGGTCATGGGATAAAAGGACAAATCCTCTTGTGGATCAAAAACTGGCTTATAAATAGGAAACAGAGAGTGAGTTTATTAACGATTTGGAATTGGGAGTAAGCAGTGAAGTGGCTAAATTTGCAGATGACACGAAGTTGTTCAGGGTGGTGAAAACCAGGGAGGAGTGTGAGGCACTTCAAGGGGATCTGTCGAGGATGGGTGAGTGAGCGTCAACGTGGCAAATGGGGTTCAATGTGGCCAAGTGCAAAGTGATGCACATTGGAGCCAAAAATCCTAAATATAAATACACGTTGATGGGGTCTGAACTGGCAGAGACGGACCAAGAGAGAGATCTTGGAGTCGTAGTGGATAACTCGATGAAAATGTCTAGACAGAGTGTAGCTGCAATAAAGAAGGCCAACGCTATGCTGGGGATTATTAGGAAGGGAATTGAAAACAAATCAGCCAGTATCATCATGCCCCTGTATAAATCATTGGTGCGACCTCATTTGGAATACTGTGTACAGTTCTGGTCACCACATCTCAAAAAGGATATAGCATTGGAAAAAGTGCAGAGAAGGGCAACTAGAATGATAAAAGGGTTGGAACACCTTCCCTATGAAGAAAGGTTAAAATGCTTGGGGCTCTTTAGCTTGGAGAAACGACGGCTGAGGGGTGACATGATCGAGGTTTATAAGATTATGAATGGGATTGAGCAGGTTGAGAAAGAAGTACTTTTCTCCCTTTCTCACAATACAAGAACTCGTGGGCACTCCATGAAATTGCTGAGCAGTCGGGTTAGAACAGATAAAAGGAAATACTTCTTCACCCAAAGAGTGATTAACATATGGAATTCACTGCCACAGGAGGTGGTGGCAGCTGCAAGCATGGACAGTTTCAAGAGGGAATTAGATAAACATATGGAGCAGAAGTCCACCAGTGGCTATTAGCCACAGGGTATAGATGGGAACTCTCAGTCTGGGGCAGGTGATGCACTCTATCCTTGGTGCTGGAGGGGGCAGCAGTGGGAGGGCTTCTGGTGCCCTGGCCCCACTGCTGGACCTCCTGATGGCACCTGGTATATTTTGGCTGCTGTGTGACAGAGTGTTGGACTAGATGGGCCATTGGCCTGATTCAACATTGGCTTCTCTTATGTTCTTATGTTCACCTCTGCTTCTCGCTTGCCTTGAAAGCCCTTCGCTGGGTTCGCCATAAGTTGGTGCTTGGATGGGAGACCACCAAGGAAGGCTCTGCAGAGGAAGGCCATGGCAAACCGCCTCTGCTTCTCACTTGCCTTGAAAGCCCCTTGCTGGGGTCACCATAAGTCTTGGATGGGAGACCACCAAGGAAGGCTCTGCAGAGGAAGGTCATGGCAAACTGCCTCTGCTTCTCAGTTGCCTTGAAAGCCCCTTGATGGGGTGGCCATAAGTCATCTCCAGCTTGATGGCACTTTACACACACACAGGACTCTTTTTGTAGCAGGAACTCCTTTGCATATTAGGCGACACACCCCTAATGTAGCCAATCCTCCAAGAGTTTGCAGAGCTCTTCTTACAGGGCCTATTGTATTGGAGGACTGGCTACATTAGGGGTGTGTCGCCTAATATGCAAAGGAGTTCCTGCTACAAAAAGAGCCCCACACACATATATATACACACACAGGGGTTCACAAACTGTCTCCTTGTTTATTATTTATTAGATTTCTATTCTGCCTTTTCTCAAAAGCTCAGGGTGGATTATAACAATAAAACCACTGTTGGCCCTGTCCAAAGATTCAGATTTTTTTGGAAAACGACTGTAGATAACATAAAAAATATTACTGGCTATGAAGCCCCCTTTCGACCTGAATTCATCTTATTCAATTTCTGGGACCACTCTTCCATTTCTAAGTCAGATAAAGAATTAATTTCAATTTTGTTGGTTGCTGCTAAGTCTTTATTGGCACAATATTGGAAAACCAGTGTTATTCCCTCATTAAAGCAGTGGCATAAAAAAAAAATACCTGGCTATGGAAAAAAATTCTGACCAGATCTCATCTGTTGAAACCCTTATTTAAGTCTTACTTTTTAGAAAAACTGTTTCCTTTTCTTGACTATGTAGAGAATCATTCAGGGGTTAAAAATCCACTTCCAAAGAAACAGACTTCTTTAGCCTTCTATTAACCTTTCTTCAATATTCCGTCTTTTTTGTTGTAGTAGTTGTTGTTATTATGGTTGGTGTTATGTCTGTATCTGGATTGTTTTATAAAAATTTAGAAAAGGTTATGAAAAAAGAACGAGAGAGAGAGAGAGAGAGAGAGAGAGAGAGAGAGATGATATATATTATAAGATGCATAAGAGACCTTCTCTCCCAGCACAACCTGGCTCACTCACTCCTACCCCACTGATCAGTTCTCCACTTGCGGTATGGTGGCTCCCCCATTAGTGCTGTGGTAGCTCTGGCTTCCCTGCTTCCTGTCACATGGCTGTGATGTCATATAATTTCCTGTCATGTGCTCACAACTGATTTCACCCCAGGCTTGATGGGCTGAACTATGGTCCTAGCCCTAGAAAGGCTGGAGACCACCGTCCTAGCCTGAAGCCACTTGGGTCACTCCACCACTTTGGTGGCCCCCACAAAAGGATTGTGGTACAACACAAAGATGTCCTGAAGCAGCTGGGTCGCCTAAGAACACCGGGTGATCCACCTCCTCTTGCCTCTCTCAGTTCACTCAACAAAAGCTCAAGTATAATCCACCTAATGGCAGCTAAAAAGAAATCTAGAAATCTCAGAATTTTCCACTCCTCCCTACGTTTATATCGCGGCAAATCTGAATTCCCACTTAAGGCCTTGTGAGAGATGTTCTGCTAATAGATAAAATCTCCCCTCATGATGTCTGTGGAAAGCAGCCTTTAACTGTCTGTATAATTTCTGAGAGAAAAATCCTCTCGGTTTCCCAATCGAGTCCCATCAGAATACTTGAATAAGCATTATTTTGCTCTGAAAAGGGCACGGAGAGGCTTTCAAACGGATATGTATTCACTCCTATAGAGTTATCACTTTGCTGTGGTAGCCAATAACAGAAAATGGCCTAGGCAAGAAACCCTCTGCTGTTATTTGTCGTAAGTATACATTTGCCCGAACATACCAAGATAAGTCACCCGCACCATGTAGGCTGAAGGCTTGCATTTATATATAACCGTAATCTTCGTCGACCGGGTTTTTAAAAGGACCTAAAATTTAGTTACAACCCTAAATCGTGTCCCTAAATTGTGTCCTTACTGGATAAAGAGAAGGAAATTAATTTTCAGTGTTTTGCTTATAACACAGCCCTCGACAAATCGCCGTCAAGAAGATATTTGTTTTGCTGGGTTGTCGTGCGTTATTTTTAAAGCCCCCCTTTTTTTTAAAAAAAAATGTCCACATGTTTCCTTGCGGATGATAGGTTTAGCAGCATGAAGGGGGGGGCGGATATAAAGCGCGGAGACTTATCAGTAATAGTCAGATGAACGCATTAAATCCATGCTGAAAAGCTTATGTCCTCTGCAGACAAAAAAGAGAGAGAGCAAAATGTGTCAGATCCCCCCAACACTCCGTGTGGGGGAGGGAAGGAAATATTCGCCCGCACAAGAGTCTACGAGGCACCTCTGACAGGAACCGTGTGGGGACTCCGCCACATACAAGGGCGCATGAGACTCAAACTGAGTCGCACAGGCTCTCTCGCCATTATATGAGGAGAAGACTTGGCTCGCAGACTCAAACATGTAAATGCCGTTTCTGAGGCAGGGAGCCTCTCGACTGCTCAAGCCGAGGGTGCCAAACTACGTCGCTGAGCCGCGGAGCTATTTTGCTGAATTGCAGCCATATTGCTGTCAGTACGAGTGATGGTCTATATCAGGGATTAATCTGACACCAGACAGTGATCCTTAATCCTCCACAATATCATAATCTATTTACTTTGCATGCTAAGAGGATTTTGGTTTTTAAAATATACAGGAAGTGAGGCTAGAAATGTACAGGAGATCAGGAATGGCGTTTCCGAAAAGAAAAAGGAAAAAAAATCTCCGTTGCTTTTTTAAAAAATAAAAATAAAAATCCCATTATGGATTTCTTGAAGTTCTGTCCTTTCAAAGTATTGAATAGGGATTTAGCCAGGAAATTGGCATATGTTTCCTTCTTTATACCCCAGGCTTGCAATTGTGTTCATCTTTCCCCTTCCCTGCCATTTGTGCGGAGGTGGGGGATTGAGGGAGATTTTTAAGCCATGAAAGGAAAGGATCTCTCCCACACGGCAGTTCATTTTCGGGGAATGACACCAGGCTGTATTATTGACGAAATCAAAATGCCTTCTGAGCTCCTGTGCATTTCATATGCACTGCTACTTGGTTAGTGGAGCTCGCAAGGACTGTACCATTCAGATGAGGACGCAAATACAGTCAGAAGGACTTCTTGGACGAGCAGAGCTGGAAGGGGGTATTACATAAACAGCAGTCCACTGTTTTCTCAAGGCTTGAGAGCCAATTTGGCGTAGTGGTTAAGTGCGTGGACTCTAATCTGGGAGAACCGGGTTTGATTCCCCACTCCTCCACTTGCACCTGCTGATGTGACCTTGGGTCAGTCACAAGCTCTGGCACAGCTGTTCCTGAAAGAGCAGTTTGTGTTAGAGCTCTCTCAGCCCCACCTACCTCATCAGGGTGTCTGTTGTGGGGAGGGGAAGGGAAAGAGGTTTGTAAGCCACTCTGAGACTCCAAGTGAAGGGCGGGGTATAAATCCAATCTCTTATTCTTCTTCTTTATCTGCAAAATGACTGCTAATAGACTTCTTCTATACGTTTAGACGACGACGGGGCTTCGAAAACGACCTTTACCATGCCATGTCTTCATAACATGTTTCTTATAAAAGATCTGTCGGTTACTTTATTTAAAGATACACTAAAGAGACAGACTGGGAGGGAAGACAGCGTGGTATGGCCCGATCTTGTTAGATCTCAGAAGCTAAACAGGGTCAGTACTTGGATGGGAGACCAGCAAGGAAGTCCAGGGTTGCTAAGCAGAGGCAGGGAACGGCAACCCACTTCTGTTTGTCTCTTGCCTTGAAAACTTTGCAGGGTCACCGTAACTCGGGTGCGACTTGAAAGCAACCAAAAAGAAGTCCAGACCTGGTAGAACTTCATACCTAGTAACATCGGTGCCCTGAGGGACTTTGCTCAGTTACGCAGGGCGTGCAAAACAGAGATGTTCCACCAGGCCTACAGTTGAGGACAGCAATGGTTCCTGATCATGGCCTCTGTCTGTCTTATCGACCTCCTAAAGGGAATCCACCCCATGGGGAAGCAAAGTGTATGCCATCGACTTTGTGCTGTGTGTTGTACTGCATACTGTTCTATTTCTTAATGAGAACTAATTTTATTCACTGTTTTAATTAATTTTATTATGTTTGCTATGATGTATTACAGTTCTGCAGGGCCTGCAAGATGGAGCTCTTCCACCACGGGCTTTTGGTTGATGCAGTGGGCGTCCCACTCCTTGGGTTGGCCCCCACTTACAGCTGGGGTCAGCCCCCACTTATAGCTTGGGTCGGCCCCATTTACAGCTGGGTCGGCCTCCCATTTACAGCCTGGTTTGGAGACCCTACATTTAACAGCTCTCTGGGAAATTATTCCCAGTATAGCTGGCTTTTACTAGAGTTGCATGTTTTATATGTTTTAATGTGGTTCTAATTGTATTGAATTTTATACTGTTGTACTGTATTTATATTGTTGGAACCCGCCCTGAGCCCGTCAGGGGGAGGGCGGCATACAAATCCAAACAAACACAAACTGCTCTGAGCCCTTTGGGGGAGAGCTGCTTATAAATTCAATAAACAAATAACAACAGCACACCGAAGTCCCGCATTGATTCCTGATCCTTCGGACACGGCTTCCGAGATGTTATCAGCCATGGTTCATCCACTTCTAGGACTTCCCATGCAGCCCAGTGATTGCAGATGTTTGTCACAGAGGCCGATACGATCAAGCTGCCGAATTTTGCATCCAAGGCCGAATCCCAGGCTTGGAGGACAACGTCGCAAATGTGCCATTTGGCCAGTAGTACAAACCAAAAGGGATCACAGGTATCCAACAAGAAAAACAATACACAAGCAAACCCTGTGATGTAAGTCATAGTTAGTAAGATTTATATTGCTTTTTAAAACTTTGTAGAAATACAAAAATTGTACAATATAGTAAAAAAGCCCAACATTCTCAATGAGCACCCGGTTATAACTCATTTCAACTTTGCAGTCTTCCTCAGGAAGCTTGAAATGACTATATTCCATTCAGCTTCATGCTGGTTTTCATTGACCATGGCTTTTTCCAGGACAATATGAAGGAAATAAGAAAATATAACACTCAACTGGATTAAGAAGCTGACACCTCTTTACAATATGGGATTACTCCCGAGGAAGACTGCAAAGTTGAAATGAGTTTATAACCGGGTGCTCATTGAGAATGTCGGACTTTTTTACTATATTGTACAGTTGAGAATGTTGGACAAATTCTTGCATTTCTATAAAGTTTTTAAAAAGCAATATAGATCTTACTAAATATGACTTACGTCACGGGGTTTGTTGTGTTGGGCCCCTAGCGCCTGTGCCGCATTCGATTTGCCTGTGAAATGGAGTCAATATCCTTTTGCCAAGCAATTGAACTTTTTTTAATTCTACATTTTTTTGGTTACATCGCATTTATTTCTCTACAAATCACTGAAAGGCAGATTTAAAAAGAAGCAGATGGTTTCTGGTAAAGGGGTGGGAAACAAGGTGAGTCACAAGCTAGGCTGCACGTGATCCTTAAGGGTTATAATAAACCCCGCTGGAGCTGATGTGCACCAGCGGCTGAGAGCCATCTTTGATTTTTCAAAAAACAACAACACTGATTCTTCCATAGCGGAGAATGATCTCTGATACCCTGGCTGAGTTCAGACTGGCAATTTGCCCTGGTAGGGACCCGGACCAACGACGATTCAATCCCGGAATAAATTGGGCGTTCACACAGGCACATCTGCCGGGCGTTCCCCACCCGTAGCCAACCCATGCTGTTGCGCTTCATCGCTGGATTAAAAAGATACCTCATAAAACTAGTAGCAAATCCGAAAGCCCATGTGTGTTGCGCGTTTCTCCACTTCTGGGAAGTCTGAATGCGCAGCCGAAAAGCCGGGAGCAACCCGCGTTGGGCAGAAGGCAGCAGCGATATGATTGGCCGTGCTCCGCTCTACTGCCCAATGCGGTGCCGGCGCTGCGGGATCATCCCCCAATCGGCAAAATGCGCTTATGCACTTATGCGCATGAGCGCTCATGCGCACATACACCCATACACCCACAGCCGAATTAATGGGGAAATGCCGAATACAGCACGCCCCTGCATGCGGCAGTCTGAACGCTCCCGCCCGGCTCCACCCCACATCTTCCGGCAGCAGACCGGCCTGTCTGAACAGGAAAACCCGGAACAGTTTATACCGGGGCTTTTTTTGCTACGACTGGCTACCGGAGCAAACTGCCAGTCTGAACTCAGCCCTTGACACGCATCACGCTCTAAAGGAAATTATCTGTGAGAGTTACGAGATCTCGGGTCAGGTCTCCCCATGCAGCCCAATGAGGTGGGCGTCGAGGCAAGAGACCGGACTGCAACACTTCAGCAAACAGGCGGGGAATAACAATTTTAACACACACACATCTAAAAAACCAACACCGCAGGGAGCAGGCTGGAATAAAGCCCTTCTCCTTTTCTTATTCACCGGACCCTTTTACGGGAGGCAAACGTCAAAATGGCCGCCTCCTCCGGCATGCTGAAATGGTACCGTCCGTTCTTACCGTGTCGCCCTGCTACACATGTGGGCGGTGAAGAAAACCTGACAGCCCGATGTGTTATTAAACTGGATTATGTTGTCAAGCTTTAGAGCCTCTTATCCTGAGATATCAAGCCAGGCCTGAATTTTCTCCTACTTCCCCCGAAAAAGAGTCCTTCAGCAAATAGCAAACGAGTATGGGAACAGGCCAGATGAGAACTGTTTCCCTCTGCTTTTACTTGCAAAGTGTCTTCTGCATTCGAAACGGCATCCTCTGCCCGGACTCTCGAAAGTGGTACGGCCGTTTCTACCACCTCACTCTTCGTGTGTGGGTGGTGAAGACAGCACTGAGAGCTTGGCATGTTATTAAGCTGATGTCGTCAAGATTTAGATGTCAACCCGTGCCGAAACGAAAAGGAATTTCAGGTTACTTCCCAGAGGTATCCACACGAAGGCTGGAACTATGCCTTACGGAGAAAACGTGAGATTCTCAAACTTGTGTGTGAGCCCAGAAAAGCAAATTCGGGGGGGGGGTGCTAAACTGCTCACCCACCCACCTGTTCTCCAGTGCAAATATCCCCCCCCCCCAAGTATTTGCCTTAATTGGTAGAGGCACGTTTGGGAAATGTATTTGGGTTTACCAGAATAACAGGTAAATCTGCCCAAAGTATCGTGCATCGTTCACGGATTACTGGTATTCCCAAAGGTGTTGGATGCCCCGCTTCTCAGGAAAAACCAGAGTGTAGTCATTTTTTAAAAAAAAATCCAGAACAAAAGAAAGCCACAAGTAAAGAGCCTATTTTCCTGGGAATTGCCAGTTCATCTTTGCCTAGACTTGGTGAACATATTAATCGTTGAGGCCTAAGGTTCCCCCCGCCCACTATTAATTTTATTGGATCTTCTCAGACATTAACAGCGCCCATCATTCCCAAGGAGGGGAAGTCTGTGGCTCAGAGGCAGAGCATCTCCTTTGCATACAGAAGGCCTTGGGTTCGACTGCCAGTGAAAAAGATCAGATTTTTACGTAGGATGAAAGATTGTACCGGAGACCCTGGGATGGTGTTCCCTCTAAGCTGAGTTAATGTGAGCTAGCTCCCAGTTTTTTAGCCTCCAGCTCACACATTTTTGCCCTAGCTCAGGACGGATGGCTCCAGAGCAAACTAATTTATGCAGTAGCCAAATCGCTCGCTCACTGCTTTAATGCCCGTAGCTCACAAAGCAGAATTTTTGCTCACAAGACTCCACAGCTTAGAGGGAGCATTGCCCTGGAGAGCTGCTGCCAGTCAGAGCGGACAACACAGACCTCAGCAGACCAATGATGAAGAAGAAGAAGAAGAAGAATGAAGAAGAAGAAGAAGAAGAAGAAGAAGAAGAAGAAGAAGAAGAAGAAGAAGAAGAAGAAGAAGAGATTGGATTTATACCCCGCCCTTCACTCGGAGTCTCAGAGCGGCTTACAAACTCCTTTCCCTTCCCCTCCCCACAACAGACACCCTGAGAGGTAGGTGGGACTGAGAGAGCTCTGACAGAAACTGCTCTTTCAGGAACAGCTGTGCCAGAGCTTGTGACTGACCCAAGGTCACATCAGCAGGTGGAAGTGGAGGCGTGGGGAATCAAACCCGGTTCTCCCAGATAAGAGTCCGCACACTTAACCACTACACCAAACTGGCTCTCTGATTCGGTAGAAGGCAACTTCATGTATTCGAGAACAAAATGGCCCCTTGCCTACCTCCTGGGTGCAGACACCTCCTTTCTTTTACGTATAATTTTGCTTTGACCTGGATGGCCCAGGCCAGCCCGGTCCTGTCAGATCTCGGAAGCTAAGCAGGGTCAGCCCTGGTTGGTACTCGGATGGGAGACCACCGAGGGAGCCCAGGGTTGCAACCCAGAGGCAGGCCATGGCAAACCTCTGCTTAACATCTCTTGCCTTGAAAACTCTACGAGGTCACCATAAGATGAATGCGACTTGACAGTCCAGGGTGCGTTCATACGCTCCGTTTGAACTGCTTTCGGCACGCTTCAGGAACAGATTTTGGCCCGATCTGCATCTAGCATTTGCTCCGCCATCCCACCAAACCCACACTGGAACAGAAATCCCCCTCTACATTGCATGCCACTTTCGTATTTTATGGCAGTGTCCAGATTGCATACTACTTTCACTTTGTTTGATCTCTGCTTTTATGGTGGCCGTCTACATAGATTTATGGCCGTTTTATGGCCATTCGGGGGTGACTCTGCAGTCAGTGCAGTGTTGGCACGGGATAGTTGAATGTGGTTTTGAACTGCATCTTTTTCTGTTCCAGTGTGGGTTTGATAAACAACTGAGCAAATGCTAAATGCAGATTGGCCCTTTATGTGCACGTTCACACACCCAACATCTGCGCACCGTCCCCAGCCGTCCCTTTCCGGCTCAAACCCCCTTTAAAACGGAGTATTTTGATACCACTTACCCAAGTGGTGCTTTCCTGATTCTCCGGTTCTGGCCGCACTTTTCTGATACCTGATCGCTCCTGCAGTGTTGACCCACTTCTGGGTGCTTCAACCCCCTCCCCTCTGGAAAGCTGCCGCGGAAGCCTCCGGCTTCCGCTTTTCGTCCGCCATTTTTTTTTTTGCCTTGGCCGCGTGCGCATCGGCGGAGCTCCGCTCCTAAGTTAATAAAAGCAAAGTTTAAATGGTGCCTAGGTTTAGGATTTAGACGAGTTCGGGATCTCACAGAGGCCAGTTTCGGGATAAAAGCTTAAAGGGAAGTGTTCATTTAAAGTTTAAAGGGAAGCGTGGAAATCGCTGTTCTGTGCCCGCTTGAAATTTTTAGTTCTACAGATGGCTGCCTGTGCGCATGCTCAAACTGGGAGGAAAAAACCCCCACCGATGCATGCTTCTGCGTGTGGATGGCAGGGAGCGCAGCGATCTGGAACAAGGAGGTGAGTGTGATCGCGATTCTCCGGGTTAAAAAAAAAAAACATCAGGACCGGAGCAATTGACACCGCTCCCAGCAGGCTGTCTGAACGCACCCTCTGAGCAGCTTACAATCGCCCATCCCTCCCCCTCCCCACGAGAAACACCCTGTGTGAGGTAGGTGGGGCTGAGAGAGCTCCCTCGAGAACTGCCCTTGAGGGAACAGCTCTGAGAGAACTTGTGACTGACCCAAGGTCACGCCAGCAGCTGCATGCGGAGGAGTAGGGGAATCGAACCCGGTTCTCCCGGATTAGAGTCTGTGCTCTTAACCGCTACACCCCGACACAAAGTCCAGGGCTGTGACACAGAAGCAGAAATGGCAAACCTCTGCTTAACGCCTCTTGCCTTGAAAATGCTACAAGGTCGCCATAAGAAATGCTGTGACTTGGCAGCCCTCCACCACCACCAAGCAGGGGTCAGCCCCGGATGGAACTTGGATGGGAGACCACCGAGGAAGTCCGGGGTCACGACACGGAGACAGGCAGTGGCAAACCTCTGCTTAACGTCTCTTGCCTTGAAAACGCTACGGGCTCGCCATGAGATGGCTGAGACCTGACATTATTTTCCACCACCACCAAGCACAGATTTATTTAAAAACATATTACCACTTATTTCACAGCCACTCGCATCCGAGTTGATTTCGTTCATTCAAGCCGGCTTCCTATACGACTCTTTTGCCTCACCGAAGGTTTTCCGTGGCTCGCGGGGCAGAAATTGGAGCAAGGGAGAGGCACAGCCTTGGCAAACTGTGCCCAGGTCACAAGCAGATTGTGTACGCTTGCCGTTACGACACTTTCATCACAGGATTATCTCGCGCAGGGCCATAATAAAACACCGCAGTAACTGCCTGGGCCTGCGAAAATGCTATTTATAAAGGGCTGGTATTTATAGAGCTCTGCTTTTTCCCCCAAGTGCTCCGCGGACATTGTTCCAGTAATTCTTGCAGCTCCAGTATTGTCTCGATATTTCAAATGTGGAGAAAGGCTCAGAAAGGAAGAAGAAGAAGAAGAAGAAGAAGAAGAAGAAGAAGAAGAAGAAGAAGAAGAAGAAGAAGAAGAAGAAGAAGAAGAAGAAGAAGAAGAAGAAGAAGAAGAAGAAGAAGAAGAAGAAGAAGAAGAAGACGACGACGAACGACAACGACAACGACAACGATGACAGGGAGTGAGAGAGGATTGGATTCATACCCCGCCCTTCACCTCAGAGTCTTGAGGACAACTCTTGGGAGAACAGCTGTGAGAGAACTTGTGACTGACCCAAGGTCACACCAGCAGCTGCATGTGGAGGAGTGGGGAATCAAACGCAATTCTCCCAGATTAGAGTCCGTGCTCCATACCACTACACCAAACAGGTTCCCTAAGACCTCCAGGAGAGTCGCACCTGGCATAGGAGCCAGCCATTTCCAGTTCACAGTTTGTGTTCTTAACCATTGTGCGTGTGCAACACAATTGGATCACAGCCCACATTCACTCAGCTTCTTGTAAAAGACTGCAACGTTTTTAACATGGTACTTATTTTCCTCCTGCTGGTGGCCTGACATTTTTAACTGCATGTTGGGGATTTGGTCGCCTGTGGATGGGTTTTACAGCTCAGTTGCATGTTGGGCGTTTGATTACAGATCCTCTGAAGGAGGAGGAGGGGCAGAAGGAGGAGGAGGAGATTGGATTCATACCCCGCCCTTCACTTGGAGTCTCAGAGCGGCTTACAAACTCCTTTCCCTTCCCCTCCCCACAACAGACACCCTGTGAGGGAGGCAGGGCTGAGAGAGCTCTCTGGAGGATTGCCCTCTCAAGGACAGCTCTTGTCGGAACTATGGCTTGCCCATGGTCATCCAGCAGCTGCAAGAACATAAGACCATAAGAGAAGCCAGTGTTGGATCAGGCCAACACTCTGGGTTACACACTGGCCAAAAATACCAGATGCCCTCAGGCGGCCGGGGCTGCGTGCCGGCAGTCTGGTGTGGGCAGCGAAGGCTTCCCTTCCTCAGCCGCGTGCCAGCAAGCCAGGGAAGGGGCGGGGTTTAAACCCCCGCCTCTTCCCTTTCAGCTCTGGGTTGCCTTTGAGCACCCGCTGGAAAGTTTTCGCTGGCAGCACCGGCAGCGGTCGCCACCCTGGCTCCTCTACCCCAGGAGGGGGTCAGGGGAGGGCAGGCAAGCTCTGCCACCGCCGCCTGAGTCCCGCTGGGGCGCTCTTCGCTGGCGGCGGTGGCAGGGAGGTGGCGGTGGGGGGGCGAGGCTCAGGTTGGCGCCCCTGTGGGCTGGCGCCCTAGGCGAGCATCTAGCTCGCCTAGTGGGCGAGCTGGCCCTGGTGGGGCCAGGACACTAGAAGCCCCCCCCCCAAGCACCAAGAATACAGAGCATCCCTTGCCCCAGACCGAGGGTTCCTACCTATACCTTGTGGCTCTATTGTTGTTTGGCTCTATTATGCCAGGGCCAGGTGTGCACTGGAGTTGCCAACCTCCAGGTGTGGCCTGGAGCTCTCTCAGAGTTACAAATGATCTTCAGACGACAAAGCTCACTTCCCATGAAGGAAATGGTGGATTTGGAGGGCGGACTGGAAGGCAACGTAGCCTGCTGAGGGCCCCCTCCTCCCCCAGGCTCTGCCCCCGAATCTCCAGGAATTTCCTGGCCCAGAGATGGCAACTCCAGGGGCACTTCCAGAATGCACAGAATCCTCCACCTGCCCGTCTGAAAATGATGTCCCCAAGCTACAGTGCTCAGACGTTCATCCGAATTGTAATGGCATTTTGTTAAGCTGTGAAGCAAGCTGTATAATCCTCTCCTTTATCAGAGCCAGTCTGGTGTCCTGGTTAAGTGTGCAGACTCTAATCTGGGAGAACCGGGTTTGATTCCCCACTCCTCCACTTGCAGCTGCTGGGTGACCTTGGGCAAGCCATAGTTCTGTCAGTGCTGTCCTTGAAACAGAGCCGTTTCTGTCAGATTTCTCTCGACCCCACCTACCTCACAGGCTGTCTGTTGTGGGGAGGGGAAGGGAAAGGAGTTTGTAAGCCGCTCTGAGAATCCTTCGGGTAGCGAAGGGCAGGGTATAAATCCAATCTCTTCTTCATCTTCCTTGCTTACCACTTTTGCCTCCCTTCTCCTTGTTGTCCTATATAAATATACTAAATATTCTCATGGTCTGTAAGTAATTTTAATATGTAATTTCAGTAAGCATAATTTTTTAAAACATTAAAATAAGTTAACTAAAAAACCAACTATTCAGCTTTAAAAAAAATGCTGTGAAAGATTACTGCATTTGACCCGAAAATGGATCTCTCTCTCTCTCTCTCTCTCTCTCTCTCTCTCTCTCTCTCTCTCTCTCTCTCTCTCTCTCTTTGGTATTGTAAAAGTCTTAAAAAGAAGCTTTTTTGTATGCACGAGGAGACTACAGTTCCTATGAAGGCATACAAAAATACACATGTGCGAACAAATTCATATCCAGACAGCTCAGCAGCCATTCATGGTCACCAAGTTAAGGCACACAGAGACACCAAAGTAGTAAGTCTAAATTCAAAATGTCAGATTTAGCAATGTGCCTTTTCTTTTGGAGGCACTGGTGGCGGACACTGTGGAGAGCTGCCATAGATGCAACGACTAGCCCATAATCACCCACATTCAATAGGACACATTCAACCTCTTTGTGCATCAAAGGTTTGTCTCCTTGAACACACACATGCACAAATTAATATAAGAACAGCCCTGCTGGATCAGACCAGTGGTCCATCCAGCCCAATGTCCTGTCTCACACAGTAGCCAAATAGTTCCTCTGGAGGGCCAAAGATAGGGCATGGAGGCCGAGGCCTTCATCATAAGAACATCAGAAGAGCCCTGCTAGATCAGACCAGGGGTCCATCTAGTCCAGCATCTTGTCTCACACAGTGGCCAACCAGTTCCTCTGGAGGGCCAACAACAGGGCAGAGAAGCCAAGGCCTTACCCTGATGTTGCCTCCTGGCTCTGGAATTCAGAGGATTAGTACGTCTACGCGCACACACATTGGCCTGCTTCCGTAAACAGTGCAAAACTGTATTATTCAGACAGTTCCGGAGGGGTAGCCATGTTAGTCTACTGTGGTTAAATAAAGCAGAAGTCCAGCACCTAACTCCTCTTAATCTTTAGTACCCGCTAAAGGCCTGTCCATAAAGGAAGTTCAGCGGTACCTTAGAGACTAACAGCATCTATTCGAGTCAGAGCTCATAATAATGATGGAATAAATGTTGTTCGTTTTTAAGGTGCTGCTGGACTTCTGTATTTATTCTGGCGGGCCTTTGTTGGGCAGCTAAGAATTAATAGGGAGTTAGGTGCTGGGAATGTGGGACGGCTTATTAATTAGGCTCTCCTGAAACTGGATTGTTTATGGCATGAGGAGGCTGGCCCTTGGTATGCTGCCTTGAGCCAGTGCGGTTGGGTGGGTGGTTGGGTGGATGGATGGATGGATGGACGGATGGATGGATGGTTGATTGGATGGATGGATGGTTGGATGGGTGAATGGGTGGATGGGTGGATGTTTGAAAGGATGGGTAGATGTTTGAATGGATGGGTGGGTGGATGGTCGGAAGGATGGATGGAAGGGTGGGTGGGTAGATAGATGGTTGGAAGGATGGGTGGGTGGATGGATGGATGGATGGATCGATCAGATGGATAGATGGGTGGGTGGGTGGATCATTCCCCACCACCATTTCTGTACCTCAAAACTGTTATCTTGGGCTGCTTTGAGTCTTGGTAGGGAAAAAGACAGGCATCAGACATAAGCCTGTCTTCTTCCCTTCCAGAGTTACACCAGCTTGAGGGGAGGAAAGCGCTATCGGTTGCAGAAATTGCCCAAGGCGGGAAATGATCCTGTGGATGGAGGAACAGCAAAGCCGCCCCTTGCATTAAACAAGAAAATATCTTGAAACAGCCCTGGAAGAGAAGCTGCATGGATGTCCGAGTATATAATGTGAGACCCAGTTTGGCGTAGTGGTTAGGAGCGCGGACTCTAATCTGGGAGACCCGGGCTTGATTCCCCACTCCTCCACTTGCAGCTGCTGGGTGACCTTGGGCAAGCCATAGTTCTGGCACAGCTGTTCTTGAAAAAGAGCCGTTTCTGTCAGAGCTCTCTCAGCCCCACCTACCTCACGGGGTGTCTTGTTGTGGGGAAGGGAAGGGAAAGGAGATTGGCAGCCACTCTGAGACTCCTTCAAGTAGTGAAGGGCAGGCTATAAATCCAATCTCTTCATCTTCTTCTTCTACTCTTCCAGCAACCCAGCCAATGAAGGCAAAAAAGCATCCTTCAGCTCCATCCATTCTTATTGCTCTTCAGCTGGGATTACAACAAGCATTCCCTCTGTTTGCTTAGCATTTTTTAGAGTCAGGAGGAAGCAGGTTCAATCAATTGTAGCGTTCCTGCAACCGCAAATTCAGTTCCCTTCTCCAAACAGTTGCCCATCTGGGTTGGGAAATTTGTGAAGACTTGGGGGCGTCGCCAGGGGAGGGGCAGGGTCTGAGGAGGGACAGGACCTCACGGGGGGGGGGTACGATGCCCCTCCCAAATCAGTCATTTTTGCCAGGGGGTATTCGGAAGTTCAGTTGTAAATCCGGGAGATCTCCATACCCCACCTGGAGGTTGGCATCCATACTTCTCCACCCGCTATTCCCGTGCAGACCATAAAAACCCAGCTTGGCTTGAACAGCCCTGCTCTAAGCCAAGCAGCCGTTGCTCGGGCTTAATGGCCGGCAGGATCCCCAAATCCAGTTAAGGTGAATTACTGGGATTTAAGCCAATTGACGAAAATCCCGATTCTAAACACATTACGTAGAAGCCAGCCCCATTGATTTCAAGAAGGACTTCTTTCCAAGAAACATATTCAGGGTCAGAGTATTAATCATCTTAAAACCCACGTACTAAAGCTGGGTTGTGGATCAGACTGAAGTTGATTTGCTATATTGGTTTAATCAGGGCTCTTTTTGTAGCAGAAACTCCTTTGCATATTAGGTGACACACCCCTAATGTAGCCAATCCTCCAAGAGCTGACAGGAGCCCCTATAAGAAGAGCTCTGTAAGCTCTTGGAGGATTGGCTACGTTTCCGTGGTCATGTGTCCGGCATGACTAAACACCGAGGCGCACGGAACGCTGTGACCTTCCCACCGAAGTGGTACCTGTTTATCTACTTGCAATTTCTTGCTTTCGAACTGCTAGGTTGGCAGGAGCTGGAACTAGAGACGGGAGCTCACTCCGTCATGCAGCACTCTCGGGTCTCGAACTGCTGAACGACCGACCTTCCACAGCCTGCAGTTCAGCGTCTTAACCACTTGAGCCACCGCAGCTCCTTAAAGACTAACAAAATATGCGGCAGGGTAGGCGCTTTCGGGAGTCACGGCTCGCTTCTTCCGATATCTGAGGAAGCGAGCCAGTGACTCACGAAACCTCCTACCCTGTCACGTATTTTAAAAAGCCTTCTGGACATCCAAGTATATTATGTGTTTTATCGTTCTCTTTAATAACGGTTTCTATTCATTTACCTGGGACTGATGTTAGGCTTTTTTTTGCCATCACGTCACAGTCGACTTCTGGTGACCCTCGTGGGATTCTCAGGGCAAGAGACGTTCAGAGCTGGTTTGCCGTCACCTCTGCCACCAAGGTTTGCAACTCTGCAACCCTGGGCTTCCCTGGTCGTCTCCCATCCAAGTGACTAGCCAGGACTGAGCTTCTGAGATCTGATAAGATCCAGCGAGCACGGCCCATCCAGGTCAGGGCAGAGGTGGATTGCCGTTGCCTGCCTCTGCGGAGCAACCCTGGACTTCATTGGTCACCTCCCATCTGGGTCCTAGCCAGGGCCGACCCTGCTTAGCCACCGAGATCTGACGAGATTCAGGCGAGGCTAACTAACTGGCCTGTAATTCCCTGGGTCCCCTCCAGACCCCTTTATGGAAGCTGCTGAGACATTTGCTACTTACCAGTCATCTGGCATGGAAATCTGAAAAGTCGCCATGGATGGAAGCAGTGATTTTGTCAAGCGATTGTTGGAAATGTCATGATAACGTTGGTTTGTTCTTTCATATGTGGTGGACGTGTGATCAAGTTAAAAAATATTGGTCTTAGATACATTAACTTTTAAGTAAAGGTAAAGGTTCCCTCGCTCGAAAGCCAGTCGAATCCAACTCTAGGGTTGCGGTGCTCATCTCCGTTTCCAAGCCGAAGAGCCAGCGCTGTCTGAAGACGTTTCTGTGGTCACGTGGCCAGCATGATTAAACGCCGAGGCGCACGGAACGCTGTTACCTTCCCACTGAAGCGGAATCTATTTATCTACTTGCAATTTCTTGCTTTCGAACTGCTAGGTTGGCAGTTTTACAAAAGTGTTAAAAAACATTGTACCCTATACACCAGAATTGTTTCTGTTGAATACAATACCAGAAAATTGTAAAAGAAATTTTTTTTATCTTGCTTTAAAGATTGTAGTAACAACGGCAAGAATTGTATATGCCAAATATTGGGGAAGTGAAGAAGTTATACGCAAAATATTGGAAACAGCTGAGATGGCTAAATTAACTATAATTTTAAAAGGGAACAATAAAGAAGATTTTGAGGACACATGGTCAGAAGTTTTAGGAATGGATAAAAGAAAATAATATTTAAGACTCCTGGGCCCTTAACCGAAATAAAAGGAACTAAGAACGATATACTTAATCTTTAGCAAAAGAGACATATTAGAATTACAAGGTGTGGGGGAGGAATATATAAATTTTCTGTCTCTAGTATGAGGTCAAGGATTGTGATAAAAATGACACAAAGGGAATTCCCCTTTATATGTATTTATGTATGTTTGTGTATTTGTTTGTCCCATATATATGAATTTTTAAAAATTATGGGGGGAAAGGAAGCAGTGAAAGACCAAAGGAGACTGAAATCTGTGAAAGGCAACCTAATGGGAATGTACTCAGTGTCAAACCTCCTGGCCCACGTAGGGATGCCAGCCTCCAGGTGGGACCTGGAGATGCCCTGGAATTCCAGCTCATCTCCAGACTACAGAGATCCGTTCCCCTGGAGAAAAGGGATGCTTTGGAAGGTGGACCAAGGCTGCCAGTTCCCCCTGGCCACCAGTGGGGGGTGGGGGTAGGGTTGCTTGCTAGGGCCAGGTAGGGAAACTCCTGGAGATTTGGGGATGGAGCAGGCCCGTAGCCAGGAATTTTTAATTCGGGGGGCCTTTAAATAAGTCAGGAGCCGCGGTGGCTCAAGTGGTTAAGACGCTGAACTGCAGGCTGTGGAAGGTCGGTAGTTCAGCAGTTCGAGACCCGGGTGCCGCATGGTGGAGTGAGTGCCTGTCTCTAATTCCAGCTCCTGCCAACCTAGCAGTTCGAAAGCAAGAAATTGCAAGTAGATAAATAGGTACCGCTTTGGTGGGAAGGTAACAGCGTTCCATGCACCTTGGTGTTTAGTCATTCCGGCCACATGACCACGGAAACGTCTTTGGACAGCGCTGGCTCTTCAGCTTTGAAATGGAGATGAGCACCGCAACCCTAGAGTTGGATTTGACTGGCTTTCAAGCAAGGGAACCTTTACCTTTACCTTAAATAAGTCAGGGGGCACCCCGCCAAGGAGCGCCACAAATAAAATAAAAAATTGGAAATTGGGGGGCTGGGTGGATGGGAAATCAGGGGGCATAGCTGTAAGTCAGGGGGGCAGACCCCGAGATGCCCCACTGTAGCTATGGGCCTGGGATGGCGCCTGGGGAGGACAGGGACCTCAGTGGGGTTCAGCGTCATAGAGTCCACCCTCCAAAGCATCCATCTTCCCCAGGAGAACTGACCTCTGTCATCTGGAGATGAGCTGGAATTCCACGGCATCCCCAGGTGACAGTTTTGTGGACTTTTTAGAGATGTCAAACTCCAGGTGGGACCTGGGAGTCCCCCCAGAATTACAACTCATCTCCAGACCACAGAGATCAGTCCCCCTGGAGAAAATTGATGCTTTGGAGGGGTGGTCTCTGTGGCACCGCTACCCCACTGAGGTCCCTGTCCTCCCCAGCCTGCATCCCCAAACCGCCAGGAGTTTCCCAACCTGGACCTGGCTACCCTAACCCCCCCATCCCTCACTGGTGGCCAGGGGGGACCTGTCCACCCCGGGCCCATACAATAAACAAGTACAAATGGATCACACCGGTGGCATCTCCGGTAGCTCATCTTGTCTGTCTCCACCTGCATAGAGTCACAAAGCAGAGAAGCCCTCATCTTCCCACGACTAGCACTGGGTGGTGGTGGGGGGAATAACCCACTTCAATCACGTGAAAGCGCTTAGCAAACAGTCTGATAAAACCGGAGGATGCAGGCATTTTATCCTGAAAAGACGTTAACTTCTTCCAGCAGTTTTCTCTTGACCTCCTTCACGGTGAATCATAGGATGATGAACGAGAAGATCCATTTATTATTCAAGGTTCGTTATCATTTAATTCATTGTTCCTCTCCCCCCCCACCACACACACACAACCATAGAACTCCTTCATTCAACTCTCTGGGGCTAGCCCATTTAGAGTTAATTATATGTCACTGGATATGGAAAGGATGCAGAAAATGCCGTCCTGTGTTTGTTCATTCTCAGAGCATTACCAAATCATTTCAGGTGGCCCCAGACTTTCTCCTTTCCAATGTCACAGTTCGGACGGAGAGAATCTTGTTATTCTGGGCACTTGGAAGGTACAAAGAGAAGGAAATGAATGCTAAAAGTTCTTTCTTACAGAGGGGAGGTTCTGGAACAGAAAAATCTGAAGAGCGCCCAGGAAATACTGGCGATGGATACCCCAGTGGGGGGGGGGTGTATTTCCTTTGATCAAATGCAGCTACTGCCCTGAGGATCCCAAAGAGGAGAGAGATAAAGACGATACAAGAACAACGGCCACTGGATTGACTCAGGCCTTGTAGCCAGGATTTTGTGGCTTGTAGGCAAATTTTTTTCTGGTGGGGCTGAAGTTCTCAGTTCGGAAAGAAAAGCCATTTAGCCAACAGAAAGTGGTTGCTGTGAAAAATCTCTGAATTGCAAGCTGTCAACCACTTAAGATGACATTTCGCAGCTGCTGCAAGTTAATCTCTTCTAACAGTCTAAGCACCAATTCTGAGAACAAGCCAGCAGGTGAGGGAGATGTCTTCTATAGTCAGGAAAGCTAGCAAGCAGAAAAACTCTCTTCAAGGAGGCCAGTTTCTTGATGCAGAGTTAGAAGGGATCCTAGAGGTCACCAATTCCAACCCCCTTGCTCAGTGCGGGAATTAGTCAGCTACAGCTCCTCATTCTGCTTAAAGGAACACATGTCTTTAAAAAAAATTAAAATGATCGGGGAAAAGCATTTAGAGGAGAAATTCTTGTGGGGCTGTGCCTTTAAGAAAGGGTGTGGAGCCCCCAAAAGTGCCATCGTAGCTACAGGCCTGGATTGACTCCTTGTTGGTAGAGAAATAACCATATATTTGGCCTCAACTGGATTTTCTAATAAGATGGCAAAGGAAAGCTACAGATTCCCAGCAATGGACAAATCACAGTTGGGTAGAAACACCAATGTTATATCACATGATTGTCTCAAATGTCACGGCCCAGTCTTGGAATCAAGAGTTCTGGGATGTCGGCAGAGTCCAAGGTTAGGGCTCAACGGCTCAGGGGATAAAGAGAGTGGGTACAGAGTAAAGTTGCCTACTCCAGGTTGGGAAGGTCTTCACGATTTAGGAGTGGTGAAGGACCACCGTGGGGTACAATGTCAGAGTCCACCCTCCGAAGCAGCCATTTTATCTTCTCTCGCTCTCTTTTTTGTATTTATGTATGTGTGTCTGCATCTGGAAGTCATGTCGACTTCTCGCGACTGCCCTCTACTGGGGGCCTGGATTCAGAGAGGTGGCTGAATAAAGCCTGCCTCTGTCCTCCCAATATGGTGTTCCAAGGAGGTCTCCCATCCAAAAACTAACCACAGTCAACCCTGCTTAGCTTCCAAGATCTGACAAGATCGGGCTTGCCCAGGCTATCCAGGTCAGGGCAAAGCAGCTATTTTCTCCAGGGGAACTGACCTCTGCAGCCTGGAGATCAGCCAGTTTGGTGTCCTGGTTAAGTGCACGGACTGTAATCTGGGAGAACCGGGTTTGATTCCCCACGCCTCCACTTGCAGCTGCTGGATGACCTGGGGCAAGCCACAGTTCTGACAAGAGCTGTTCTCACAAGGACAGTTCTTGAAAGAGCTCTCTCAGCCCCACCTATCTCACAGGGTGTCTGTTGTGGGAAGGGGAAGAGAAAGGGGTTTGTAAGTCATTCTGAGACTCCAAGTGAAGAGCAGGTTATAAATCCAATCTCCTTCTCCTTCTCCTCCTCCTCCTCCTCCTCCTCCAAGATGGAGCTGGAAACTCTACGTACATCAAAGAATCAAGGAGTTCCACAACAGAACCTCCCAGAGTCAGATTTAAAAACCAAGACAATGGGAGGAAATTGGGTTGAGGCACTACAGGGAGGGGAGGATTTAAACCTGTGAGTGTATCTGCCTCCCCTCCCTTATAGCTAATACTTTCAGAGAGCTCTAGTAGTAACAGGGGAACACCATAAGGGAACGCAGTTAAAAAAATGCCACAACCTTCGGCTCCATTTGAGAGCCGGTTTGGTGTAGCGGTTCAGAGCGGCAGATTCTAATCTGGAAGAACCGGGTTTGATTCCACCAACTCCTCCACATGTAGCCAGCTGGGTGACCTTGGGGACAGTCACAAGTTCTGTCAGAGCTGTTCTCTCCAGAGCAGTTCTCTCAGAGCTCTCTCAGCCCCACCTACCTCACAGGGTGTCCACTGTTGGGGAGGGGAAGGAAGGAGATTGTAAGCTGCTCTGAGACTCCCAAGGAAAAGGTGGGGTATAGATCCAACTCTCCTCCTCCTCCTCCTCTTCTTCATTTGGGCTCCCATGTGGATGCTTTTTAATCTCCAGAGAACATCTCGCAAGATCTAATCATAGATCTCCCATAACATGTACAGGGGAGGGGCTGTGGCTCAGCAGTAGAGTGTCTCCTTGGCATGCAGAAGGTCCCAGGTTCAACACAGGCAGGTGGGGCTGAGGAGAGCTCTGACAGAAACTGCTCTTTTTCAAGAACAGTTCTGACAGAACCATGGCTTGCCCAAGGTCATCCAGCCAGGACCAAGTGGAGGAGTGGGGGATTGAACCCGGTTCTCCCAGATCAGAGTCTGCGCACTTAACCACGACACCAAACAGGCATCTTCATTTCAAAGGACCAGGCAGCAGGTGATGTGAAAGACCTCTGCCCGAGACTCTGGAGAGCCACTGCCAGTCTGAGTACACAGTACTGAACTTGATGGACTGCCAGTCTGATTCAGTGTAAGCCAAGCTTCGTATATCTACATGTTCATATGTAGTTTGGTCCCGATGATGATGATGATGCTGTACTATTGAAGAGCGACATGTTTACTTTCCCCCCCTCTATGCCAATGTAATTATATCTGGCAGCTGAGGGCATGTCATGCATCTGCCGAAGTGCCCTTTGGCGGACAAAAGCTTATGCGTTACATCATTAAAGGGAACCAAGAAGTTCTCAGTGTTGAAGGTTAAATTATCATCCAAAGGTATTGCTCCATTGCAATTAGGCCACAGGGATGCAATTTCTTTTGTTTCGGCCTGATAAGAGCAAGGTTTGCACACTCTTTCTAAACCCAGATACTTTTCTCGCATGGCTTCTGAGTCCATAACCTGCCTTGAGCCTCTATGGGAAAGGGAGACGATAAACCAAGTAAACCAAGTAAATAAATGAATATAACTCCCATTTTCTTTGCCACGACGTCTGTCGGTTTCTACTTTCAACTTCTATTTTATTCCCAGTTTCTCCAGCTGCAAACCTCAAGATATACTTAAGCTACCTCTAGGTCCATAAACGTATAATTCCGTTTCACTGGGTATGTTTGCAATTATTGTTTGAATAAAATTCTTTTGAACTATGGTGCTGGAGAAGACTCTTGAGAGTCCCTTGGACTGCAAGGAGATCAATGTACAAGGAGATCAAATCATTCAATCCTAAAAGAAATCAACCCTGACTGTTCCTTGGAAGGCCAGATCCTGAAGTTGAAGCTCAAATACTTTGGCCACCAAATGAGAAGGGAGCATTCACTGGAGAAGACCCTGATGCTGGGAAAGACTGAAGGTCAAAGAAGAAGGGGATGGCACAGGATGAGATGGTCAGACAGTGTCACTGATGCAACGGACATGAAATTGAGCAAACTCCGGAGGACGGCAGAAGACAGGAGGGCCTGGCGTGATCTGGTCCATGGGGTCACGAAGAGTTGGATTCGACTGTGTGACTGAACAACAACAATATTTATAAATTTAATAAATATACCAAACAGTGGTGGTAGAAAATCAAGTCACAACTAACTTATGGCAGCCTCTTTGGGTTTCCAAGGCAAGAGATGGTCGTTTGCCATTTGTGGGGGGGAATTAGGAGCACAGGAACCTTTTCATGGACTCCCATCCCCACTGTGTTCATTTTTGGGGAGGGAGAGATGCTGTTATAACCAGGGATAAATGCCAAGATATTGTGTCCCGAGCTGAACCCTGATAAAACCAGGGAAGAGATCCAAGTGCGGAAAGGACCAGAGAGAGAGAGAGTGCAAAACTCAGCTTATTCCATTACCCACTCCTGAGTCAGAAAACATTTTTGGAGCATGTCAATACTCAACAGGGGATATTCCAACACAACCCCAATACATAAATACTGCACTTGTAGTCATGTCATCAATCCTTGGTTGCTCTGTCAAGACCCATAACAGAGGGCGGTTGGTCAGAACAACCAGGACCAAAACTAAATTCAGACCTTAAGTACCCTTTTCCAACCACAGAAGCTAATGTAACTGTCAGTCAAGTCTGTGACGAGCCTTTGACATTCATCTCTGATGTGCACGGCAAAGCCCAGCCCATTCTTTCTGTCTCTGGGGTCAGGGAGGTCAAGGGAAGCTGGGTTAAGCTAGGTTGACTCAGAGAGTCAAGGTTGACTCAGAGAGTTCCAGGAAGCTAGGTTCAGATACTCGATCTATTTAGAAGTTGATCGGGACTCCTGACTTCCGCAAAGTAGAAACATCCCCAGAAGGCAAAAGTCACGTAAGGTGAAAGTCATGTACAGGGTTATCAATACCAGAAGGCCGTAACACTTAGCAGAGTCCTGACGCCTCCTGGGAAACAGAACCAAAGATGCAACCATAGAGGCTAATTACTATAGAAATTAAGGTCACGTGGGTTTAACAGAGGACTGAGCCTCAATCCAGGCCTAATTCCACAACACCATTGCCTGCCTCTGCAGAACAACCTGGGACTTCTGGGTATTAACCAGCCCAGGGCTGACCCTGCTTGGCTTCCAAAATCTGACGAGATCGGCTATCCTGAGTTGGATCCAAAGGTTGTCTTTCACTGATAGAAGACACGTCCATCCGGGGAAAGGGAGGGCAACTTCCCTTCTCTCTGCAGACCAACCCACTTCCCCTCCATAATGTTTCCGAGGTCCCATCTCTCTCCCACACACACACAAGTATTTTGGGGGACTCTGTGACCCGTAGCAGGAGGGGGAAGGGCAGGGAAGTCCCATTCCATCAACAGAACTCCCCTGACGGCACTTTTGATCCAACTCAATATTTGTATGTGCTTACTCAAAATAGATTTTATTGTCCGTTATGGTTGGGGGACATAAAAAATAATTAAGAAAACTGAAGTGTTCTTCATTCGTCCATTTTAAATTGTTTACGTTTTAATTTTTAAAAAATATATATCAAACAGCACAATCGTGTGTATTAGATTAGGCGTAATATATTTCATGTTCTCAAAGAAGCGAAGTGTGTTTAGTTTTGATTTCTAAAGATATAAATCAGGGGAGGGGCTGTGGCTCAGTGGCAGAGCGTCTGCTTGGGTGCAGAAGGCCCCAGGTTCAATCCCCGGCACCTCAAGCTAGAAGGATCAGGTGCAGTGTTCCCTCTAAGCTGAGTGAGTGTGAGCTAGCTCACAGTTTTTAGCCTCTGGCTCACACATTTTTGTCTTAGCTCAGGAAGGAGGGCTCCAGAGCAAACTAATTTCTGCAGCAGCCAAACTGCTCACAATTTTAATGCCAGAGCAAACTAATTGATGCAGGAACCAAATCACTTGCTCACAATTTCAATGCCGGTAGCTCACAAAGTTGAATTTCGGCTCACAGGACCATTGACTGTAGCCAGTGTTCCCTCTAAGCTGAGTTAGTGTGAGCTAGCTCGTAGTTTTTTAGCCTCTGGCTCACACATTTTTGTCTTAGCTCAGGAAGGAGGGCTCCAGAGCAAACTAATTTCTACAGCAGCCAAATCGCTCACAATCTTAATGCCAGTAGCTCACGAAGTAGAATTTTTGCTCACAAGACTCCACAGCTTAGAGGGAGCACCGGAAGGCCTGCCGGGTCTTTCCCTGGTGGGATTTGGAAGACCTTGGTGTCTGGACAGGGCCCGTGTTGGCGCAGGTGATAGGAGATGTGAAGGTGATAGGAGATGTGAAGGTGATAGGAGATGTGAAGGACCTCTACCTGAGAACCTGGAGAGCACCACCATTTAAAGTAGACAATCCTGGCCTTGATGGACCACTGGTCTGATCCAGTATAAGGCGGATCCATGCATTCAAATATATTGCAATTTGTCCAAAATTTCAATTTCTTAATGGCATTTGGAAATTTTACACCGCTTCTCCCAAATAGTTTGAGATTCCTTTGTTGACATCTTTGAAATCCAACAACAATAAGACTGGGAATAAGACAGAGAACAGAAAAAGCCAAAGATCTATATAATCTGCAAGGTCTAAGAAGCAGATACATATTAGAAATCAAAGATGTCTTGAGCCAAAAAAATAGCTGACTAGTAACAAAGCCCGAAGGAGCTGCAGTGGCTCAAGTGGTTAAAAAGCTGAACTGCAGGCTGTGGAAGGTCAGTAGTTCAGCAGTTCGAGACCCGAGAGTGCCGCATGACGGAGTGAGCTCCCGTCTCTAGTTCCAGCTCCTGCCAACCTAGCAGTTCAAAAGCAAGAAATTGCAAGTAGATAAATAGGTACCACTTTGGTGGGAAGGTAGTAGCGTTCTGTGCGCCTTGGTGTTTAGTCATGCCGGCCACATGACCACGGAAATGTCTTCAGACAGCGCTGGCTCTTCAGCTTTGAAACGGAGATGAGCACCGCAACCCTAGAGTCAGATTCAACTGGCTTTTGAGCAAGGGAACCTTTACCTTTACTTTACCTAACAAAGCCCGATGTAGAAGCAATACAACGAGCTCTAGAAAGTAGCTTACAGTCCTCTGTCCGTGCCAGGCACTTCCACTGGCCCTGGCCAAGGAGTGCCGACTCTCCGATGAATCAGCCAAGAAGTCTGTTGCCACTCTTTGGGACTCCATCGCATGTTCCCTCAAATACCCGTTCAGGCTGACGCTATTCCGACTAGTGCCACCCAGTAGTTACTTACAGGCCAAACCTGCCTCCAGAAACTTCAACATTTCTTGAAATAATGAGTGGCAGAAGCCAACGGGCCCATCAACATTTGCCTCCCAGAGGTATTAGTCAGATGTAGCGTAAAAAAACCTGGCAACTGACATCAGATTGCTTAATCCGGACTCTCTCTCCTTGATTTGCATAGATGAGTAATGACAGTGTGATATAATTTCTTTACCCCCACGACGACTGGATAGACAGACTCACTTGTCAGAAGGGAGGTGGTGAAAGACAAGGTGCTATATGATGCCCATCCTAAACAGAGTGAACATCCTTGAATTCAATGGGTTTACAAAGGGTGTAACTCTATTTAGCATTGTGCCACGAATATCACAGAATGTAGATTGCAAGTAGATAAATAGGTACCACTTTGGTGGGAAGGTAACAGCGTTCCGTGTGCCTTGGTGTTTAGTCATGCCGGCCACATGACCACGGAAACGTCTTTGGACAGCGCTGGCTCTTCGGCTTTGAAACGGAGATGAGCACCGCAACCCTAGAGTCGGATTCGACTGGCTTTCGAGCAAGGGAACTAGAATAATCCCGGGGCATAGCTCTTTCACTCTGTGTGTGTGTGTGTTGCCATCAAGTCACAGCTGATGTAGGGCAACCCTGTAGGTTTTCAAGGCAAGAGACATTTAGAGGTGGTTTGCCATGACCTGCCTCTGCATAGCCACCAGGGACTTGCTTGGTGGTCTCCCATCCAAATAAAACTAATGCTGACACTACTTGGCTTAAGAACATAAGAGAAGCCAATGCTAGATCAGGCCAACAGCCCATCCAGTCCAACACTCTGTGTCACACAGTGGTCAAAATATACCAGGTGCCATCAGGAGGTCCAGCAGTGGGGCCAGGGCACTAGAAGGCCCTCCCCACTATTGCCCCCACCCCACCCCAAGCACCAAGAATACAGAGCGTCACTTGCCCCAGACTGAGAGTTCCTATCTGTACCTTGTGGCTAATAGCCTCTGATGGACGTCTGCTCCACGTGTTTATCCAATCCCCTCTTGAAGCCGTCCATGCTTGTAGCTGCTGCCACCTCCTATGGCAGTGAATCCCATGCGTTAATCACTCTTTGGGTGAAGTACTTCCTTTCATCTGTTTTAACCTCGGCTGCTCAACAATTTCATTGAATGCCCATGAGCTTGTATTGTGAGAAAGGGAGAAAAGTACTTCTTTCTCGACCTGCTCAGTCCCACACATAATCATATAAACTTCGATCATAACACCCCTCAGCCGTCGTTTCTCCAAGCTAAAGAACCCCAAGCGTTTTAACCTTTCTTCTTCTAAGATCTGATTATAGAAGGAGGAGGAGGAGGAGGAGATTGGATTTATACCCTGCCCTTCACTCGGGAGTCTCAGAGCGGCTTACAAACTCCTTTCCCTTCCCCTCCCCACAGCAGGCACCCTGGGGGGGGGAGGCTGAAAGAGCTCTTTCCAGAACTGCCCTTGAGAGAGCAGCTCTGACAGAACTATGGCTTGCTCAAGGTCATCCAGCAGCTGTAAGTGGAGGAGTGGGGGAATCAAACCTGGTCCCCTCAGATTGGAGTACGTGCACTTAGCCACTACACCAAACTGGTTAGCCTCGGCCATCCAGGGCAGGGCAGGAGACATTCAGAGGTGGTTGCGTCATTGACTGTCTCTACATAGCAACCCCGGACTTTCTTGGTGGTCTCCCATAAAAAGTTGACCCAGCTTAGCTTCCCAGATCCGATGACTAGCCTGGGCCCTCCAAGTCTGGGCAAGAGACGAGCAGAGGTGGGTTTGCCCTTGCCTGCCTCTGCCTAGCAACCCCGGACTTCCTCCATGGTCTCCCATCCATGTACTAATTGAGGGCTAACCCTGCTTAGCTTCCGAGATCTGTCGAGCTCGGGTGAAGGAAATTCAGGTCTTCTGCTATTCTAATTGATCTTCAGACAATCAAGATCAGTTCCCCTGGAAGAAGTACCTGCTTTGGAGGGTGGGCGTGGGGCATTATACCCTGCTGGGGTCCCCCCTCCCCAAACCCCTTCCTCCCAAGGCCCCGCCCCCCAAAACCTCCAGGTATTTCCTAACCCAGAGCTGGCAACCCTGGGGCCCATCAAGAAAGTCCCCGACCTGGGTGGGCGAGGCCAGCCCGATCTCGTCAGATCTGGGAAGCTAAGCAGGGTCGGCCCTGGTTAGAACTTGGATGGGAGACCAGCAAGGAAGCCCACGGTCGCTACACAGAGGCAGGCAATGGCAAACCCATCTCTAAACATCTCTTCCCTTGCCTGGATAGCCAAGGTTGGAGGAAGAAGAAGAAGACGACATATGATTTATACCCCACCCTTCACTACCCGAAGGAGTCTCAGAGCGGCTTACAGACTCCTTTCCCTTCCCCTTCCCCACAAAAGACACCCTGTGAGGTGGGTGGGGCTGAGAGAGCTCTGAGAGAACAGCTCTGAAAGAACTTATGACTGCCCCAAGGTCACACCAAGCAACTGCATGTGGAGGCTGATCTCATCAGATCTCGGAAGCTAAGCAGGGTCGGCCCTGGCTATCACTTGGACGGGAGACCACTAAAGAAGTCCAGGGCTGCTACGCAGAGGCAGGCGTTAGCAAAGCAAACCACCTCCGGACATCTCTTGCCTTCAAAATCCTGCAGGGTTGCCATAAACCGGCTGTGATCGGATGGCACTTTGTACAACTGTCCTTACCAACAAACAGCACAACATGCAAACATAAGATAATCCCTCGCATTCCGCTTCTCCCAGTAGCCCCTTCTGGTTCCTAAAACACTGATACTGGAGGCCACATGACAACGCATGGAGAAAAAGACATGTACATTCGGGGAGGTCAGGCCAAAGGCCCTTCCTCTCATCAGGGGACAAATACCATGAGTGGAACAAGGAGGAAAGAGCAGTGTCACCCAACTCTTCCTCCCCACTGCAGCCTGCAGATCAACACAGCTTATTTGTCTACGTGGGTCCCGAATGCCCCACATCATAAGAACATAAGAGAAGCCAGTGTTGGATCAGGCCAATGGCCCATCTAGTCCAACACTCTGTCACACAGCGGCCAAAAATACCAGGTGCCATCAGGAGGTCCAGCAGTGGGGCCAGGGCACTAGAAGCCCTCCCACTGCTGCCCCCTCCAGCACCAAGATTAGAGTGCATCACCTGCCCCAGACTGAGAGTTCCCATCTATACCTTGTGGCTAATAGCCACTAATGGACTTCTGCTCCATATGTTTATCTAATTCCCTCTTTGAAACTGTCCATGCTTGTAGCTGCCACCACCTCCTGTGGCAGGGAATTCCATGTTAATCACTCTTTGGGTGAAGAAGTATTACCTTTTGTCTGTTCTAACCCGACTGCTCAGCGATTTCATGGAGTGCCCACGAGTTCTTATATTGTGAGAAAGGGAGAAAAGGACTTCTTTTCTCAACCTGCTCAATCCCATTCATAATCTTATAAACCTCGATCATGTCACCCCTCAGCCGTCGTTTCTCCAAGCTGAAGAGCCCCAAGCGTTTTAACCTTTCTTCATAGGGAAGGTGTTCCAACCCTTTTATCATTCTAGTTGCCCTTCTCTGCACTTTTTCCAATGCTATGATATCCTTTTTGAGATGTGGCGACCAGAACTGTACACAGTATTCCAAATGAGGTCGCACCAATGATTTATACAGGGGCATGATGATACCGGCTGATTTGTTTTCAATTCCCTTCCTAATAATCCCCAGCATAGCGTTGGCCTTCTTTATTGCAGTTACACACTGTCTAGACATTTTCATTGAGTTATCTACTACGACTCCAAGATCTCTCTCTTGGTCCGTTTCTGCCAGTTCATCAGAGGTCAAAAGAGTCTGGTAGGGGAAGGGAAACACAGCAAAGATCCACAACTGCAGAATACAAATTAGGTTCTTATTTCAAAATATTGCTTTGGAGAACGTTGCTATTATAATATTGTAGCCCAAGGGTGTCAAACATGTGGCCCAGGGGCTGCATTAGGCCCCCAGAGGGCTTCTCTCAGGCCTGCAGTGGAACTGGCCGTCTTCTGCTGCTGCTTCCAGTTCTGCTGCTGCTGCGTCATCGTAGGTTTGCAGCTTACAGAAACACACCTGAACAGCAGACTCAAGACTGCAACAGCACAGACATTTTTGATGCAATAATTCAGAGCAAGGGGTGTCAGTTATCAGACACTGTTAAATAAACAAAATATTGCAGGAGTGCTGATGTTTTAAGCATGTTTTAATTTTAAGTTTAAAAAAACCCACCTTTGTGTTTGTGCCCTTTGTAAAGTTTATATCTCCGCTGCCTGGCATTACATTTTCTGACACACACATGGCCCGGCCCAAAAAGATCTCATTTATGCCAGATCTGGACCTCGTAACAAATGATTTTGACACCCCTGCTGTAGTATGTTTTAAAAGAAATGCCCTATCGTTCAAGGTGTCTGTTTGTAACAAAACACTATGAGTTTGTTCCAGCTCTCATTTCTAGCGCTATCTCAAAAGCTGAAGTGTAAAGACTATGTCGATGTTTAAAAATCGGTTAATTTATCAAAGAATCGATTAAAGCTACGCCACATCGTTTCAAATTTAGGTCTGTAATTGCAAAAGAAATACACGACCAGATGGGAGACAGCTTTCCAACAAAACCAATTCAAATCAGGTCAGGTAAACAAACCCTCCTCAAACCTCTTAATAAGGGATCAGATCTCTCATTATCATAGAGCATTATTTAAAGAATAATAATAACATTCCAGCAGAGACGCCTTGGAAACGATCGAATTTTTGACTTTTGGAAACAGCAGCTGCTGACATTGTGATCCTGGAAACAGTGGTTTCTACCACGCTTTGTAGAAGGGCTGAAATGGTTTCTTGAAATCAGTAATAACTCCCTGCAGGAGGCCCCCAGCCACAACTAACAGTTATTACAAAATTCATAATTTCATGAAAGTCGTTCCCAGGGCTTTTTTTGTAGAAAAAGCCCAGTGGGAACTCATTAGCATAATAGGCCACATCCAACAGCAGAAACTCATTAGCATATTAGGCCACACCCCTGACAGCATAGCTCATTAGCATATTATGCTGTGTGACCCCATGTTTACCAGAAGTGTGGTCATCCAGCCACACCCACCTTTTGCTTCTTATTCTGTTTACCTTTTTTTGTTGCCAAAACCCAGGGCTTTTTTTGTAGCAGGAACTCCTTTGCATGTCAGGCCAGATACCCCTAATGTAGCCAGTCCTAATGAGTTTCTGCTGTTGGGTGTGGCCTATTATGCTAATGAGTTCCTGCTGGGCGTGGCCAACTCGGGAGCCAGCCAGAACGCCGTTCCTGTGCGTTCCGGCCCCCAAAATAGCCCTGGTCGTTCCTATTGTACAGTAAACATTTTTCGTAGATTTATACGGTCACTACAGCAAGGATACCGTTTACGATTTTCTTTGGAAGAGGAGAGTAGAATCAAAGAAAACAAGACTGGCTTGGGAAAGTTTGGGAGTTATCTGACATGGCAAAACTGCATAACAACCAAAAAAAACCCTACTGAGTATTAAATAGCAAAAAAAAAAAGAACTGGAAATCTGGGTAGTAGAATACAACAGTCCCTGGCATTTTGACTATCAGTCTGGATTATCTGACGCTGATATGATTAGCTAAATATGTTGGTGGGGTTGCCAGCTTCCAGGTGGTATCTGGATATCTCCCACTTTTACAATTGCTCTCCTGGCATCCAAGATCAGTTCCCCTAGTGAAGAAGAGATCAGATTTATATCCCCCCCTTCACTTGGAGTCTCAGAGTGGCTTACAGTCTCCTTCCCCTTCCCTTTCCCACAACAGACACCATGTGAGGTCGGTGGGCCTGAGAGAGCTCTTTCAAGGACTGCCCTTGAGGGAACAGCTCCAAGAGAACTTGTGACTGACCCAAGGTCACACCAACAGCTGCATGTGGAGGCATGGGGAATCAAACCCGGTTCTCCCAGATCAGAGCCTGCACTCTTACACTACACCAAACTGGCTCTCAGAAAATGGCTCCTTTGGAAGGCGGACTCTATGGCATTCTACCCTGCTGAGGTCCCCACACCTCCCCAAACCCCGCCCTCCACAAGCCCCACCCCCAGAATCTCCAGGTGCTTCTGAACTCAGAGCCAGTAGTCCTATTTGTTGGTGACATGTATCTTCTGATCCCAGTACTTTACATTTGATCTTGAAAATCGGGTGAAGAAAAGAATGTTGATAGCTTACAACTAACTGAGCAACTCCCAACATTTCCTGCCTGATCGCTCCATTCTGTTTTATGGCCCAAAGATTCTCTAAATGCCTTTAATAGCAATGTCGATTTACAGTTGCACCAAGGAAATGCATGGTATCTCCCCCCCCCCCTCCGGTTTTTAACCCATTTAAGCCTCAGGATCTGAATCCGGAACTTTGGACTGCAGCAGAACAGACGTCGGTTCTGTCGGTCTGCAAGTCAGGAAGAACTTTAGCCACGTTTGTATTTATGTTCAAAAACACACACTCTCTGTCTTCTATACCGCCATTGCGCCTGTGGAGGCCTGAAGCAAAATGTTAACAGTCGAGTCAGGGAAAGAAGAAGAAAAAAACTATAGGACAGAAAAGAAAATAGCTCAGTTTATTATGGAAATGTTGACAGACCCTTAAATTACAGCAGCGCTCTTGGGCACGGCTCGAGTCCCTGTTGGATTGCGGATTTCAAAAGGAGGCGAGAAGCAAAGTGCTTTTCCCCTGCAGCCCTTTATTAAGACATATATTCAGCGGCGGAGACAGCCCGGCACAGACTTTGGTGTGCACCTAGATTAACACTAATAGCCTCTTCATTTCCTTCCCCATTACGCTCAGGAATGAGGGAAAGAATGTCTCTTTTTCTGACTCTTCACGGAGGGGGCAGCAGGGAGGCGGCTAAAAAATCCCCCATCTGCGCTCAAGGGCTGGGTGTTCTCCAAGAGGGGGAACTAAACAGGGGTTTCTGAAGCAGCCGAAGAGTCAAACCCATTCTGATTCCGGGAGAGAATCAGCTCTGAAAGAACTTGTGACTGACCCAAGGTCACACCAGCAGCTGCATGTAGAGGAGTGGGGGAATCAAACCCGGTTCTCCCAGATTAGAGTCCGCGCTCCTAACCACTACACGAAACTTTGTTGGTCTTAAAACTGCCACTGGACTCAGACTTTGTACAGGTGTAAACAGGGCAGCCCAAGGTTTTTTTGTGTGCTAGGTGGGGCTACCTTCTGGCACCCCACTGCTACCGGGACTCCTCAGGGTGAGGGAGGGCTCCCCTCCTCCTCCTTCCCCCTCTTGCCCGCCCCCGGGGTGTGCCGGCAAGCCAGGGAAAGGGCAGGGGGTTTTGGCGGGGGGACAGGGGCCTTTTGGTGCCCCTAAGGGCCGGCGTGCTCTAGGCAAATGCCTAGTTCGCCTAGTAAGTGAGCCGGCCCTGAGTGTAAACAATCTGTCTGTTTTTCTCTTTCCTGCAACACAGGAACATGGCAACTCTTCGGGAATTATTCACAAAGAGAGGACTGCTCTCCGGCGTCCTGTTGTATTATTGTGGGGGAAGGTATTGATGTTAATGTTAGGTATTGAGACTCAAAAATAGCAGAGTTAGAGTAAAGTAGCCAGACAGATGACAGGTCCCAAAACCGTCTGGCCCTGTCGGGCCCCAGCCTTCTCAGTGGCAGCTCCGTACTGGTGGAATGAGCTCGATAGACATCGGGCCTTCGGGACCTTACAGTTCCACAGGGCCTGCAAGATGGAGCTCTTCCACCAGGCCTTCATTAGGGAGCCCTGGCCTCAGTTAACATCAATATTAACATCAGTATCAATTTCAGGCTCTTTGTAGCAACTCCTTGCATGTTAGCGAGACACCCTGATGTAGCCAATCTCCAGAGCTACAGAACTCTTCTTACAGGGGCATAACTGTAAGCTCCTGGGAGGATTGCTACAGGGTGTTATTATTAACAGCCCATATAACCCAGACTACAATGGGAGCTGACTGCTGTTCATGCCCGCCATTGCATATGAATCATCGTAGTGCTAGCACTTTGCAATGTTTTATCCCTATATTGTTATGGTTTTATCTAAATTTTATTTTCGCTGTGATATCCTGTGTAAGCCGCCCTGAGCCCGCTATCGCAGGGAAAGTGCGAGGTAGAAATTAAATAAAGATTTGTCTAGGAAAAGAAACTTCACTTAAGATCAGGTAAAGGGAACTTGGCGAACAAAAGTAAAATAGCTCATCCTTACTAGCTCCGAGCTACGTGTTCCTTCTTTCAGGACTTGACTTGTCAATCTTCCCTCTAAGCTGAGTGAGTGTGAGCTAGCCCACAGTTGTTTAGCCTCCGGCTCATGCGTTTTTTGTCTCGGCTCCAGAGCAAACTAATTTATGCAGCAGTCAAATCGCTTGCTCACAACTTTTAATGCCAGTAGCTCACAAAGCAGAATTTTTGTTCATGGGACTCCACAGCTTAGAAGGACCATCGCTTGTGACTCAGAGGAAACTTCAAGCAGTAGAACAAAGCAACAAACCGAAATCCACTGCTCTCTCCTTTGGCTCCTCCCCAAACTATTGATTATCCAATGGGAGAATCCCTACACTAGCTTCTATCGCCTTGCTCTATCCGGAAAAACTCTGCAGACAATTCCATTGGATCGCTAACTAGAAATCAGCATGCATAACAAAACAGGAAATGCTTTCAGGACCGGCAAGAAGAGAACTCACAAATACCCCAACAGTTAACTCTTCACAGGTCATTCTGAATCTACTGAAGTCAGCAGATGAGTCCCCTCAGCAGTCAGGGTTATGCCTCGCTGGCATCCGTAAGCCTCCTCAACAAGTGTCTTTACCCTCAGATCTGTTTAGTGAATGGCTAATCTGGAGACCACCAAGGAAGTCACAAAGGCAGGCAATGGCGAACCACCTTGGAACGTTTCTTGCCTTGAAAACGGTGTGTCCCTCTAAGCTGAGTTAGTGTGAGCTAGCTCACAGTTTTCTAGCCTCCAGCTCACACATTTTTGTCTTAGCTCAGGAGGGATGTCTCCAGAGCAAACTCATTTATGCAGCAGCCAAATCACCTGTTCACAACTTTAATGCCAGGAGCTCACAAAGTAGAATTTTTGCTCACAGGATTCCACAGCTTGGCTGTGACTTAACATCAAAAAACAAAACTAAGTCGACATCCCACATACACACATCAATATTACTGTTACTATTTAGTTGGGTGGGGGAATTTCTAGTCCGCAGATTCTGGGTAACTATTTATTCTGGAAATCTAGGGTTGCCAACTGACCTAGGAAATCCCAGGAGACCCGGGGGCCGTGACTATGAAGAGGGGATTTGTGGAGGGAATTTTCACCTAGACTCTATGGTATACCATTGAGTTTGCCCACTGAAGTGGCCATTTTCTCCCTCGAGATTGGAGTAAAGACAACCGTGAAATCACAGCAGGAGGTTTGTACAGCAGGAAAGTCTGGACAGATGGAAACGTATTTATGTACTTAGAATACTTCTAGGCCCGCTTCTTCAAAGTCTTGCTCCAGGTGTCTTAAAATCAACATTATTAATCAACATTACATAACATTCTTTTATTTCTTCTCCTTCTTCAATACAGAACAAGCTATTTCTTAAAAAAAGAACTCCATTAACAAACAAGCCAGTGAACTTACCCTACACGGAATGGTTTGTGGCCTATACCTTTGCTGACACCTAAGGGAGGCCACGCCCTGGTTCTCACCTGAGATGGGGGAGGAGAGGGATTTTAATGCAGGGCTCCAAAAGCCCCTGGTGGGGGGGTTCCTGCCCGCCCCCCGCAGCCACTCCAGACCAGACAGCGGGCGGGGAGAGCGCCCCATGCCCAAGTCCAATGGTTATTATATCCACCTCCCAGCCAGATGAGACCTCTCTGGTTTTTACTTACAGGGTCAGGCCGAGCAACGGTTGGACTCCAGCGTCGGGCTTTCTCCAGGCTTGTCGCCAGAGGGCGCCCTCCGCAAAGGGCGCGCCCCCAATCCCTGCCTGCAAACCGCTTCCCCGGACCTCCTGCTCTCCCCCTTGCGGTCCCGCAAGCCCGGAGGCCGGCGCTCGCGCCCCAGGAGGAGGAGGAGGAGGAGGAGCCCGGGGGTGCTGCTGGGCCTCGGGGGGGGGGGGACGCCAGCAGAAGGAAGAGCCGCGGGCCCCTCCCTCCGCCTCCCGACGGAGCTTTGCGGCGCCAACAGGGGATCCTTGCCGGGTCGGCGGAACGACGCGACACAAGGCGGCCTGTACCATCGCAGCGGGGCAGGGGGGGAGCCCCAGGAAACTCCTCGCGAGGAGCACACGGGGCCCGCATTCGGCCTCCCGGATGCTGCAGTCGAAGAGAGAGGTTGAGGCTGGGATTAGATTAGATTAGATTAGATTAGATTAGATTAGATTAGATTAGATTAGATTAGATTAGATTAGATTAGATTAGATTAGATTAGATTTATGATAGACAGATCGATGAGGGGGACAGAGACAGACAGATGGATAGATGAATGGATTATGATCAATGTTCCCTCTAAGCTGTGGAGTCTCGTGAGCAAAAATTCTACTTTGTGAGCTCCTGGCATTAAAGTTGTGAGCGAGCGGTTTGGCTGCTGCATAAATTAGTTTGCTCTGGAGCCCTCCTTCCTGGGCGAAGACAAAAATGTGTGAGCTGGAGGCTAGAAAACTGTGAGCGAGCTCACACTAACTCAGTTTAGAGGGAACAGGATAGACGATAGCTAGGTGGGTAGGTCGGCCACAAGGGCGGATGAAAGCTCCCTGGCGCCCTAAGCAGCCCTGACCAATCTCGGTGCCCCCCCTCCTTTCCACACTGACCCCCGTCCCTTTTAGTCGTTGACCTGGTCTGACCAGATACACAACGCAGGTTGCAGCAACATCAAAATTTATTCATGTGATAACACAATATCCTGTACAAACTAAGCCAAGCTTTGGCTACATAAAGTCCTATGAAAATGCAAAGACGACCTCTCTTTTAACATTCCACAAGTGAAATGTCTCAAAGTTCCGGTATTCGTGACCTGAAAGGCATTTTTTTTCTACATTTTTTCACCCTTTTCCCCAACTTTGTGGTGCCCCCTTTGACCCTGGGGCCCTAAGCACGTGCTGAGCCTGCTTAAGGGTTAATCTGCCACTGGGCGGGCGGGCAGATGATGGATGCATGCATGGATGGATGCATGCATGGATGCATGCATGGAGGGATGGATGTATGCATGGATGGATGCATGCATGCATGGATGGATGGATGGATGGATGGATGGATGGATGGATGGACGGACGGACGGACGGAGAGACAGCTAGGTAGACAGACAGACAGAGGGAGAGAGAGGTTAAGGACCAAGCCCGGTCCCGGGGCGCCTTGGAGACCGACAAAGCCTAATTCGAGGGAGAAGTCTCCGCCCTGCCTGCCCCGGCAAAGGGTCACTGTCCTGTGGAGAAGCTGTCGTGGTCCTGCGCCCTTCGGCAGATAGGAAGACGTCTGCGGGCGCACCAAAGCCTCTCCCCAGAATTCAGCTTCGTAGGTCTCCAAGGCGCCCCAGGAGACTCAGGCTTTGGTCTAAGCCTGGTAGAAATTATTCTCTTCCCCCCTCCCAAAAAAAACCCCCAAACCAAAATCAGTAATTTCTTTCCCATCTCTGGTTTTGTGGGGAGCGCAGCGCCCGCGTGGGAGCCGGGGAGCGCCGTGGGCCCCCCCCGCGCCCCTTCTCTTGCCCGGAGGAAGCCGCGACCTTCCCGGCCCGGGACCCACCGGGCACTCGAAACCAGGGGCGGGTGAAGGCTCACTGGTGCCCTCTGAGCACCGGCCAATCATCGGTGCCCCCCCCTCCTTTCCACACGGACCCCCAGTCCATTTTAGTGGTTGACCTGTCTGAGTCTGACCAGATATACCAGGCAGGTTGCAGCAATACAATAATGTATTCCTATGATCACACAATATACGGTACAAACCAAGCCAAGCTTTGGCTACGTAAAGTTCTACAAAAAATGCAACGCAACCTCTATTTTAATATTTTGTGGTGCCCCCTTTGGCCCCGGTGCCCCAAGCACGTTCTTAGTCTGCTTGATGGTTAACCTGCCACTGGTCGAAACGCTCCCTTGGAGTCCAACCTCGCTGGCCTTCCAGGTTTCCCCGGAGGGACTCCTGCTCGGTCACATTTTCCTTTTTCGTTCTCGCGGACAACCCGATCCGCGCCATCCGCTTCTTGTTCTCGTCGAAATCGGGGCACCCCCAAAAAATAACAATGGAGGGCCAGAGATTTGAGCAGGGAAGGAGATGCCCATCCCCGTGAGACGGGTGGGGGGGAGCTCTCGTTCTTCCTCCAGAGACTCGTTTCAGCGGCTGCGCTGTAGATTGGGTTGGGTGGCGGGATTCGCACTCGCACCCCCGTTTTCCAGGCGAGTTCAGGCCCGGGAGATGCCCTGCTGGGATGTGAGGAAGTGTGCGCGCCCGCGGAAGCTTCTCCCCAGAACTGAACTTTGTGGGTGTGATTGAAAGGTACCCCCGGGGACTCCAACTTCGTCGCTGTTCCCACCTCGCACTCCGCCCCTGGGCCCCGGGCCCGCAGCCGTCGAGTCGGCGCCAGGGTCCCCGCGCAGCTGAGTTCGTGTGAGCCGGCTCCCAGTTCTTTAGCCTCCAGCTCACACCCTTTTGTCTCTGCTCGGGAAGGAGGGCTGGTGCCTTTTGAGGCTCGCTTGACATCCATGGGGACTCAGAGACGGGATCCGGCGTTAGAGGCGGGAGGGAAACGCTTTAGGACCTCTTCGTTGACCCGGGGGGAGATTTTGCCGCTTGTCTATTTTCAGATAGAGGATGAGGACGGACGGACGGACAGACAAGACAGATGGATATAGACAGACAGATATACAGACAGACGGATGATAGATGGATGGATGGATGGATGGATGGACGACGACGACGATAGATAGACGGACGCGGACGGATGGAGATAGACGGATGGACGGACGGACGGACGGACGGACAGACAGACAGATGGATGGAGATAGATAGATAGGTAGATAGATAGATAGAAGATAGATAGATAGATAGATAGATAGATAGATGTATTGATTAGACACACACACACACACACAAAATTCTCAACATCGCCAAGTATGTGAAATTCCTCAACCCCCAGATCGGAGCCATGAACAGACAGGACAAATCACTCGACAAAACCTGAAAAGTGCCCCCGATTTGCAGTGTGTGTGTGTGTGGGGGGGGGGAATTCGAAATCTTGAAAAACAAACTTGCGGTGGGGGGGGATACGCAGGCCTCCCAGCGTAATAGGAAGCCGCGCCTGTCCCTTTAAGCAGCGAATGCGCTCCGTGGCCATCGCTAGGCAACCGCAAACAGAGAAGAAAGTTGGTTTGGGGCGGTTTTGAGACAGTGGCTTTGAGGTCCTCCTCGGCCCTTTTCTCTTGTCCCTGCCGGGCCGTGATCCCTCGCCCCTCCTCCTCCTCCTCCTCCTCCTCTCCTTGGCGCCCACTCAAGGTTGACCTTTGGACGAAGATTCCCCGCCTGTATCGCACGCCTTCCCTGTCCTCGGCTCAGAGATCCTCTCGAATGGCTCCCTCCCAGGCAGCGTTCCCTCTAGGCTGAGTTGAGTGTGAGCCAGCTCCCAGTTTTCTAGCCCCCGGCTCACGCATCTTTTGTGCCTCCGCCCAGGACGGGAGGGCTCCCGAGCCAACGGAGGGATGCAGCGGCCCAATCGCCGGCTCGCCACTTGGGTGCCAGGAGCTCACAACAACAACGGAGAATCTTTGCTCACCGGGCCCCGCGGCTTAGAGGGAGCGTCGCTCCCAGGGTCTCCCTGAAGCAGGTGGGCTGGGCGGGGCGGGGGGGGGAGAGCAGAGGCCTGGCTGGGCGGGCGGGGAGGGAGGGAGGGGGGCTGCCTGGCCTGGCCTCTCCCCCCCCCGGCCTGCCGCCCCGACGTCCTCTGGGATGGGGGGGGGCCTTCTCGTTGGCGTCGTGGAAAGGCCCCCCGTCCGCCTTCTTGCCGGAGACTCCCGGTTCCAGGAGAGCGCACCGCGCCCGGGCCAGGGCAGAGCAGGACACCGAAGCCCCGGGATGCTTCCGAAGAGGGCCGGGTCGTCTCGGCGCCGTCGGGGGCATCGCCCCCTCTAAGTTGTGGAGTCTTCTGGGCAAAAATTCGACTTTGTGAGCTACCGGCATGAAAGCTGCGAGCGAGGGATTTGGCTGCTGCATCAATGGGTGTGCTCTGGAGGCCTCCCTTCCTGAGCGAAGGCAAAAATGTGTGAGCCGGAGGCTAAAGAACTGGGAGCTAGCGCACACTCACGCAGCTTAGAGGGAACGCTGGTGGGGGAGCGGTTGGCCAAGAGCAGGCCTTGTCCCTGCAAAGCGGGGGGGGGACACGGGTGCCACTCTGCAGCCCGAGCCCCCAGCACCCCCAGACCAGGCCGGGCACTGCCCCCCTCCTCCTCCGCAGAGCTCCGCTGGTCGGTCCGTCCGCCCCCCCCCCGACGCCGCCCCCTTCTCCCCGTCCCGGCGCCGGGGCTTTGGCCGGCAAGGAGGAGACGGCAGCTGGGGTAGGTGAGGTGGAGGTCAAGGAGGCTCCCAGTTCAGGCCCCCAAACACGAATGGCCGGCGAGCCTGCCCACTGGCCCAGACCTTTCCCATCCACGCCGGCTGCCTTGGCCCGCCGCCCGCCTCCGGGAGCCTGGCTGGGACGCACCGCGGAACTGGACGGGCCGCGCCCGCGGAAGACGGCGGAACTCTGCCCCCTGCCGCTGCTCCCAGGACCCCGGGGAGGGCCGGCCTCACACCCGGCGGGGCCTCTGCGCCCAGCGTCTGGCCCAGAGGGGGAGCGGAGCCCCGGAGGGGGAGAGGCCGAGGACACGACTAAGACGACGAATACTACTAGTAGTAGCACCACCACTACTACTGTTGTTGCTAGCGTTATTGTTGCTGCCAATACTATTATTTTTGTCGTTATCCTCATCATTACCATCGTTGTAGAAATTTAATAATAACAATTACAATAATAATAATAACAACCATCATACAATAATTAGGATCATACACCACAGAATTACTCATCATTACCATCGTTGTATAACAACAACAACAGCAGCAACAATGGGTGTGACTCCAGTTACCAGCAGTGGGACGTATAGCAGCTCTGAACTGTTTTATTTAATTCGCTGTCTTTTCATTGTTTAATGGTTTTACCTCCATTATATTACCTGGTATTAATTGGTCCTGCACTTTGTTTTGACTCTCCCTGAGCCGGTTTAGGGAGGGGCGGGATATAAATTAATATTATTAATAATAATAATAATAATAATAATAATGATGATATTGATAATAATAATAATATTATTAATAATATATAATAATAATAATAATAATAATAATACTCCAGCCCCCCTGGATTCCTCTTGGGACGCTGCAAAGCTTTCTAAACAGAAGCTTTCTGGGGGGGGGTCAGTTTCTCTTCCTGGGGGCGCCCGACTCGCGAGTAAGCCGGGCCCAGGTTGCAGCCTGTGTGCGCGCAGCCCCGCGGCTCCGTGGGTGTGGCGGCGGCCCCGCCGGGAGCTGAACTCTCGGCCCCCCCCCCCACATCCCTCCCGCAAGCGGCGGAGCGCCCAGGCCGGCAGAACGGAGGGCAGACGGCGCGCCCAGCCCAGCCCAGCCCAGCCCGGCGGCGGTCGGAGGCGTTGGAGCCTGCGGCCACCCTCCCCGGCGAGCTCTGGCGCCCCCTCGCGGGCGCCTCCCCACCCCGGCCGCGGCAGGAACCTGAGCTGGGGGGGCCTCCTGGATCCCCATCCACCTCCCCCCCAGGCGCCGGGATCTGGCTCTGGCCGCGGCTGCCCCCTCCCTTGAACCCCCCCCCCCGTGGGCTGGAGGGAAGGAGCGGGGAGGGGGCGCCCCTGGCGACAGGCGATGCACAACCGAAGGCGCACCCGAAGGGAGAAGGGGAGCCGGATCTGGGGCTGGGGGGGAAGGAAAGGGGAAGGGAACGCGGACGGGGGCGGGTGTCTGGCTGTCCAGGCGGCCTCCTCCCGGACCCAGAAGGCAGGTCCCCCCCCCAACTAGCCCCAGAGCTTTCCTCGAAGGCTGGGGAGCAGCGCAGGAAGTGGGAGCCACCAGCCGCAGGCTCTGCCTGACGGGCTGGGTGGGCAGCCCAGAGAGTTGGGGGGAGATGCGTGGCAGAGCCCCCCCCGAATGTTGGATGAGCCCCCTTCTCCCCACTAGTTGTGGGCTCACTGACTCCGGCTGGGCTGCCCTCCCGGGGCAAAGCTGCCACGGTTGTCTGAGGCCCGACGGCAGCTGGGGTTAGGTGAGGTGGAGGTCAAAGGAGGCTTCCAGTTCCAGGCCCCCCTAAACACGAATGGCCCGGCAGAGCCCCTTGGCCCAGACCTTTCCCGGAGAAATGAGGGGTTGCCCAGGGCCCCGGCTGTCTTTCCTCGACGGAGGGCTCTGGATTTTTTATTTAATTCTTTATTGATTGGCTTTATTTCTATCCCTTCTTTATGGGGGGGGGCACAGCGGCTGGTATGGTTCTCCTCTCTTTTATCCTCACCACAATCCTACAAGGTAGGGCAGGCTGTGACTGGCCCAATGTCACCCAGCGGGCTTCCAGGGCAGAGTGGGGATTGGAATCCGCCTCTCCCAGAGCCTAGTCTGACCTTTCAACCACTGGCTCGCTCTGGTATTTCCCGACTTCCCCGGGCATCTTTCCCTCCTGCCTAATATCTCTCGATTCCCTCGCTTTTTTAAAAAAACAGAGACTGCTGTTGTCATAAGAACGTAAGAGAAGCCAATGTTGGATCAGGCCAACACTCTGTGTCACACAGTGGCCAGAAATACCAGGTGCCATCTGGAAGTCCACCAGTGGGGCAAGGACACTAGAAGCCCCCCCACTGTTGACCCCCCCCAAGCACCAAGAATACAGAGCCTCACTTGCCCCAGAGTCCCTGTCTATACCTTGTGGCTCATCTATACCATGTGGCTCCAGTTCCCTCTTGAAGCCGTCCATACTTGTAGCCGCCGCCACCTCCTGCGGCAGTGAATTCCATGTGTTAATCATTCTTTGGGTGATGAAGGACTTCCTTTTATCCGTTCTAACCCGGCTGCTCAGCAGTTTCATTGAGTGCCCACGAGTTCTTGTATTGTGAGAAAGGGAGAAAGGGACTTCTTTCTCTGCCTGCTCTATCCCATGCATGATCTTTTAAAACCTCGATCACGTCACCCCTCAAGCCGTCGTTTCTCCAAGCTAAAGAGCCCCGAGCGGCGTGCTTTAACCTGTCTTCACAGGGAAAGTGTTCCAACCCTTTTATCATTCTAGTTGCCCTTCTCCGCACTTTTCCCAATGCTGTAATATCCTTTTTGAGGTGTGGTGACCAGAACTGTCTTTTTGCGCATGTCCAAAGCACAGGAGTTGGTTCCCTTCCTTGGGCCATGCGGAGGGGGGGGCGTTATGGGGAGGGAGCGTTGGGCGTAGCGAGTTCAAACCCGTCAGCAGTTACAGAGTTAACTTTGTTTGTGTGAGTCGACAGGAAGTCACCTGTTTATTTGTACCCAATCTGTTTAGCAAAGTAGAAATGCCTGGGAATTTTGTAGGTGGTGATGGGGAATCAATGTATATACGCTATTTAGCATATTGAGAAGAAGATGAAGAAGAAGATGATGAAGAAGTAGTCGTTCCTCTTTGTCCCCGTTCCCCTAACACCTTTTTTAGCTGTAAGGATGTAGCAATCTGGTTCTTCGTTATTTTGCATCCCCCGTACCTTTCCCCCACGTCAGTTTTATAGTAAACTTTATATTTTACAAACATACACGTGGACTCAGTCGCTCAGTCTTTTACTCTGCTGCTTTTAATCTCTGCTTAGCTATATTTTTTTACCAAAGAATACCCTACAGGAGGTTTGCCAGATCCTGCCTGGGAAACTCCTGGACATTTAGGGGTGGAACCTAGGGAAGACAGGGACCCTAGTGTGTGTGTGAGGGGGGTGCAGTGCCACAGAGCCCACCCTCCAAAGCAGCCATTTTCTGGAGGGGAAAACTGATCTCTGTCGTCTGGAGATGAGCTGGAATTCCGGGGGATCCCCAGGTCCCGCCTGGAGGCTGTCACCCCCAGCCCCCTGGGTGGGCCGAAGGGCTATGGAAAGGGGAAAGGGCGCGACAAGGTCCACAGCGCTACCGCCCTTCGCTTCTAAAGAAGAGGGCGCCGGGCCCTTTCTCCCGGAACGCTCGGCCTGCGGCAGGAGGGGAAGCGGCGCTCTGCACGTGCTCCGGCGCGCTCTTGCCAGCCTCCGAAATGTCTCCCTGGCAGGAAAGGGATGACTGGGGAGAGGCAGAGGATGTGAAGGTCTTCGGCGGGCTGTTTGGCGGGCGGCGCCCACTCTGGGGGAGAAGAGGCGCCCCCGCGGCGCAGCTGGACTACCCCAAGCGGCGCCCGCCGTCCCCACCGGCGCTCCTCCCGCCTCTCCTCCCCGGCCAAAGCGGCCCTGCGGCGGCGGCTCTCGGCGCCCGGTGGTCCAGGAGGAGGGCGAAGCCGCATCCCGGCGGCAGCATCCGGCTGAGCCAATCAGCGCCCGGCAGCGCCCAGGTGTTCCCAGGGGGGCCCCTCGTGGCAGAGGCAGGAGCGCCGCTCCCTCCGGAGCATCCCTGGCCAGGGGAGGCGGCGCCGGCGCCGGGACTGGACGCGACCCCCGCTCCGCTCCGCACCGCACCGCCTCCCCGGGCCCGGAATCCGTTACTGGGAGCCCAGAGAAACCAGTCGCCGCCGCCGCCGCCTTCGGCTGGGTCTTCGCGGGCGGACCAAACCGCTGGGAACGGCCTTTTCCGCCCAGGGAGAGACTCAGGAAGAAGGGCCCGGCCTTTTTCGCCTTCCAAAAAATCGAAATCTTCCTTCGAGTTCACCGCACGATTTGAAACGACATTTGGCTCTGGCCACCAAGAGGCTCCCTCTAAGCTGTGGAGTCTTGCGAGTAAAAAAAATTTCACTTTCCGAGCTACCGGCATTAAAGTTGTGGACGAGCCGTTTGGCCACTGCTTTATTTGTTTGTTTATTTCTTTCCCCACCAAAGCCTTGGTTTGCTCTGGAGCCCTCCTTCCTGAGCGAAGACAAAAATGGGTGAGCCGGAGGCTAAAAAACGGTGAGCTAGCTCACACTCACTCAGCTTAGAGGGAACATTACCTGACCACTCCTCCCTCTGTCCCCCGACGTGTGTGTGTGGGGGGGAGACTCCGTCCTGAATGGATAATAACAGTGTGGGGGGAGGGGAGCTTCAGCCCCACAACTGGATTATCTATGTATGTATTTATTTATGTATTTATTTATCTATGAAATTGGATTCCCTAGGCCGCCCTTCCCTCAAAAACAGGGCTCCGGGCGGCTCACAACAGGGTAATCATACACATTCTCAATACGAAACTAAATTAAAAACAATCCAGGACACGCTAGCAGGTAAAGGATTAGAGCGGCCGGCTTGATTAAGAGTCCTCTATTAACGAGGGACAATTATTTAGCAGTGATTAATAGCTTAATGAAGCGCCGCGCCGCGGAAATCTCCCTCCCCCTGGAGAGAGTTTCAGCTGAGCTAGGGCCGGGGAAAGAATTTTGCAGGAGTTGAGCGAGAAGAAGAAAACTTGCCCGGTCCAAACCGCCCCAACCAACGACTCCGAAGCAATGCTCCCTCTAAGTCATAGAGTCCTGTGAGCAAAAATTCTACTTTGCGAGCTCCTGGCATTAAAGTTGTGAGCAGGTGATTTGGCTGCTGCATAAATTAGTTTGTTCTGGAGCCCTCCCTTCCTGAGCGAAGACAAAAACGGGTGAGCTAGAGGCTCAAAAACTGTGAGCCGGCTCACACTCGCTCAGCTTCGAGGGAACACGGCTCCGAAGAGAAGTCCAGGTTTCGGCTCGATTCACGCGAGGGACCCACGTCTTTCCTGGCCGCGCGTTTGTTGAGAACAGATTTTACATCTCCGTTTAAAACTAGACGGATCAGACAGCGAGGTTTTAAATATATATACAATTATCGAAACTTTGTTTTTTGGCGCGTGATCCCCGACCCCATTAAGCGGGATCCCTTGGTTGGTTGGGGCGGAAGCCGGTTCCAAGCAGCGACCCTCGCGTCGTCCAAACGGATTCCTTCCAAGCCCGGTGGGGGTTGAGTGTCCAAACATAAACCCTCGCAAAGGTGCCCCGTTCCCCTCGGGGGCTTCGCTATCCGCTTAAGTGGCTTAGGGACTGCAGTCCTGGAGAGTCTGAGCGACCGAGAGGCGAGCGAGGGGGGACTTGGCGAGGGGGTGGATGAACCCCCCCCCGACTTCTTTCTCTGCGCGCTTCCTTCGATCCCAGCGGCGTTGCGCAAAGAGCAACCAGGTCGAGGGTGGGTCTTTTTGGGGGGGAATCTCCCAGCAGTCCGGTCGACCAGGATGGCGCATCCCGCCCTGTTTTGTTTTGTCCTCCCCCCCCCCCATACACACACTTTCGCTCTGGCTCTGGAGCCGCCGCTGACGCGTCAGGACGCCCCAAAGAGATTTCGCCTCCTAGAATCTCTGGCCAAGCCCGCTCCAGGGACGGCGCCAGCGGCGGAGGCCGACGCAACCCCCCCCCAGGACGCCTGGGTCCCAGCCTGGCCAGCTGCAGGGGGGCAGGGAAACATGGGGGGGGATGAAAGGGGGGCAGAGGGAAGGCCAGACTTCAGGGGGGAAAACCCACCCTCCCCCTTTCCCCCTCCCTCCTGCGTCCCCCGGGAAAAGCTGGGGACTTTTGCGCTTTTGCGCGCATCCAAGAGAGCGGACCCCCGCGTTTGCGCTCCCCCAACGGAGTTCTGGTCGGGCGCCAATCCAATTATAGTCATTAAAAAGCAGCTCGGGGAGATAAAAATGCGGCCGGCCGGCGCTCCCCCCTCCCCCTCCCCTTCCTCCCACCCCCGCCAGGAAAAATCGATCCGTTCCTTCCTCTCCCCCCCCAAAGGAGGGTGAGCGAATGAAGGAGGAGGGAAGCCCCCCTCCCCGAAAGCCCGCCCCTTTCCCGCCTCCCTCCCCCAAAATAAAGCGTGACACACACCCGGGCCTTTTATTCGTTTGCATTTTTTATTATCGGGATATGTAGATAAAGAGGGGAGGGGGGATTTGCCTTTACATTGCAACAAGTCACTGTCGGCTCGGAGGGCGCAAATCGTCCACTTTTACAGCGTTGCCGTCTCCCCCCCGCCCCTCCAGCCCTCCCCCGGGAAGAAAGAGGATCTCGTGGACGGCGGGGATGCGCACAGGCGGTGCTCCCTCTAAGCTGAGTGAGTGTGAGCCGGCTCACAGTTCTTTAGCCTCTGGCTCGCATATTTTTTGCCTTCAGTCAAGAAGGAGGGCTCTCCAGAGCCAGCTGAATTACGCAGCAGCCAAACCGCTGGCTCACAACTTTAATGCCAGCAAGCTCACAAAGTAGGATTTCTGCTCGCCTTTCGCCACAGCTTAGAGGGAGCGTTGCGCACAGGCGCCTGCGCGTTGCGATTCCCCCCTTCCCCCCCACTATCTCCATCTCTTCCCCGGGGCCGCCCGTCGCCCCCCAGATCTGCACCGGAATGGGAAAGGGGCACCCCCCCCGCCAACAAACCCAAGGAAAGGCGGCTGGTGGGGGTGGGGCGGAGTTTGGGGGGAGAGAGAGAGACGGGGCGGGGGGGCGGGGCGGGCTCAATCCAGCACCCCTTGCCGCCGCCGGTTCGAGACCAGAGTTCACCTTCACCTCGACGTAGCAACTAAAATTTTAAAAGGGGGCGGTGGGGGGGGAAGGGAAGGGGGCGCCGGGACGAGACACTATATACACGATTTCCTGCCGCGTTGCTTTTCCTCTTGGTTGTTGTTCTTCTCTGCAAGACGATCCTATGGGGGTCACTGGCGGGGGGGGGGGACGGGCGGGGAGGAAGAGGACAAAAAACCCTCCGCAGACAGGACCGGGAGGACCGAGGGCTATACACAAAGGAAATACGTCTGCGACGGCAGCAGCAGCAGCAGCCGCCCCGGGAGAACCAAAATCTGCTGCCCTCCGAGCTCTGGGGGACAAGGGGGGGCTCGGTGTGTGGGGTGGGGGAGTCGAGAGCGGGGAGAGAGAGAGAGAGAGAGAGAGAGAGAGAGAGAGAGAGAGAGAGAGAGAGAGAGAGAGAGAGAGAGAGAGACTTTGGGGGGGTTGCTGCGCGCAAGGAGGAGGAGGAGGAAGCCGTCTGGAGATCAGCTCCTCTTCCGTCTGGCTCTGGAGCCGTCGGTGGGAAAGAGACTTCCCCCCTCCCCCTCGGAGGAAACGAAACGAAACGAAACGAGAAAGCCAAAAAAAAATAAATAAACACACCGGGGCTCGGGCGGAGGAGGAGACGGCGGCAGAGCGACAGCAGCGGCAGGAGCAGCAGCAATGGAGGCAGGGCCCGATCCAGCAGCCTTTTCGCCACGTGCAGGGCGGCGGAGGAAAGAGGCGGGGGTGGGGGTGGGGGCGCCCTCTGGGACCGCTGGTCTCTCGCTGTCCTCCAGTTCACACGAAGAGGCGCCCCCTACAGGAGTTCTGGAGCATCCTCAGCCTGGCAGGGGCGGCGCGGGAGGGGGGAGGCGGCGCCGGCGAAGTGAGAGACTGTCCAGGAGCTGTCCAGGGAGGCCAGAGGGGAGAGGGGCGCTGTGGGGGCCTTGCCCCCTCTCCGTGGGCCCTTGCCCCCTCACAGGACCTGGAAGCGCCAGGAGGCCTGGTCCTTGTAGTCCAGGCAGTCCGGGGAGTTGAAGTTGAGTTTCCAGGAGGCGGCGGCGGCGCTGGGGGGCTCCTTGTAGTCCAAGCAGTCGGCGGAGTTGAAGGCCAGGCCGGCGCCGCCGTAGCCGGGCTGGTGGTGGTGGTGGTGATGGTGGTGGTGGTGGTGGCCGGAGCCCTGGCCGAGCGGGTGCGGGGCGTGCGGGTGGGCGCCGGCCATGGAGGAGGGGGCCATGGGGCTGAGCTGGTGGTGGGCGTGCGGGTGGGAGTGCACGGGCAGGTAGGAGCCGCAGTCCACGCCCCCGAAGTAGGAGGAGGAGGGCGGCGGGGGCGCCGGGTAGCCCTGCCCGTAGCCGCCGCCCTGCCCGTAGGACATCGGGTAGGAAGCCGTCGAGGCGCCGGGCACGGAGCGCTGCATGCAGGAGGCGCCCGCGGGCGCCAGGGGCTCCGGCACGGCGCCCGGGGAGATGGAGGCCGGGCTCCAGATGGACGAGGCGGCCACGGCGGCGGGGGCGCTGCTGCTCAGCCCGGACGAGCCCCCCGACGGCGCGCCGATGCCGCCCCCGCCCCCGCCGCCCCCTCCCGGGTTGCCGAGGGAGGCTCCGCCGGGCGCCGCCGCCGACGAGTTGGACGACGAAGAGGACGAGGAGGAGGAGGAGGAGGAGGCCGAGCTGGAGACGGCGGGCGGCGTGAACTGGCCGCTGCTCTCCGAGCCGGAGCTCTCCCGCGCCGGGGACGCCTTCTTCTTGGCCGGGCGGCTCTTGGCGCCGCTGCCGCTCTGCTGCTGCTGCCGGCACTTGGCCCGACGGTTCTTGAACCAGACCTGCAGCCGGGGCGGGGGCGGGGGGGAGGGAGGAAGGAGGCAGAGACCCGTCAGTCCACCAGGAGGAGGAGGAGGAGGAGGAGGAGGAAGACCACCGCCCGCCCGTCCCCAGCGCCCCTGCCCCCCGGCAGCCGCCCCCCGCTCTCCGGACCCCGCGCCTTCATCCAGAGCTGCAGGATCTCGGGGATAGACGGTCTGGACCGGTCCGGGGCTCTCCCTCCTCCCTCCTCCGCCGCCTCCCGCGGAGGGGTCCCCAAAGCCTCGCCCACCCCCGCCTCTTCAACCGTTTTTGCGCAACTCCAGCCGGGGGGGGGCGGGCACAGCCCCGAGGACAATCCATGAGGGCGCCGAGGAGAAGCAGGCCGCTAGAGATTCCGCTGGGCAGCGCCTCCCATGGGGCAGCGCCCAAGGCGCCCCCCCCCCGCCACCAGTGTTCCCTCTAAGCTGAGTGAGTGTGAGCCAGCTCACCGTTTTTGAGCCTCTGGCTCGCACATTTCTGTCTCAGCCCAGGAAGGGGGGGCTCCAGAGCAAACTCATTGACGCAGCGGCCAAACCGCTCGCTCGCAACTTTAATGCCAGCAGCTCACCAAGTCCAATTTTTGCCCACAAAACTCCACCGCTTAGAGGGAGCGTTGCAAGGCTCTGATGCCCCCCCAGTTCCGACGAAGCCCCCTGGGCCTGGCACCGCACCCAGCCCTGCGCGCCCTTTCCTCACCCACGAAACCCACCGCCCAGGCCGGGCCGCCCCCAGGCGCCTCCTCCGCCCCCAGGCCTAACCCCCCCGCAATCTCAGACCGGGCCTGTGGGGCTCCAACCCCCAGCAGCAAACTGTCAGGCCCGCGGGCCCCCTTTTGGGGAGCCCTGTTCGGTCCCGCGGTTGGAGCGACGGGACTGGAGTTCCCCCCAGCCCCCCCCGCGAAAGGCCGGCCGGATCCCCAGGGGAGACCCGAAAGACAAAGATTTCAAGAGCCTCGACCCTCCAGAGCTCCGACCCTTGAAATCTGGCCGGCCTTGGGGGGGGGCGCCCGGTGTGTGTGGGGGTCTCCGGTCTTGCGCAAAGCTCCGTTGCCCTCTTCCCCAACGGACCCCCCTTTACAAAACAGGCAGGGGAAAGGGGGAGCTGTCGAGGAAGGCCTGGACCCCCCCAACGAGAGAGGCTCCGCAGCGCCCCCTCCCCTTTCCTCCCCCCCCCGCAGGCGTCCAAAGACCAAAGGGCCCCGGGGCCCCCTCCGCAGGCACCTTCGCGCCGGTCAAAGGGAGCCCCTCGAGTGACCTTCCCGTCCCCGCCTTCGAGGCCTGCCGAGAGGAGAAGCAGTGTTCCCTCTAAGCTGAGTGAGTGTGAGCGAGCCCACCGTTTTTGAGCCTCGGGCTCCCACCTTTTTGTCTCCGCTCAGGAAAGGAGGGCTGTCCAGAGCAAACTAATTGATGCAGGAGCCAAATCGCTCGCTCACAACTTCAGTGCCAGCCAGTGTTCCCTCTAAGCTGAGTTAGTGTGAGCCGGCTCACAGCTTTTTAGCCTCCAGCTCACAGATTTCTGTCTTAGCTCAGGAAGGATGCAAACTAATTTATGCAGCATCCAAATCGCTCGCTCACAACTTTAATGCCGGTAGCTCACAAAGTAGAATTTTTGCTCACAAGACTCCACAGCTTAGAGGAAGCAGCAGCAGCAGTAGCCGCCGCAGCCAGGATTTGAACCGGGGCCCCTTTCAATAGAACGCTCCAGCCTGGCCTTTCCCAAAGCAGCCCCCCTCCCCAGACTCATTTCTCTCTCTCGCCCCGCCCAGCCCTTCAGAGATCCAACACCGGTATTCTTAATATGCTCTGTTTGGGGTGTGTGGGGGGTCATCTCTTCTGACTCTTGTGGGGGAAACTGGAGCCCGGGAAAGCCCCGGTGTGTCCCCAGAGCCAACCCACTGGGACCGGAGACTCCCCACTCCCACCATATATCACAGCCACTGACTCGCGTCTGTTTCAAGAGTCATAGGATCATAGAGTCGGAAGGGACCTCCGGGGTCATCTAGTCCGACCCCCCCCACCGCACAAGGCAGGAATTCCACAAACGCCTCCCCCTTCCTTCCCATCCCCAGGGAGCCCAGCTCTAGGCCCGGGAGGTGACCTCGCCCAAACAAAGCACACCGGCTCATCCGCGTGCGTCACTTTAGCATCAATGCGGGAGCATTTTTAAAAGAAACCTCGACCCACTTTTTAGCCCCCAGATCCAGCCTCCAGAATCATCCCAATCGCCATCTTCCTCCCCCCACCCCTTCCACTGGTAGCATTCACCCTGGAAATCAGGTGCTCTTTAGGGTCAGCCAGGAGGCAGGGGGTATCCACGCGTCCCTCGAAACTGTCAGGGGGGGTCAGGAGCAATGCTCCCTCTGAGCTGTGGAGTCTTGTGAGCAAAAATTCCACTTTGTGAGCGACTGGCAGTAAAGTTGTGAGCGAGCGATTCGGCTGCTGCATCAATTAGTCTGCTCTGGAGAGCCATCCCTTCCTGAGCTGAGACAAAAATGTGGGGAGCCGGAGGCTAAAAAGCTGTGAGCTAGCTCACACTCACTCAGCTTAGAGGGAACACTGGTCCGGAGAAGCCAATGGCCAGGCCTGGAAGCAAAGCCAGCTCTCTCGACCTTTTCCTCCTCTCCTCGGGGCTGCCCCTTCTAGGTGGGACTAGGTGGCACGACTAGGTGGCCTCTGGGGGACCCTTCCAACTCGGTGATTCTCTGGTCGCTCTAGAACTGCAGTGGCCAGTGCCACACCACACTCCCCCAACCCTATTCTCCTCATTCCTTCTCTCCAGCTTCTAAGGAGCAAAGGTTAATTATTTTTTTGAAAGTCCTTTTCTCGAAGAGACCGAGAACGAATGATAAAACACCTGCCTTCCTCCTCCTCCTCCTCCTCCTCCTTCTGTCTTTGTTGCGGGAAAACCGTTTGCGGGAAAGAACAGGTTTAGGTAGATTTAAAATGTCGCATATATAACTAATTCTCCCCCGTCTGAAAGACTTTTTGCGATAAAGCGACTCCATCTATCTAATTAATTCCCTCCTCCCCATATCTGAAAGGTTTTATGGGACAAAGCAGCCCCGTCGATCTCAATCGATCGTAAGAAGCCCGGTAGCACCTTGAAGGACTAAGAAACTTTATCGCAGCAGAAGCTTTCCAGAAACACCGCTCTCTCTTCCTCAGATGCAAGCTGCATTTCTCAGAAACTTATGCTACAATAAAGTTTCCTAGGCTGTGGTCACACGCACTAGATAATCCACTTCCAATGCACTTTCCAACTGGATTTCGCCAGTTCACACAGTAAAATCCACTGGGAAAGTGGACTGAAAGTGGATTATTGGGGTGGGGGGGTGACCACAGCCCTAGTCTTAAAGATGCTAGTGGGTTGTGGATTTTTTTACTATTGGGCTAACTCCTCTGGATTGATCGATCGATGGAGCGATCTTCCTGCATGCCTACCTACCTATCTACCTACCTGGAGATTGGGGGGAGGAGCAGGGCCGGCCCGAGTGATGCCAACCTCCCGGTGGGACCTGGAGACCTCCCAGAAACACGCCCAGGAGGGGGGGCGGCGCTGGGCACCACAAGCTAGCCTCTCCCCTGCTCATCTGCTGGAGCACAGCAAGGAGCACTGGGGGCGTGGGCACCGGTCTTTCCAGGATTTCGAGTAAACTGAATTCAGGGCAAGTAAGAAATGCCATGCATGACCCGTGGGATTCAACTGCTGAGAAACTGCGGGGAGGTGGGGGAGCGACCAAGCAGACTTCCTGAACAGGAATCAGCAGCAACAGAAGTTCTTGCCTCGCTCTGAAACTTACCTTAAACTTCTCTTACCCTCGGGACGGTGACTGGGAATTTTTTCGGATTGGGGAAGGGGGAAACCTTCAGGCCGGAAAAAAAAATTACCTCTATTTTATGACTTATCCAAGGGACGGATTGGAAGTAACTGCGTACAACCCAGTTACATCTATCTGATTTCTACAGACATAATCAAAACATGCATGTTCCCGACCTGAAAGATTCTCCCCCCCCCCCGCCGCCGGTGTTCCCTCTAAGCTGAGTGAGTGTGTGCTAGCTCACAGTTTTTTTAGCCTCCGGCTCACACGTTGTTTGCCTTCGCTCAGGAAGGGTTAGGGTTCCAGAGCGATGTTCCCTCTAAGCTGTGGAGTCTCGTGAGCAAAAATTCTGCTTTGTGAGCGCATGGCATTGAAGTTAGGAACGAGCGATTTGGCCAGCTGCATAAATTCGTTTGCTCTGGAGCCCTCCCTTCCTGAGCTAAGACGAAAATGTGCGAGCCGGAGGTGGAAAAAACCGTGAGTTAGCTCACAGGAGCTCGGTTTAGGGGGAACACTGCTCCAGAGCAGACTGGTTTACCCAGTGGCCAGATCCCTCGCTCACAATTTTAATGCCATTCGCTCACAAAGTAGAATTTTTGCTCGCAAGACTCCACAGCTTAGAGGGATGCGTTGCCCTCAATCTGAAGGCGTTTCCAGTAACCGCCCGAAGGAAGCATAAAGTCCGTTGCAGAGCAAGGCGAGAACTTGGTCTTCCTGAGCTGAAGAGCTCCCCAAATGCCAACCGTCACGTCCCGTCCCCGGCGCGCCATCCCGAGGCTCAATATCGCCTGCCTCCATCCACTCTAGAGAATCCCGGCGGTTCCCACGGCCTCTCCTGGGAGTTTCCTTTTTCACCCCGGGGGGGGGGAGGTATTTGGAGGCACGGCCCAATCCGCGGACCGTCGCCTCCTCGCCGCCCCCGGGAGCGCAAGACCGTCGCCCCCCAACGGAGTGAGGGAGCCCTCGGTCAAACCACCCGCGCTCCGAAGGCGCCCCCCCCGCAGCCGAGTCCCGGTCCCCTGGGCGCCACCACCCCACCACCAGTGTTCCCTCTAAGCTGAGTTGGTGTGAGCCACCTCGCAGATTTTTAGCCTCTGGCTCACACATTTTTGTCTCCGCTCGGGAGGGAGGATGTCTCCGGAGCCGACGAATTCCTGCAGTCGCCAAACCGCTGGCTCGAAACTTTTGATGCCAATTGCTCACAAAGAAAGGCTTTTGCTCACAAAGCTCCACAGCTTAGAGGCAGCGTTGACCCCCCCCCCCAGCCCAGCTCCTCTCCCCAGCCACAAACGGCCCCCCAAAGGTCTCCGCTGCCGCTCCCCGATCCGTTCCCGAGGGCGCAGGCCACCTTTCGGCCGCCCTCCCGGGCCGCGATTTTAGACGGTCGTCTCCACTCGTCCTCTACCGTCTCCAGGGGCCAAAGCATAAAACTCTGTTAGAAGGAAGTCGGTGTCCAGCGGCCCCTCTAAGCCCGACAGAAGTTGGATTCTGGGGATCAGCTTTCGCCCGCCGGGCGCACTCGCCCCAGTTTAATTCTGTCCTCTGATAAAGTGTGCCCGCCCAGGGAAGCTGATTCTCGGAATTAAACTTGGTGGGTCTTGAAGGCGCCGCTGTGGACTCGAACTGTATTCGTGGGCAGCAGGCGCAGGGAAGCTGATTTCAATTCAATTCCATTCAAAACCTTTGTTGGCATAGATGGGAAGCTGATTGGAACTGGGTGTTGGGCTTAAAGCTGCCGCTGGCACTCTAACCGATACACCCAGAATTCAACTTTGCTGGGGTCTGAAAGGGGCCACGGTGTGCTCAGACTTTGCCCCACTGCTCCAGACCGACTTCGACGAAGTGTGCCGGCGCACGAAAGCGTTATGTCCAGAATTAAACTTCGTGGGTCTTCAAGGGGCCACTCGACGCAACTGGTTTTTGTTCGACTTCCACGTATCTGAGGAAGGGCGCATCCGCAGGCAAGCTTATGCCCCGAATAAAACTTCGTGGGCCTTAAAGGTGCCCCCGGGACTCGAACTTCGTTCGCTTGCTCCAGGTCAACAGGGCGACCCAAACTGAATCTACCTTGTACGCTACTGGCTTTTACTTCTTAACCGACGCTCCCTCTAAGCTGTGGAGTCCCGTGAGCAAAAATCCGACTTTGTGAGCTCCTGGCATGAAAGTGGTGAGCGAGCGATTCGGCCGCTGCGTAAATGAGTTTGCTCTGGAGCCCTCCTTCCTGACCTGAGACAAAAATGTGTGAGCCGGAGGCTAAAAAACTCTGAGCTAGCTCACACTAACTCAGCTTAGAGGGAACATTGTTTGTGAGCTCCTGGCATGAAAGTGGTGCGATTTGGCCACTGTGGAAATGAGTTTGCTCCGGAGCCCTCCTTCCTGAGCGAAGGCAAAAAAAAAGTCTGAGCTGGAGGCTAAAAAAACTGTGAGTGAGCTCACACTAACTCAGCTTAGAGGGAACACTGTTCTTAATCCCCCCAAAGGAGGGGAGGGGAGAGAGCCGGCCCCCTGTTGTCGCAGGCCTCGAGATTTAGCACTGACTGGCGAAGATTTGGGGAAGAACCTCCCCCACCCCACCGGGAAGAAACAAACCAAAACCCCTCCTTTTCTGCTTCTGGCCTTATAACCTTCTCCCAGGTCCCTCCCGGGCCTTCTGCCTCCAGACGCGCGTTATGCAAGTCTCCCTTCCCCAAGTTACATAACTTCTCCAAGCGCCAGGCGGAGGACTGTGCCAGAGCATTTAAAAAACCGACAGCCCAACACAGCAATGCTCACCTCTAAGCTGCGGAGCCTTGTGAGCAAAAAAATCCCACCTGGTGAGCTGCTGGCATTCAAGTTGTGACCCGGAGATTTGGCTACTGCCTAAATTAGTTTGCTCTGGAGCCCTCCCTTCCTGAGCGGAGACGAAACCCTGGGAGCTGGAGGCTCACACTAGCTCAGCTTAGAGGGAACACTGCTGCAGACGCTAGGCTCAGTCACCAGGGCACTGAAGGAAGACGCAGGACAAGGCCACCGATGTCGTTTAGGAAGTCCGAACGGTCCCCTTTCCGCCGAGCTGGCACACAGGCTGCGGAACACACCCTGGCCGCCCATGCGCCCCAGAAGTTCTGATGCGCCCTGCCGCCTTCAGTTGACCGCTTTGATCCTTCCATGCTCTGGAGAGGGGGGATTGGGAAGGCTCGGAAAGGACCCTCCAAAAGAGGGCGAAGACGATTCTCGGAGAGGAAGGGCTCCGCTCCGGCCGTCGAGGCGCGGTCTGCTGCGTTCGGATCACAGGGCAGGTCGGGTGCGCCAACACGGGCCCTGTCCAGACACCAAGGCCTTCCAAATCCCACCGGGGAAAGACCCGGCAGGCCTTCCAGGGCCCCCTCTAAGCTGTGGAGTCTTGTGAGCAAAAAAATTCTACTCTGTGAGCTCCTGGCATTCAAGTTAGAGTCCAGCGGCACCTTTACGACCAGCCAAGTTTTATTCGAGGTGTGCACACTTTGGCTGCTGCATAAATCAGTTCGTTCCAGAGCCATCCCTCCGGAGCTAAGACAAAAATGTATGAACTGGAGGCTAAAAAAACTCTGAGTTTAGCTCACACTGACCCAGCTCAGAGGGAACACCGCGTTCTGACCCTCCTGACCCTCCGCTCACCCATCTCCGAGGGATTCGCCACTCCCCCTTTCTAGCACACAAGAAACTGCCTCTGGCGGAATCAGACCCGCCTTTGGTCCACCGAGGTCAGTATCGCCTGCTCGGACCGGCAGCGGCTCTCCTGCAGAGGTCTTGCACGCCGCCGACCCATTGAGCCGGAGAGGCCGGGGATTGAACTTGGGGCCTTCTGCGCGCCGAGCGGGGGCTCTGCCAGGGAGCCACCGCTTGCTGCCTCCCGCCCCGCAGCCGGATCCTGCGAAGGAAGGTTCTCCCGGGCAAGGCAGGATTTCAAGCCAGGACCCCTGCCAGTTCGTGGCTTCAGAGAGAACAGGCGCACGGGTTCCCCAGACACGGAGGGACGCCCCCCTAAGCCTCCCTTTCCCTCGTTGGTTCACCTGTCTACACCTGTCAACCTGGAGACGGTTCCCCTCCGCTCCCTGACACGCAGCGTCTCTGCTTCCTTTAAAAAAAAACAACCACCTTACAGTAGGCTGCAGACGCGGAAAATTAGCCGGGCTTTATAAAGCTCCTCTAGTTACAGCACCAAGTCGCTGGAGAGGCCGAAAGGGCCCAGGAAAGGGGGCAGAGACCTCCCCTTTATGCGCCTCTCAATGGGTTGGAAATCCGAGCTAAGACTGCATCATCATTATTATTATTATTTTTTAAAGGAAGTCTTCCTTCTCCTGGTTCTGGGTGAGACGCCGACTCCGACCCACTCCTCCCCCCCCCCAAAAAAAAGACCTACAATCTTACACATTCCCCTCCAAGAGGACATCTGTTGCCCATCCCAGCAAAGTCGATGCGTAAAAGTTTAGTGGAAGTTGGAGAATCTCGAGTCGGCAAGCCCAGGATAAGTTTTGCCCGACTTGGGGCGGCACAGAAATCACCCAAAGTCTCCCCCGCGTGTCTTCAGTGTAAAAGGAACAGAACCAGTTCAGAGTCCAGCGGGCACCTTGAGGACCGACAAAGGCTGATTCGAGGAGCGAGCTTTCCTGCGCCGGCGCACTTTCCCCAAAGGAGTAAAAGGAGTCATTCTGCCCGCCCTTACGTGGAGACCTCTAAGCTGTAGAGTCTTGGGAGCAAAAAATTACATTTTTGAGCGGCTGACATTAAAGTTGTGAGCAAACGATTTGGCTGCTGCGTAAATTCGCTTGCTCTGGAGCCATCCTTCCTGAGCGGAGACAAAAATCTGTGAGCCGGGAGCTAAAAAACTGGGAGCCAGCTCACACTAATTTAGCTTAGAGGGAACATTGCTTGGGAGGCGACCCGATCGGTTTCCGGGGTGGCCCTAGCGGGGATCGCACATGCCGAAACGACGCACTTTCGATCCAGTTCAGTCCCAAAAACCACAGGGCGGAAGTGGCCGAAAAATCCAGCCGGAAAGTGCGTCGAAAGTGGCTTGGGAGCCCATTATTTCTCCTGCTGTGATGTCAGCCTTGCTTCTAAGTCGAAAGGCCAGTGGGAGCAGGATTTCAGATCCCAAAACGATGGCTTTGTGGGGTCTTGTCCTACCGAAGTCCCAGAACTAAATGTCTGGCATCGCAATCCGAAGGGCAGCTCCGCCTACAAAACTCCTGGGTAGGGGAACTGTAAACGGAGGCTGGTTGTGCCAGAAACGGACGGGATTTTTGTTTCCAGGGAAGGAGGCGATTTGGACCGACGGAAGAGTGAAGTCCCAGCGAGACCCTTCTAAGTAAACATAGGCTGCTGCGGTCACACACGCGAAATAGTCCACTTTCAATCCACTTTCAACGCACTTTCCCAAGCAGTGTTCCCTCTAAGCTGAGTCAGTGTGAGCCAGCTCACAGTTTTTTAGCTTCTGGCTCACACATTTTCGTCTTAGCCCAGGAAGGGCGGCTCCAGAGCAAACTAATTTATGCAGACGCCAAATCAATCGCTCACAACTTTAATGCCAGTAGCTCACAAAGTAGAATTTTTGCTCACAAGACTCTACACCTTATAGGGAACATTGTTTCCAAGTGGATTTTGCTGTCTGAACTGGCAGAACCCAGTTGGAAAGTGCATTAAAAGTGGATCGAAAGTGGATTATTTAGCGTGCCGTGACCGCAGCTGTATTTAGGATCCCTGCAGCCAAGCTGTTAGAGATTCAGGTGCCAATTCCTCCCCCACTTTTCAGTTATAGTGTCCTGAGTTTTCTGCCCTTTAACTGGAAAGCAATGGAAACCCTCTTGCAAGGAAAAGGCGACGATGGCGCACACCGAACAAGGCGCTTTCAATTCCCTTCCAACGCACTTTCCAAGTGGACTGGTAAAAATCCACTTGGAAAGCGCGTCGGAGGTGGATTCTCTAGTGTGCGTGATCGCCGCCAAAGAGCGTGTTTCAGGGGCCTCTTATCCCGGGGCCCGGAACGACTCCCGTTGCGCTGAAAATCAAGAGGACTGGTGAAGACGAAATGAGCAGCACCCGGAGGGGGGGGTGGGAGAATAAAAACGTTGCAGCGCAGGAGCAAACCCCAATTCAGTGGGAATTATTTCTGAGTCGTCCTTTGTGGGATCAGACTGCGCAGGAATTCGGGGGGGGGGGCTGGCTTTTGGAGGGATCGTGCCCCTTAGGAAGCGTTCGGGCTCAGCCAGCCCCTCTTTTACTTTAAAAAAAAGGAGGAGGAGGAGGAGGAGGAGGGGGAGGAGGGGAAAGATCCGTTTGCCGCCCTGGAGACCCGAGAGAAGGCTCTCTCGTACCCAGACCGGCGGCCAGCTTTGGCCGGCGGAGAAGCAGCTCCGACGGCGAGCAATCCCGTCCCCTTTGTGCGTTTTGGAGAGCCGCGCTCCGGTCCCTTCCGCTCGCCGGGGAAACTGCGCCGCCCGGGAAGCCGCAAAGGCCAGCGAGCCCCGTCCCCGGCGACGACGCCCCTTCCAGACGCCCTTCCCGACCCCGAAAAGCTCCCGCGCCCCTGCGCCCTGGCGCCCCGCCGTCCGTCCGTCCATCCGTCCCTTCCTCCCTCCCTCCTTCCCGCGGGGACCGACCTGGACTCGGGACTCGGGCAGGTTGATCTTGAGAGCCACCTCCTCGCGCATGAAGATGTCCGGGTAGCGGGTCTTGGCGAAGAGGGCCTCCAGCACGTCCAGCTGCGAGCGGGTGAAGGTGGTGCGTTCGCGGCGCTGCTTCCGAGGGGTGGCTGCGGCCGGGAGGAGAGACAGAGAGAGGGAGAGAGAGAGGGAGAGAGAGAGAGGCGTCGGTGGGGGTCGGAGGCTCCGGCTCAAGGCCCTTGCTTCTCCAGGGGAACCCCCACATTGAGGTCGGAGCCCCCTTTTCCCACCCCCCACCCCCAGAACGGAGAACACAAAAAGCACCCGGGCGATTCTCTAGTGGGAAAGCGGGAGGCGAGAGTTGGAGCCGCTTGCAACCAGAGAATCGGCCCCAGGAGGCGGCGGCGGCGGCGTTGAGCGAGGAGCTGGGCCTGGAAACCCACCGGCCCCTCCGGCCTCCGAGGGCTCTGCGGTCAGCCTCCAAATTTAGGAGGCATTTTGGGGGGGCTGCGGCCGCCGGGAGAACCGGGCAGGAGGCAGGAGGCGGTTTGGAGAGAAATCCCCCCCTCTCCAGGCTCAGTCGGCGTTTGGAGCGATTGTTTTGCGCGCCCCCCCCGGCCGCGTTGCTGGGCACTTGGGGGTCTGCACCGAATTCCACGCCGGAGCGAAGTCCCAGAGACTGGCGGCAACGGCCTAAGGAGGGAAGAAAGTGGAGAAGGACTGGCCGGGGAAAAGGAGCTGAGGCTTTGCCTTTACGCAGGCGGGCGTGTGTCCCCAGGGCCCCCGGATCCAGCGGGTCTTACAGTGTTCCCTCTGAGCTGAGCTAGTGTGAGCTAGCTCAGAGTTTGTTAGCCTCCGGCTCGCACATTTTTGTCTCAGCTCGGGAAGGAGGGCTCCAGAGCAAACTAACCGATGCAGTAGCCAAATCGCTCGCTCACCACTTTAAAGCCCGTAGCTCACAAAGTAGAATTTTTGCTCATAAGAATCCACAGCTTAGAGGGAGAATCGCTTACAAATACGCCCGAGATCTGTTTTCGGATCGGGATATATATATATTTTTAAAATCCCTTTCGGACTCAAAGGAACTAAATCGGGGTAAAGAGCAGGAGAGGTCTGGCTTAATAGAGTCAGGGACCGAGACGGCATCTCTTCGGAAGGCCCGGGGGGGGTCCCACGAATTCCAGTTGAACTGGGTTGTCCAGCAAGGCTAAGACAATTTTTTTTTAAAGCTAGCCTGGACTGTCTTAATTCTCCCAGGGAAAATGTCTCCGCTTCGCTTCTGACCTACCTGAAGCAGGGCAAAAAAGATATTTATAGATCCGATTTGTACTAGGCCAGAAGCGCGGAGAGAAGAAAGTCTCTCTTCAAACAGAAACAAAACCAAAACAAAATAATTCCAAGAGGCCCCAAAAAACAAGAGATGAGAACAGATTGGAATTAATTCCGCGGCCGCCCGGACCTACCCAGGCGTGGAGAGTTTAGTCCCAAAGAATCCCGGTTCCCCTTCTTAGCCCTTCAATCAAAACCTCTGATATTAAACAGAAGAGAGAAAATATCGCGTTCAAGGGAAGGAAGGAATAGGGGAGGCCTGTAGAATCGCAGAGTCTCCGATTCTTCGATCTGTATAAAGTTCAAATTTGTCTTTAGACCTGGGCGCCCACCAGGTTTCTAGAACTGCCCCCATCAAATGCCCAAATCCCTAATTTAAGGCCCTGTATTTAAAAAAAACAAACAAAAACAAAACCTGTTGCAATTCCGCTGGGGGGGGAGAATCCCAAAACATTCAACGCAGGAAGTTACTTCGTTTCGCCCCAAGCATTCAAGTCCCTTACAATCCGCGGGACCGACTTCCTAACATCGGTACCGGTCGACCACCAAGGGGAGAATTTCTGCCCGGGTTTTAAAACAACGACAACAACAACCCAACAAAGTTCTGCAAAGTGCCTGCCATTTTTAAACGCCAGGCTCCTCGCGGTGGGCTTTCTCTGCCTGCCTTTTCCAGGAGAGTTCTCAGACTTTTAAAATGTGTTTTAAATATATATATATTTTAGCAATCATTGCTGCTTCCCAGACTTCAGGCCGCAGGCAAAGCGGTCCCTCCCCCCCCTTTTCCTGGCACCGACGTCTCCCTCTAAGCTGTGGGGGGGTCCTGCCAGCAAAAATCCTACTCCGTGAGCGGCTGGCACGAAAGCGGGGAGCCGGCGACTGGGCTCGCTGCGTAAATCGGTTTGTCTGGAGCGGTCCGAGCCTCCCTCTAAGCCTGCGGGGTCCCGGGAGCAGAAATTCTACTCTCTGAGCTACTCGCATGAAAGTTGCGAGCCAGCGATTGTGGCCTGCCGCCTGTACCAGTTTGCTCCGAAGCTCTCCTCCCTGAGCGGAGACAAAAAACTGTGCGAGCCAGAGGCTAGAAAACCGTGAGACAGGCTCGCACTCACTCAGCTTAGAGGGAACACTGGAGCCCTCCTTCCCGAGCCCGGAGGAAAATACGCGAGCTGGAGGCTGAAAAAAACTGGGAGCTAGCTCGCAGGCTTCTCAGCTGAGAGGGAGCACTGGAGCCCTCTTTCCCGAGCTGGGAGAAAAATGTGTGCACCGGAGGCTAGAAAACCGTGAGCTCGCTCGCACACTCTCAGCTGAGAGGGAACACTGCCTGGCGCACCCGCCCCCCACTAAAGCGCAGATCCATCCCTGGCGGCCCCCCCCCGCCTGGGAAAGAGGAGTTTGGGGGGAGAGAGCGCGAGAGGGCGAGGAGAAATACTCACCGGGGTAGCCCACCGACGGATGCAGCAGATCCATGGCCGGTCCCGCCAGCCCCAGCCCGTTCATGCCGTACGGGGGCTGTTTGAGGTAAGACATCATGCTAACAGCCGGAAAGATTCCCCCCGATTTATCCAAATCTTGCAATTTTTTTTTCAAAAAAAGAAAAGAATCAAGAGGCGGTCTTCTCCTTCCAATCCGTCTTTGTTTGTTTGGGGTTTTTTTGCTTTCAAGAAGAAGAAGAAGAAGAAGCGGAAAAAAATTCCAGGTTGCTGCGAAGCGGAGGGCGTCTGGAAGTCCCTCGGGTGAGGAGCCGCCGTCGCTGCGCCCTGCAAGGAGGAAGCGGAGAGGGTGGGGGGAGGGAGGAGAGACAGAAAAGAGCCAGAAACGCACAACACACAACAGAGGAGAAGAAGAAGAAGACAAAACGTCAGCAGCCGGCTGGGAGTAGGCCGGCCCTACCCAAGCCCTCCTGTTCCCTCTCTGCCCTCTTCCTCCTCCTCCTCCTCCTCCCCCAGTCTCCAAACCCAGCCCCGACATTGGTCAGTTTGCAAAGGGAGGCCAGAGCGCAGCAGACTCCTCGGAGGAGGAAACGCACCTGGCCCCTCCGCCGGCCGCGTTGCTCTTGTGTTGTACAGGACTCTCAGGGGTATCTGGGCTCTCAGGGGATAGAAACCTGGCCCGATGGCCCCCCCCCAAATATTCAGGACCGGTGTTCCCTCTAAGCTGAGCTAGTGTGAGCTAGCTCACAGCTTTTTTAGGCTCCAGCTCACACATTGTTTGTCTCAGCTCAGGAAGGGAGGGCTCCAGAGCAAACTAATTTACTCAGTCGCCAAATCGCTCGCTCGCAACTTTAAGGCCAGGAACTCACAGAGTAGAATTTTTGCTCACCAGACTCCACAGCTCAGAGGGAGCATTGTTCAGGACTGGAGATTTTTTAGAGTGGGGTTTTTGCAAATGTGGATTCCCAACCGAGCCAGCGGCTCTGGAAGCCGAGCGAAGTTTTTCTTTTTAGGAAGTTGGGGGGAAAGTTGAGGGATCCTAGACAGGCACTTTCGCAAACTGAGATTTTATTTTATTTATTTCTTTTAAAACATGTTTGCATTACTCTAGAGGGGTTGCTTGTCTTTCAAGGAGTCCCCCCTCCCGGTTGTAAAAAAAGCCCAGTCGCACCTTTTAAGACGAATAAACTCACGTTTCGCACTAATAAGCTCACCTTTAAGACTGATAAACTTCATTTCACAACAAAGTTAAAGAATCCAGGAGCACCTTTGAGGGCCGTCAGATTTCTATTCAGGGCCTGAGTTTTCCTGGGCACGCAACACTCCCGTCGGGCGAAAGCCTCCCACATTTTGGATTAAAAACAAACTGTCGGCCTGAAAGGTGCCATTTGGACTCTCTAACGTCGTTGTATTGCTTCAGACCAATATCGTTTACCCAACCTCGGTCAAATCTTTATTGTAAGTTTGTTAGTCTTCAAGGTGGGCTTTTTAAAAAATACTATTTTACTTTTTACTGTTTGGCAGCCACAGACGAACACGGAGAGCTCTTCTGGGTCTATTTCCCCCCGCCCTAAAAAGCCCCTCTTGAGAATTCTCTCAACATGGCGGACAACGGGGGAAATAAAACGAAACCAGAGAATCTGGAGGGTTTGGGGGGGAACTAAATGGCTTTCCTTTCCGCGCCGAGGACTTCGGCCCCAGCAGAAAATAAAATCGCCCCACAAGACACGAAATCCTGGCTACGGGCCTGGGGGGGGGGAAGAGTGGGGTGGGTGGGTGGTGGAGAAAAGAGGGGTTTTATAAAAACGACCCCCGCATCACCACACAAGCTTCCGGGGGAGGGACACTCACCATACTCGACGACGAAGGCGATAAAGCAATTATTATTTTTTAAAAGGATAATTGGATTAGAAATCAAAAAGGGGACACTAAATAAAGGGGGTGGGGAAGGAGAGAAGTGGAATTAATTTAAGCCAGAGCAGAAGGGGACACTTTAACGAGAAATGGCGACTGTTTCCCCCCTCAAATATTCCCTCTAAGCTGTGGAATCCCGTGAGCAAAAAAAATCCTACTTTTGCGAGCTACTCGGATTAAAGTTGTGAGCCGAGCGATTGAGCTGCCGCCTCAATTTATTTTGCTCTGGACGGGAAGCCCTCCTCCCCGAGCGAAGGCGAAAAACGTCTGAGCCGGAGGCTAAAAGAGCTGGGAGCTGGCCCACACTCCCTCAGCTTAGAGGGAACCGTGCTCCCAAAGAAGCCGGTTTCGGAGACTCGTTTCGGGCACCCGGATGCCAAAGGAGGGCCTCTCTCCTCCCCCCCCGCCCTCCGCCGCCACCGACAGCCGGGGAGCCGTCGAGAGAAGGGGGGATTTCGGCTTCCCCGGGAAAGTTCGCGTCTCCCTTCGCTGGAGAGGAGCTACAATACCGGGACGCGGAGCGCCGAAGGGGCGATTCTCGGCTCGCTTCTCGGGCCCGGATCCGCCTCTGCCGCTCGGCCGGCCGCTCTTCCGAGGGCCCCGCCGGGCTCGGGGGTCTGTCCTCCGTCCAGCGGGACCCGGCTGCCCGGGAGGGAAGGGGCGCGGGAGGCGGCGGCGGCCCCGAAGTGGAGCGCTCCGAGGGGAAAACGCCCCCTCGGCCCGGAGGCAGGCAGGCAGGCCGAGTCCTCGGCGGCTCAGCGGCGGGCGGGCATCCCGCGCGGTCCTCGGGGCTTCCCCGCCTCCCCTGGCCGCCCTCCTTCCTCCCCCGTCTCCCCGCGGGGACCCCCGGCGGGACCCCGGACGGCAGCGGTGCCAGGCGCGCCTTCCGGGAGGGTTTCCTGCCCCCGAGGAGGAGGAGGAGGAGGAGAAGGAAGGAGCAGCCGCCGCCTCCTGCAGCCGGCGGGGCGAGGGACGGCCGAGGGAGCCGAGAGGTGCGGCTGCAGGGCCAGCCCGGGCGAGGGAAGCCAGCTCAGCTCAGCTCAGCTCAGCTCAGCTCAGCTCTGCCCAGCCGGAGAGGTCGGCTTGTGCGCCAAGACGCGCCTGGGGAGCCGGGGACGCCAGCCGAGGAGGAAGAAGAGGAGGAGGAGGAAGGCGGCGGCGGGGGGGGCAGGTGGCGGTCCGGAGGGGGAGGGGGCCCCATTCCTCCCTCCCCTCCCTCCTCCTCCCCCCTTTCCCTCCCCCGGCAGGCCCCGAGGGCGGCAGGCTCCTCCCCAGGCCGGACCTGTTGCGAGTTGGCCCGAGCGCCGCTCCGGAGCGCGATCCGGTTCGGACGGGGCGGGGGGGGAGAGAGAGAGGCGGGTTTCCCGGCCGGGGTGGGGTGGGGGGTGTGGGGGGGTCGGCCCTGGGCAGGCTGGACGCGCTTCCCCCGGCCGGAGAGCCCCGGAGCCGCGCGGGACGGCGCGGGAGGCGGCGGAGAGTTGGGAGCGGAGGGGGGGGGCGAGTTCCGTGGCCAGGGCGCAGGCGGGGGGGGGGGCGGAGAGCCGCAGCTCAAGTTCGACGGGCCGGGGCCGGGGCAGGCCGGGCAGGTGAGGCGCAGAGGCAGCGGGGGGGGGAGGGAGGGCAGGGGCGGGGGGGCCAAGCCCCCCACTGTTGCCCCCCAGTCCGGGCGGCGAGGCCCGAGGGGGCGGCTCCTCTCCGCTCCCCTCCTCCCCTCCCCCTCCCCGGCCCTTTCCTGCCCTCACCTGGGAGAGGTGTGCGGGGGGGGAGCGGCTGCGCGCGGGGGGGGTTTTCCTTTGCCTTTTACCTGGCGGCGTCCCCCCGCGGCCCCTCGGAGCAGTCCCGGGCGCTGCTGCGGCTACTGCGGGCTCCCCTTCGGCTCCCTGGCCCGATCCCCTTGTAAGCGTGGGCGCGCGGAGGCCGGCGCGTAACCCGGGACGGCGCCCAATCCCGGGCCGCGCCGAGGCTGAGTGACAGGCGCCCGGGCCCGCGGCCTCCCCGCTCCCCCCCCTTCCCCTCCCCTCCCCTCCCGTCCCTCCCTCCCTCCTCTCCGCCGCCGCTCAGCCTCGCCGGCCTCCCCCCCACGCGCGCCAGCCCCGCTCCTTCCTGCCCCGCTCGGCCCCCGGAGGGGGAGTTGCTGGAGGGGCTCCGGGCGGGGAGGAAGGAGTTGCCCCCGCGGGCGCCCGGTTGGGGAGCCCCGCGGGCGCCCTCGGCTTGGCAGCGGCGGCGGTCGGAAGGGCCTCTCGCACTTTGAGAGCCGCCAAAACACACTCACACCCAGACACACAGACACAGACACACACACACCCCGTTCCTCACCGCCCCAGAGGTCCGGGACGCCGGCGTCGGTTCCGAGGGAGCCCGTCGCCCAGACTCCGGCGGCAGAGCAGAGTCCCCCTCCGCGGCAAGCCCCTCTCTCCCCGGTCGCCCCCCTCGGCCAAACTCGTTCCCTCGGAGAGCCGCCGTCCGGGGGAATTCGAACTCCGGACCTTTCTTCGCAATCCGGAGTCGTTAGGATGAGAAAGCTGAAACCCGGATTCGTTAAGGATCCGGATTGACCTGGGCTGCCCGTTCACACGGCGCCCCCCCCCCCGGGACTCCCTGCGGGCCGAGGACGAGGCGCTTCGGATCCGGGACTGCCACTCGACGGGTCTGAGTCCCCTCTGGAGAGGTCCGGGACGGCTCTGCGGGCGCGTTTCGGGGGGCGCCGCGCTCTGGCCTCCACCTGCCCTGCGCGCTCGGACGCCCCCCCTCCCCACCCACCCACCCACCCACCCATAGAAAGAAGGTCGCGCCCTCGCACCTCTGGGGGGGGCATTCCGGGGCTAGACGCGCCCCCCTCTCATGAATATTAATCGGCGCTAATCCCCCGCGCAAAGGACCCCCTGCCCCCCACTTTTATAAAAGTAAAACTTTCCAATCCTAAAAACCTTCATCGGGCGTTTTTGGAGTAAAGTTTTCATAGGGGAAGAAACAACCCCCCCCCAACTTCTAAAGGGATCCGGAGGAAAAACCGGAAGGAGGAATTGTAATAATGTCAGAAGAGAGAATCCAGCGGGGGGGGGAAGAGAATTGTAATGATGTCAGAAAAGAGAATCCAGCGGTTGCTAAGAAAACAAACGGGGCTGGGGGGGGGGCCTGGAGAGGGCCGGTGGCCGCGCAGCATCAAAGGGAGGGTCTCTCTCTCCGCCCCCCCCCGGCCTTTGGCGAGACCCTCCTCTCCTTTGGAGTCCCGATGAAACAGGAGGGAGGGGGGCGCCCACTGTTTCTTTAACCGCCGCTCCAAAGGATCCGCCAGATCTCCTTCGTGGGCCCTCTCCTCGGGCTTTCGGGGGGGGGGAGGCCGCCCGCCCCTTTTGTTGATCTCTCCAAATCAACTCCTCCTAATTGAAGCGGGAGCTGAAAGCGACCTAAACGTTCAAAGGGAAGCCACCGCCGGCGGCGCCCCCCCCGACGAAATTACATTTCCAAAGCGCCCCCTCTCCGTCGAGGGGACCTCTAATCAAAGAGGGTGAGGGAGGGAGGGGAGGGGAGGGGAGAGAAAGAAAAAGGGGGAGGTTCACAAGATCCTTCGACGGCCTACAGAAGTCAGCGACCAGGGGCACTTCTGGGCGGAACAAAAGGCCCCGCGGCCCAGTCTTGGGGGGGGGACAGAAGGGGGCAGTGCCCCCCGGAGGGGGCCCCACTCCTCTGACCAGAGTCGAGGGTGGCAAAGGACCCTCAAGTGCCCCAGCCATTGTCCCTGGGGGAGACCAAAACTCCGGGGGGGGGAGGAAACCTGTGAACGGAGGTCCATGTGAACTCCGGGTCCCTTCCCAAAGCCGCAGACATACTGAGACATAAACTGGGATCTCTCTCTGTTCCCTCTTTCAGAAAGATGTGCAAAGGAGAGAGAAGGTGTCGCGGGCGCATCTGCGGGGGACCCTCGAAGGGTGGGGGGCGGAGAGGACGCGTTTCCCCCCCTGCCCGGCCCGACGGGGCTTCCCCTGAACCCAAGGCCGGACCTTGGCATCCGCTGGCGCGCCAGGCGATGCGCTCCGAAGTCGGCAGAGGAAAAAGCCCCCCGCCGTCCGTCCGTCCGTCTGGATTTAGTGGGCCCACCTCCCCCCCCCCAGCGAGCCTCCCCTCCCCCTCTCCTCGCTCCCCCCTCCCTCCCCCCCGTCGTAAGAGAGCATTTGTCTAATCCCAAATTGGAGGCGCATTGCTGGCGCGGCCGGCTCATAAATCCCCGGGAAGACGCCGGGCAGGCGAGGGGGCCGGGCGGCGCGGTGGTCTCGCCTGGCCAAGGGGGAGCCGCCGCCGCCGCCGGAGAGCCGGGCAGGGGGATGCTGCGCCCCGGAGGAGGCGAGGCGAGGCGAGGTTTGGTCGCGGGGTGGGCCAGGCGCAGGCAGGTAAGGCGGGCGCGGGACGGAGGGTCTCCCGGCTGGCTGGCTGGCTGGCTGGCCTGGGTGCCCTCGACGGGGCGGCCGCGCCTGGGCTGCCTCTCCGACCCCCTCCCCGGCAGCCTCTGCTCAGGCTCGGGCGCCAAGGAAGCGCCGCATTCCCCGTGTGTGTGCGTGTGTGCGCCATAGGCAGACCCTCCCCGACGCCGCCCTCCCGTCGGGGGACTCCCGGCCAGTCCTGGAACTTGAAGCTGCGATTGGAGACAGGCCGGCCGGCCGGCGAGCTGGGCTTCCTTGGGAGAAACGGGGAATCGGGACCAGCCTTCGGCCGGAGCCAAAGTGTTATGTTTATTATTTTTGTTGGAAAGGGGCCTTCCCAGTTTCCTTTTCCTTCCACGACCGGGAGGCTTTCGGGTCCAGACGGTTCAGTGCGAGTCTCCTTCTCCGGGGGCGGCTGCTTAGTCCCCCCTCCCTCTTTCAAAATGATCCAGTTCCCCCCCCCCGAAACCCTGCGGGGCTCAGCTGGAGGTAGGCGAGATAGGGGCTGCTGCGCCCCTCCCGGTCCTTCTCCTGACATTTGGGGCGTTTTTTGGGGGGAGGGGTTAGATCCTGAGCGACCCAGCGGACCTCCCAAGCCTTTCTCCGGTGCCCCGAAGAGCGACCAGCCAGAGCCCCAGGCGGGCTGGAGGGGGGGACACTCAAAAATGCCCGACGCGTCACCCCCTTTATTCGGACCGGGCGAAATTACGCACGAGAGCGCACGAGCGAGCAGCAGAGCGAGCGAGAGAAAGAGAAAGGCGCGGAGAGGGGGCAGGTCGTGGCGCTCCAACCCCGGGCAGGCAAGGAAAGCGGAGCTGTGTCTGAGTCAGGCTGGCCGGGGGATCGGGTCCCCGCCGGCCCGACCCCTTCTCCCCGGAGGGAGCTCCATATCCCCGGGGCTGGCGTCTCCCTAAGGCAATCCGGGCCGAAGGGGACCGACGGGCCCCAGTGGCGGGCGAGGAGTCCTTTCCCCGGCCCGGGAGAGGACTTTTGGCCTCCTCTGTCTTCTTCTCAGCCGCTGCGGAAGGCGGAGGCGGCCCTGCTCGACGGGGCGCCGCTTGGGGAGAGAGGCGGGCGCTTCTGGGAGTCCTGGAAAGGCCCCCCCCCCGGAGCGTTCACGTCAGGTCCTGGGGGGACAGCGCCCCCCCGCTTCTTCCCCTCGCCCCCCGGTCAGTGCCAGGCGCGCCGCCGGGAGGGAGCTTGGAGCTGGGGTGGGCGTCTGTGCGCCGGGGGGGGGGGAGGCGAAAGGGGGAGGAGAGAAAGAAGCCGGGTGGGGGGTGGGGGGAGGGCGATCCCGGCCCAAGCGGCCTCCCTTAATCCGGGGCGATAAGCGAGTTTCATCCGCTTGGCACGCCGGGGCGCCCTCGCCCTCCCGAAAGCGATGCCCGGGGTGGGTCCCTCCGAAGGCGCGCCCGGCCTCTCCTCTCTTCACACCGGCGCCGGTTATCGTTTTAACCGGATTATGCCTCGAGGTGGACTTCTTGTAACAGATCCGGGGGGGGGGGAGATTCTCCCGGCAGCGCTGGGCGGCTCCCTGCCCTCCCCCAGCCCCCCTCCAGGCAGATCCGGGGAGCCCCCCTGCCCCCCGTCACCCGAGCCGGTGGGCTGGCAGAGAAGAGGGGACCCGCCACCAGCCTGGCAGGACCGGCTCCAGACTCCAGACCCCTTTGCCCTTCCTGGCAACTTCCCTCTGCCAAGGGCTCTTCAGTCAAAAGGGGGGGAGGAAGGGGGGGGGAGGCAGATTCTCCTTAAGCCCATTCATATGCAGAAGGAGAAAGCGTTCCCCTAGCACATATATGTATATAAAACGATATAGCTATATATAACTGTAACTATATAACTATATAACACTATATATAACTATATTTTATTATTATTATTTACATTTCTGAATCGCCCCATCCCTGAGTATATAACTAACTATATACACTATATATATGTATATACACTATACACACATACACATATATAGACACATATACTCTATAACTCCCTCTCTACATCTCTACAACTCTCACTTGCCCCATCCCTGAGTATATAACTATAACACTATATGTAACCATATACACTATATGTATATACACTATATATATACACACACACACATATATACACATATACTATATAATTCTCTCTCTATAACTCACTCTACATATATAACACTATATATAACTATATTTATTATTATTATTATTATTATTTACATTTCTGAATCGCCCCATCCCTGAGTATATAACTAACTATAACACTGTATGTATATACACTTCACATAACTCCCTCTATAACTCTCTCTATAACCCACTCTCTCTACATAACTCTCTCTCTCTGACTTATTGTATCGGGGGATCCCAACAGGAAATAATCCACTGTTTCAGGGCAGAGGCCGATGGTCCAATCTGAATAAGAGAAAATTGTGTCACGCACACACCCTACTGAAAGGTGAGCCAGCTCCTTAGATGAAACTTTGTCTAGACTAGCAGGTTTCCTTTTAAAAAAGCTTACTGATGCATACACAAAATGATGTCCATTTTCCTGCATATGGAATGCAGGACTCCCCAAATTGGGCCAACATACGTACCCAATAACTCCCCCCCTTCCTGTTCTCAAAATGACTCAGAAAGAAGAAAACAAAACTGGATAAACTGAATGTTGTGACGATGTTATTCTCTGACGATAAACACGATAGCTATATATTTCTGTCTCTAAAGCACCCCGGACGAAGACTGGGATTTTTATTAATTGGGTTTTTTGGAAAAGATTTTGTGAGAAAAACGAGCGGCAGAGTAATAATGGTAAGAAAGATCCAGCTTTATTGAAAATTTATACATGACTCCCGTATTGTAATAAATAAAAAGGTAACAGTTCCCACAAAAAAGGAAAAAGAGCAGGATGCTAGAGAAGGAAATGCTAACTTTTGCAAGGGGATTTCAGAAACCGTAGCAAGAGAGACTCCTGAGGGGTACAGAATAAATATTAACAGCATTGCGGAGCCCAACTGCAGAGGTCCAAGAACACAGAGAACAGGGAACTAAATTTAGGAGGTAAATAAATAATTATTATTTTCTTTTTTTTTTAAAAAAAGCATGGATCACTTCTAAAGAAGATTTTTTTTGTGTGTGTTTGAACTGATCATACTTCAGTTAGCCTCATCGGGACAAAAAACTGCTTTAGATCAACATGGGCTCTTGCAAGCTTATGGGGGTTAAAAGCCTGCCCTCTCAGCAAACCAGAAAAAAAAAAGCTTTGTAGTTAATATTTATAATAAAAATGTAAAACTGCTGCTGAAATAAATGTTGGTAAATATAGGACATTTTAATAAATGTTTCGAGTATGACGTAACTATAAAATTTTTTAGGTAGCATATTAAATAGGATACATGGCAGGACTAGGTGAAAGCAAAAAAACAGAAACCCATCGCTTTGTTCTTCCTCTACACAATGCTATTATTTAAAAATCCTTTTGACTCCCCCCCCCCTTGTAAACGTCTCTGATGTCATCACAATACACATTTCTTTAAAATATTTTCTTTAAAATTATGTCTACACTCACAGGTAAATCCTAGCTTTGAAATAATATTGCTTGAATGGAAAAAAAGGGTGGTTGTGGACATAAAATAATTCTGGGTGTAGCTGGTCTACCAAAAAATGGAAGATTTAACATTTCCCCAAAGTGTATTATTTTTATGGTTTTGTTGTTTCTTTCAGTCTGGGTGGCTGCATTTCCAAAATGTAACAAGGTTTAGGTTATAAAACATGACAGCGCCTCCCCCCCCTCCCGCCCCACGAAGGCCGGTTACTGAAGAATACACTTCTCTTCCTTCTTGGCCATCTTTCCTTTGTTTTGCTCAAGAGTTCTTTCCAAATGTTCGTCTTCTTCTTCAGCCCTGGGGGGGGGAAAAAAATCAAACCCCATGATTGTCACGTTTTCCTAATAAGCACCACGACACAATGACTTCTGCAGGGAACCTCTTGGGAATTCAGAGCCCAAGTACTGGTTTGGGGACCACGACATGACTTTGGCCTGGACTGGGTGGGAGATGGCAGGACAGCGCTTGGAAGCAAAGCTTCACGAGATATTTCTGAATTTCAGTTTGGGACTACTGAGCGTCCTTCAAAGTTTTCCTGCTTGAACGAAAAGTAAGGGGGGGGGAAATTAGATAAAACTAGAACCAGGCACGGGGTCGGGGCGGGGGGGGAGTGGACTCCCTTTAGACATATGGGCCCAAACGTCAAGAGATCAAACTTACTGTTTCTCTTGAGCATCTAAGTCTCTGACCAGCGCATCGCGTTTATTAACGAGAATAACAAGTTCATCTAGCAAAAGCTGTTCCCGTCTCTTTTGGGCTTCAGTCTTTTGCCAGTCTGCAAAGAAAAGAAAACCCAGAAATGTGTACCTTAAAAGTTTAACTTGTATATATGATCTATACAAATCAGTGCCAGGTTTTGGGACTCCACAACAGACACCTTTTCCTTTCCAGGGACCACTAGGGGTTGAAGAATGTCACTAATCATACAGTCCGCTGGATTAAACCACCAGGTCCTTCCTTTGACTTTTTTAGATGACTGCTTGAGAAATCAGGTATGTTATTTTATTATTGTCCTCTCTCTATATATATATTTTAAAAAGACCTATGTTAGATTTTCGGGTAATGTATATAAACCACTCAGTTTTAAAATACCATGTAAACACAGATGGAATGGAATTTATTTTACAATTTGCTGTTTTGGAATTGGAAACGCTTTACGATTTGCATTATTTTTTTACCCCTTTCTTACGTCAGAGTGTCTAGGAGACCAACAACTCCCTGCCCTATTGTGCGAGAGAGATCTGTCTCTCAAGCAGGAAAAAAAAAATTATTTCTTCTTTGCTACATCCAAACAGCCTATTCTTTGCTAATTTCTTCTTTGCTACATCTTAGCTGTTCCAAAATGTCTCATACTGGGCACCAGATGTTTCAGAATAACTTTAGGTATCAGATGATTAGCATCCCCCCCTCCCCGAGGTAAAAAATACATCTGCTAGACAGTATCACTAAGCTACTTTCTAAACAGTGCAGACTGGTATCTTTTTCATAACAGTTGAACCTTAGGCCTTTGCTGACGGAACTATCCGAAATCTGTCGGCTAAAGTCGGCCTCGAAATAATAATAAAAAAGGCACAAAAATCTGTGTCGATGCCTCTGTTTTTTATTTTCCTTTCGTCCCCGACTCCGGAATGTCACTGAAGAATGCTCTCCCCTCTCTCTCACCTATATAGGTTCCCCCCCGCCCCTCTCTCGGCAGCGCATTGTGGTCTGTCACTTCCCGTAAGCCAAATAGTATCAGTGTTTCATTAAAAAAGGGCAGCTTTAACACTGGAACACTCCCCAAAGCTCCACAACCCGGGGCTCTCCGGGCCAGACTGCGAGGGCCTGTAGCTGTCAATCAACTGCCAGTCTGCCCCGCCTCCCTCATTAGGAAGGTAAACAATGGAAAGGAGGAGAAGTCCATGATGATGGAGGGAGATAGTGGAACAAATGAGGAGCGGGGAGGGAAACAGGACACCAGCTTAAAAAAAAAAACACGGGGGGGGGGGAGAGAAATACATCCCTTCTGACTCACTCTGCGTCCTCTCCTCTATCCCACTTTCCAAAAAAACAGGAGGAAGAAAAGTGCCAGCCCTTATGGATTTCTCTCTCCTCTCCCCATAGCCCTGGGCAATCATGTTAAAACTCACATGGCTGGTGCTTATTCAGATAAAACCTAACAATGCAGACCAATGGTTACCATGTGAATCTTCGGGAGCCACACAAGAATGTGCTGGTTCAAATCCCCCTGACCCCCCTCCAAAGCAAAATTTATTCAAGGCAGCAAACTGTTCGAGAAGCTTTATGAAAAGCAAGTGGTGCTAGAGTGAATTCGGCCGTGTATTTACAAATTAAAAATTAGATGCAGCCTCGGCCAATAAAAGGGTTGGAACAGAAGTAAAAAAGCCAGGGATCGAGTAACGTACTCTTTAAAGCGCCTTCCCTGTAAAAGGCGTTGTATGTGCAGATTCACAAACTCCCGGAGAGAAAATAACCAAGATCTGTAACCCCCTCCTCCAAAACAAACCGCTATGCCCTTGCATAATGCATGGATAAGAAAAGACCCTAACAAAATTCTTAGCGTGATTTTTATTGTTACGACCGTTGATGTTGCAGCTATTCAACACTTAGTACTAGAAGGCATTAGGAACCCCCCCTTAAAATTCTTGATTTATTAGAAACCCGTTATTTGTTGAAATCTTGCATTTCAGTACCTACCTCCAGAACCGCAAATCAAAGCCAAGACTACTAACATTTACGGATGCTGGATAAAAAAAGTACAACCCCCCACCCCACAACATGCAGTTTTTTTCACAAACTGCCCCTAACATATTGAATTGGAAATAATCCTGTACACCTCAGTGCGATTCGTTTCCATGTGAGCGTGTTTAACAGAACTGTAATCAAAGTGTGTTTCCGTTTAAACAAAGGCGCCTTTTATGGAACAAATGTGTACGGAATTACTCGAAACTTGTTAATTAAATGGTTGATCATCAGACTTAATTTTCTTCACAACCCCCCGCCCCAACACTTCACGACGAGTTACATATGGTATTTTGGAAATCACACACGCAAATTAGCTCAGCCCTGTCTTCTTGCTAACAGAGAACAGAAGGTTGCTGTCTCCACTGATACCAATCCATACCTTCTTGCCCTTGGAAAAGACTGCTTTGGACACAGTAATCATCGCATGTGCGGCTTTCTATAGTTCCTTTTAGATAAAGAAAGCAAAGATATCTCACCCACTCTACGCAGCACAAGGTGTTAAGATGCAGAAACAGCCGAACTGCGAACAACTTTACAGTTCGTATCGGGGCTCAGTTCCTGCAGAGACGGAAGCCCAGGTGGAAAGAGATACGGACCAGATTCCTTGCTCTGGCAAACTCTGTCTTTCTCCTTTGGCCTAACATACGAACCACATCACTATAATCTTCCCGACTGCAAAGAGCTATTTTTTTTTTAAGCACTATCTTAACTTTGGATGCAAGACCGAGTGACTTGACTGATTTCAAATGAGCTTACTTTGGAGCAAGATGTTTAAGAAACAGGGTTGCCGACCTCCAGGTAGGGGCCGGACGTTAAGGCCAGTCTCCGGGTGATGGAGATCAGTTCCCCTGGAGAAAATGGCGGCCTCGGTGGGTGGACATTAAACGTTAATGATGCCAAACTCCGCTGAGGTCCCTCCCCCTTCCCAAACCACGGAGTTCCAAGGCTCCGCCCCCAAAATCTCCAGGTGTTTCAAACCCAGAGTTGGCAACCATATTAAGAACGGAAGTCAAATGAATTAAAAGAGGAGGTGGACATGGCTCCAAAAGCCTATTCCACTTATATAAAGGAAAATACTCTGCCAGAAGAAGGGGATGCCGAGCTGAACAGGAAATACATCAGAGATCTAATTTCATCTGTAGTGAGTATGGAGCCCGTAAAAATTGATGGTCGGAAATATAAGGAAAAAAAGAAACGAGAGAAGATGGAATTCATCCTTAAAGCAACAAAACTTCTGAAGAGACACGCCAGCAAGGTGGAAGCAGCACTCAAAATTGGGATTAATGCAAGCAGCGAAGAAGACAGCGGCCCAGGGGAAAGAGGTGACGGAGCGGGAGCCATCAAGATTAAAAGGACTCAGCTTTTAGTTGAAGAGACCTAAGAAGACACCTTGAGCAGTGGCTGTTCGTGTAACATCTGGAAGGAGCTGTTTAATAACTAACCCCAATGGACTTTACTAACTGTATTAACAGAGTTATTTTGGACTTTGGACTGTTAAAAAGAAGATCTTCCAACCGTGATGGATGCTAAAAATAGTACTAACTAAAACTAACCCTTATTAACAGAAAAATTTCACTCCGTGCTTTTTTCTTTCTCCAGCTGTCTACCCTACCCATTTCATATAAAAAGAATAAAATTCTCTCCTCTTTAGGAGAGTTTTATAAAAAAAAAAAAAGAACGGAAGTCTTAGTGCTCCTTGACAAGCCCCCCTCCATCTGTACACCCATCTGGAATTAGATGCCACTAATCAAACTGCAATGGGGTGCTCATAAGATGTGGTTTTGAAGTTTGGAAAGATTGGGGGGGGATTCCCTTTAGCAAAACTCCTTGCCACAGAAAGTACAATTGTTATCAGGGGCCAGGGTTCAAAGAACTGTGACGCTTGTTTCAGGAATTTGAGTAAGCTTCGGACTTGTTTCAGTTCAGTTTTCCTGCTGCAAACTGCCTTTGAAACTGAAGACATTTTGGTATTCGGCACAAAGTTTTCTGGTCAGCAATTCAAAGGAAAAAATATGGAAATATGGAGCAGAGGTCCATCAGTGGCTATTAGCCACAAGGTATAGATAGGGACTCTGGGGCAAGTGATGCTCTGTACTCTTGGTCCTTGGGGTGGGGGGCAACAGTGGGAGGGCTTCTAGTGTCCCAGCCCACTGGTGGACCTCCTGATGGCGCCTGGTATTTTTGGCCACTGTGTGACACAGAGTGTTGGACTGGATAGGCTGTTGGCCTGATCCAACATTGGCTTCTCTTATGTTCTTATTTCCATACAATCCAAGGATTTCCTCATATGAGCCTAAACCGCTCTTTGGATCTTGACCACAATTATTACCCTTGTCATGCTGGCTTCCTTACATTATCAATATAGCTGAGTCTCAACATGGCAAAAAAATTCAAAAATATCAGAATCATCATCTCTGTAGCTTTAAGAAATGTGCCTTAAGTGGCTGTTGCTAGGCAACCACAACAGACTTCAAGCCTTGGTTTCTGTCAGGAAAAGGCAGGGGGAGGGGGAGGGCTCTTTCCCGGGCTGTTTTGGCCTTTGATGGAGGACTCACTGGGTCCAGGCCTAACACCAACCACTGGGCAACTTGATATCACATGACTCGCATGACTCACCCAGGCCGGGTTGCTTGCTACTGTTCAACAGCAGCCACCTCAGAATAGTCAGTATAATGTAGGGGTTACAGTTTCAGATTAGGATCTGGGAGACCCAGGTTCAAATCCCCACTCTGCCATGAAAGCTCGCTGGGTGACCTTTGGCCAGTCACACACTCTCAGCCTAACCTACCTCACAGGGTTGTTGTGAGGATTAAATGGAGGAAAGGAGAATGATGAAAGATTTTGGTCCCCACTGTGGATAAAGGCAGGGAATAAATGAAGAAAATAAATAATATAGATGAAGAGGGGGAAAGACAAAAAGGAAAATTGGTTGGTAGGGTTGCCAACTGCCAAGTGGGGCCAGGATCTGATCTCCAGACTATAGATATCAGTTCCCTTGGAGAAAAGTGACTGATTTGGAGAGTGGACTCCATGGCATTCTACCCAATGAGATCCCTCCCCTCCCTGGGCTCACCCCCAAATCTCTAGATATTCTCCCGTCTTGAGCTGGCAACCCTATTGGTCAGTGGGGGAGAGGAGAGAAGGAAGCAGGGGATGTTGAGGATCAGGGGGCTGCTAGGAGGGCAGAAAGAAAAAAAATCATGTGGACGGGAAAATGAGGTGCCCCCCCACAAGTCTTTGCAGGTTCCGCACCATGCAATTGGGTCTAGCCTAGTCAGCACCACGCAACTGGGCCCAGCTCAGCCAGCACCATGCAACTGGGCCTGGCTGGATGACTGGCACCATGCAACTTGGCCAGAGTCTTCCTGGGGAGAAGCTGCCAGGAGGAAGCAAAATCTGAAGACAGGAGGGCAGCTAAAGGCAGATTGGCTGCAAGGGTGGGGAGTAGAGAAGAAAGCAGGGAAAGGGGAGAGGCTATGGGGGCTTTCGGGGAAGGGAAAGAGGAAATGGTGAAAGAGGGGGAAATGAGATGCCCCCTGCAAGCCCTTGCAGGTCCCCTACTTATATTGATTAAAAACAAAACATACTGAGGTTATACTTCTTGCAGTTAAAAAAGGAAGAAAGAAATTACTTGCTTTTGACCTGTTGCGGATACCGGTCCTATGTGAGCTATTTTGGGGCTGCGATTTTAAGCATACATTGCTGGACAAGTTCTTTGGAAATCAGTGGGGTTACTCCCAAGAAAGTGTGTTGATGGACTGGGGTACAGATTGGCTTAAATCTAAGTACCTGGGGCAATTGGCTAATGGAGTCAACTTGGCAAAGTCACATTTTTAAAGAATTATAGATTCAAAAACTCTGCACTGAGTAAAATCAGGTCTCCGTAACTAAGCCACACAGTACTCCCCCCCCCACCCCCGTTTTTACCTTGTTATTTTAATTTTTTTTTGGGGGGGGCAAGATAATTTATTTAGAAAAAGAAAACAGATAAAAACAATTGAGCGGGGGGCGGGGAACCCCACTGTAATGAAAAATGCCCAAAGTTCTCCAGTTGTTTTTTTTTAAATAAAACCCTTCAATCGTGTCACTATAAAATAAGCCTTGCACTTTTGATGAAAATTAACGCTAGTTTTGTAAAGAACGCATTGGGAGACTGCAGTCAAATCCTTATCTTTAGTTCCAGTCAACTAGCAATCCTGAAAGAGTTTGCATCGTCATCAGAGGGGGCCATTTGATAGGATTCTACCGCTGGACCTAATCAATCTATGGAATACTGTGGCAGCGCCATGTAACAAAGCTAAAATAGATTTACAAATGGGGTTTTAGGGGATAAGCTCCTCCACAGGATTACATATTGATTTTAAATATAAAAAAGCTTATCATATAAACCATAACTACAAAAATAGTGAACCTATGCATAAATCCTTTTAAGAAGAGCACCCATTTCAAACTCGGGAGCCAAGAATGAATCAAGATGTACAAAATATTTCTAAAGGAGATCCATTTCGTGACCGGAGGGGGGGGGAATAAAATGCACACCCAACAGCCCCCCTCCCCGAGTGTGTAAAAAGCAAGCTTTATCTTTCTAAGGAGGCATTAAATTTGAACAAGAGGGGTGGGATGCATACAAGGAGTATGTTTTTTAAGTCCAAAGAGCCTCGAGACACAGCTGGTGGCCTGCGGTATGCATCTGTGTCAGCTTGATTCTGCACGGGTTTTTTGGTTTGTTTATGGAAAGCAGGTAGAGGAACACGGGGGCTTCCCGGCCCCCTTTCAACATATAACCAGATAATATGTAGTATATTATTTGCAAAACAAAACAAAAAAGGTCCGTGACCTGGAACATTGCATGTATTCTGTCAGAAATGTCTCGATGTTCCCTGGGGCTACTCTTCCGCAAACACATCCATTTTAATATTTGGCTTACAGAACTCTTGTCTCTACCCTCACTGAACGTCGAAACGATCAGCGGATCTGCGGAACTGTCCTCACCTTGCTGTGAGAATCCCGGCAGGCCAGGGTCCGGTAAAGTACCTTTATCTGCAATCGGCAGGCCCCTCCCTCTCGTCCTGTCATCAACAAACTGAGTAAACAAGATGACAGATTTCTTTTTTTAAAAAAACCCCAAAAAACAGCACCATTACGTGCGGCAGATTTCAGATTTCCCTCAGACGGTAATCGTTATCGCCCTATGTGTTTAAAGAGTCATCGTTTGAACGACTTCTTTAAACAAGCGTTATCCCTTCTCCCCTCAGATATGCAAACAACGCCAACAGTTGTGAACCTTGGAATCACAGCGTAACGAAACGTGCTGCCATCTTTAACACGTGTACACGAGGTATTCATTATCAAGAAACTCATCTGTTCCAAAAGAAGTATCGTCACAAAGACTTGCTTTTTGGTCTCAAATTGGGACTGTCAGGCGATGATATAATGGATGGACGGAAAGGTGTCGGTGCGTTGCGGCCAACTTATGGTGACCCCATCGTGGGGTTTTCAAGGCAAGATGCCTTCCTCTGCATAGCAACCCTGGATTTCCTTTGTGGTCTCCCATCCCAGTGCTAACAAGGGCCGACCTTGATTAGCTTCAGAGATCTGACAGGACCGGGCTAGCCTGGGCCTATAAAGGCCGAGGTAATCCAACTGCACTGGCTTCCGGTTTGTTTCTGAGCTCCGTTTAAGATGCTGGTGTTAACCTTTAGGGCCCTAAATGCCTTTGAGTCCAGAATATCTAAAAGACTGCCTCCACTCATATCAACCTGTTCACGCAGGGGCTCTCCTACAGGAGATTGGATTGGCTGGCACCCACAGAAGGGGGTTTTCTACCACGACCCTCACAATCGTGGAATGTCCTCTAGACCAGTGGTGTCAAACTTGAGGCCCGGGGGCCGGAACCAGCCCGTCCAGGACTCTTACGTGGCAACTACTGTAAGGGAGGGAATGGGAGACTACTCAGGGGTGTGAGTGAATGGGAGACTACTCAGGGGTGTGGAGTGAGCAGAGCCACTCCGATTGTGGCTTTGGCATGGTGGAACAACCTCATCTGCAACTGTCAAACAGCACGGGAGGATATACCCAGTGCTGCACTGCTGTCTCTCCAATCCACCCGTGTGGGTAAACTTCTAGTGGTATGGGTGTATGAAGTACCGTCAAGTCGCAGAGGACTTCTGGTGATCCTGTACGGTTTTCAAGGCAAGAGATGTACAGAGGTGGTTTGCCAGTGTCTGCCTCTGTGTAGCAACTAAGGTTGCCAGCACCGGGTTGGGAAATACCTGGAGATGTTTTGGGGCGGGTTTTAGGGAGGGGATGGACTTCAATGGGGTCGAATGCTATAAGGGTTCGCCTTCCAAAGTGGCCATTTTCTCCAGGGGAACTGATCTCTGTTGCCTGGAGACAAATTGTAATCCCGGGAGCTCTCCAGCCACCAGTTGGAGGTTGGAAACCCTAGACTTCCCTAGTAGCCTTCCATCCAAGTACTAACTAGGGCTGACCCTGCTGAACTTCCGGGAATGAGGCAAAACTTGATCAAGGTACATCTTAAAACAAACCTTCCAATTATTAACCACTGTTATAAAAAGGACGGCAGCGTTTTAACCTTTCCCTATGAAGAAAGGTTAAAACAGTTGGGGCTCTTTAGCTTGGAGAAACGACAGCTGAGGGGTGACATGATCGAGGTTTATAAGAGTATGAATGGGATTGAGCAGGTTGAGAAAGAAGGACTTTTCTCCCTTTCTCACAATACAAGAACTCGTGGGCACTCCATGAAATTGCTGAGCAGGCAGGTTAGAACAGATAAAAGGAAGTCCTTCTTCACCCAAAGAGTGATTAACACATGGAATTCACTGCCACAGGAAGTGGTGGCAGCTACAAGCATGGACAGTTTCAAGACGGAATTAGATAAGCATATGGAGCAGAAGTCCATCAGTGGCTATTAGCCGCAGGGTATAGATGGGAATTCTCAGTCTGGGGCAGGTGATGCACTCTATTCTTGGTGCTGGAGGGGGCAGCAGTGGGAGGGCTTCTAGTGTCCTGGCCCCACTGCTGGACCTCCTGATGGCACCTGGTATTTTTGGCTGCTGTGTGACAGAGTATTGGACTGGATGGGCCATTGGCCTGATTCAACATTGGCTTCTCTTATGTTATGTTCTTATGTTATGTTAAATGAAACGGCAGAATATATATTTTTCTGTCCTTGACAATTATCTGTAAAATATCTTAGCCATCTTTTTAAAAAAAACAACACAAGCATCTTGGCGTTACTTCACAAATTCACATAGGAGGTACCTGGAAAACTGAAGACACTAAGTTCTCCAAAAGGCCCTCAAACTTTACTATCATTTTTTAAAAAAAATATTTTTTATTTAGCTTTTCTAAACTACAAACCCAAAAGGGTCTGGGGAATGGATACAACCTAGAAATAAGAGAAGTACTATCATTTTTGTACTAAATGGTTTTAACTGCCAAATCCCCTCTTTAGAAAGCAGTGCCCATGTTCTGGGTTTAGAGTATATTCAGGATTTCTGTAGGTCTTGAGTTTTGCCAAGAAACTACAAAGAGCTGGATTAGAGATGTACCTGACATCTCATGCCTTTTTCTCCCAAAACTTATGCTTCCAGTGATGTCTCTAAACTAATTAGAATTGATTTATTATGGATCAGGTACCTTATCAGGTGAAGAAAGAAATTAACCATGGACAGTCAAAGGGTTCAGAGGTCAATACAGAATAGCAAAATCAATTTGCATTGATTAGACAAAAGGTCCATTTTACAGAGCCCAGAGGATTAACTTCTAAGCAAACATCTTTGAACTGTAAAGACAGAATTTGTGTCTGAAAAGTGTAAGTAGAACAGTTTTATTTATTTATTTTTTTTTTTAAAAAAATACTTAGTATATTTAAATAAGAAACTAAGGGAAAGTAGTGGTTTAACCTATCTGGATGCTTACTTTTATTTCTGAATCCTCCACAGGATTATCGTGCAATTCATTTAAAAGCGTTATGAGGAGCAGGCCATTGTTTAATTCATCCCTTATGTCAATCTGTTCATCGGTTTTCATCCAGGTGAGGTGACCGGCCTCTCAGAGACTGAGGGAAAATATGCCCAGAGGATTGAACTAATCCTGTCATTTTGTCTGATGAAATATTTACTTGACACACGCATGGTACTCTCTTTCTTTCTTTTTTTTGTTGGTAACGAGGCCTTCCCTTCCCGTGGAAGTATGGTTGCTAACAAATGCGTAAGATGCAGAAATAATGGATCCTGTTTGTTGTGTGGTGAGGTGCTAATACCATGGTGGCGTCAGAAGTTTTCCCTTTTCAAACAAACAAATAACTGGGGAGAGAAAAAAGCCACCTCACACAATTTGTTTTCAAAATTCATCGGGAGGGGCTAACGTGCCTTTGTTTACACGGGTATCTGTGGCCCAGAAATGGATGTGCTTCGTGCTGGCTCCTGCAGTGACGGTGCATTTTGGGGGGCACATGGAAACCTTCTCCTCTTGCAACAGGTTTAAACTTCCAGTGTCGGAGACTTCTTGCACTGGGGGGGAAACGGCTACCATCGGCGGAACCGTTCTGCGGGATCCAACCCTATCTTTGGCGTTTACGTTTTCATGTAGAATTTGGTCGCAAACCTCCCACCGTCTTTTTTTTGCAGGAAGTTTTCAGGTTTTTTGGGAGAAAAAAAAACGAAACCAAACCAAACGACACTTGTCTTACCTTCTATGGCAAGCATTGCTCTTAATTCTCGGTTCAGCAATTCGTACCGCCTTTCTAGGTCGTGTTCTTTCTCCCTGGGCAAGTGGCAAAAAGTTCATCAATATGTTAATTACTAAATCATTAAACACTTTTAAAAAACCTTTAATTTACATTGATTTTTAGGACTCATGACTGACTTTTCTCTTTAGGTTTAAGCTACTCTAAACAAATGATACACAGGAATGAAGCTTTTTTAAAAGGCAGAATTAGTATTGCCAGGTGTCCTTTATTTCTGGAGGCAGCACAAATTTTTAAGGATTGTTCTTTGGTCTAATACAGCATGCCCCTCAAGACATCCCTTGTTAAAAAACAAACCAAACCCCCAAATCACATCTCCATCCAATGCTACAGAGGAGGCAAGAATCCAAAACGTCAAGTTTTGACCTTCTCTGTAATATTACAAATAATCAGTAAAACTTCATGTTACTACAGAACATTAGAAGACTACAGAACATTAGAATACAGTAATTCATATATAGGGCCATGGTGGCTCAGAGGTTAAGACTCTGAGCTGCAGATTGGAAGGTCGGTAGTTCGGCAGTTCGAGACCCGAGTGCCGCATGATGGGGTGAGCTCCCGTCTTTGGTCCCAGCTCCTGCCAACCGAGCAGTTCGAAAGCAAGAAATTGCAAGTAGATAAATAGGTCCCGCTTCGGTGGGAAGGGAACAGCATTCCGTGTGCCTCGGCATCTAGTCATGCTGGTCACATGACCACGAGAATGTCTTTGGACATCGTTGGCTCTTTGGCTTGGAAACAGAGATAAGCACTGCCCCCCAGAGTCCGATTCGACTGGCTTTCGAGCACGGGAAACCTTTACCTTTTACCTTTAATTCATGAACAAACATATGAACGTATTCAAGTTTACTTATCGAAAGAACAAAATTCTAGATGGCCAAAATTTTATCCTGGTTGTGTCTATAATTCTTGTTCCCCGTGCCTTTAGACCTATCCGGTAATGGGACTCTTAGATTAAAAATAAATGTAATTATTTTGGATAGAAAAGAAATAGATGACTGTTTGACTGTTATACATAAATGCATACTTCATGGCACGAGTACATAAATTTGAAACAAACTCAGCTTCAGCTGCGGGACATGGGCAGAGAGGTCTATATCCAAGCATAGTCAGAGTATACCTCCTTAACCATTTAATAAGCACAGATACTAGGCACCTGCTGGGGTCAGCCCCCGCCCCCCACCCGCTGCTGATCAGCTGGCTAGTGAGGGGGGACGAACTGGCAGTGGGGGAAGGTTTAGACTGGTATTGCAGTGAAGTCTGGGGATGCAGTGACATCACTTCCAGTGTGCACTGGAAGTGATGTCATCGTGTCGCTGGCAGCATGAGATGCTCTGGTATTTGGGCAAAAACTCTATTGTAAGAAAAGGCATCTGCCATAGAGTTTTTGCCTCAGTACCAGAGTGTCCTGTGTCACCATCACCAACGTCACTTCCGGTGCACGGCCGAGCCTCCCCTTGCTGCTGGTAAGCCCCCTTGCCAATTGCTTACAACAGAGTTTTTGCCTTGATAAAACAGTGACCCGTGTCACCGCCAACAACGTCACTTCCGGTGCATGGCCTAGGCCTTCCCTTGCTGCTGGTAAGCTCCCCCCCCAATTGCCAGGAGGAAACTGTCAGGCCTAAGCTCCACAGATATGGAAGTAGCACTTCAGCGTCAGCATGCTTGTCGCCCAGACAGATCGGAGCCTTGGTGCTGCGAAGACTCCTACGACCTCTGCTAGGGTAGGACAGCTCTGGCCAAAGGAAAGAGCTCTGGTGTTTTTTGGTGCACGTAGATGGCTCCTTTTGACGTTTGGCTTTGGGGAATGCCAGGGTGGTTATCATAGAACTTGCTCTAGTCCTTTGGTGTTGCTTAGCGGTTTATTTTCATAAACGGAGCAAGAGTGTGACTCCTCTGAACTGCTCCCAAGTGAAACTTTGCACTTTCCTTTCACTCTGGTCCACTGGCAGTCTTTGTGTTGGCATGGGAGGGTTTGTGAGGCGGAGAAGGTAGATTTTTTTTGTGTGTGTATCTCCCTCCCTCCCTCCCTCCCTCCCTCCCTCCCTCCCTCCATCCATCCATCTATCTATCTATCTATCTATCTATCTATCTATCTATCTATCTATCTATCTATCCATCCATCCATCCATCCATCCATCTCTCTCTCTCTCTCTATCATTGAGGCTCCATCCATCCATCCATCCATCCATCCATCCATCCATCCATCCATCCATCCATCCACCTATCTACCTACCTACCTACCTACCTATCTTTGAGGCTACAGACATTTAAATTACTATTCCCCTGGTATCTTACACCACAAAAGTTGGCACATATACCTAAATCAGCAAGTCCGCTAAGCTGGAAAAAATGTGGGAATGTTGGAGATTATCTTCATTGTTGGCTACATTGTTCCCACATCAAAACTTTTTGGGAACAGATACTTAAACAAATCAAAAGTATAACAGGAACTGAACTTTCCCCTACCCCAGATCACTTATATTTTAATAGCTGGAAACCTAGAAATTTCTCTTCTTCCTTCTTTGATACCATCTCAGTTCTTTTCTTTGCTGCTAAAACTGCAATAGCCTCATGATGGAGAAGTACATTAATCCCAGATTTATCATTATGGCACAAAAAACGATGGGGCCAATAAATTATGGCAAAAATAACCGACAAGCTATTCTATCTTGATTCTCAAACTTCCTCCTCCAAATTTGTTATGACTTGGTTTTCCGTTATGGAATAATTAGTACAACAAGATGGAATCCCCAATGTGACTGATGATCTATATCTGTGATCACTATAAAGTATTTTGGATACTCTTATCTTTTTGTAGCAGAGACTCCTTTGCATATTAGGCCACCCCCCAATGTAGCCAATCCTCCGGGAGCTTACAGAGCTCTTCTTACAGGGGCTACTGTAAGCTCTTGGACTGGCTACATTAGGCGGTGTGTCGCCTAATATGCAAAGGAGTTCCTGCTACAAAAACAGCCCTGGGCGACATGCCCCCTAATGCAGCCAACCCTCCAAGAGCTTACAGAGCTCTTCTTACAGGGGCTACTGTAAGCTCTTGAAGGATTGGCTACATTAGGGGGTGTGTCGCCTAATATGCAAAGGAGGTTCCTGCTACAAAAAGAGCCCTGCCTTATCTTAATGAAATCGATGAATCAATATATATTTAGATTTATATATCATACGTCCATCTCATTAATTTATGCTGTACTTCTGCTGTTATAACCTTCAAATTTTGTTTTCTTAATCCAGTCTTGGAAACATACAATAGTGAGTAGATTAAAAAAAGAAAGGAAGCACCTGCCTCCTCCCTCCCCGCCCCGCCCCGCCTACTTACAACAGAGAGAGCTGGTTCATCCTCCTTATTAAGGCATTTTTCTTGTTGACCAGCATGAACCATTCTTGCATCATGGCTTCCTCTTCTTCGGTGTTTCTCCCTATTTAAAAAAAACAACAACGGGGGGAGACGTTATTTAGTCACGATAACACAAGACGTTATACTCTGGCGACAACATACCGAATATTCAGCTTTCTCTGATCTCAGAAGGTTCTCTAGAGGACGACAAATGAGCTAAAGCAAGGTATGGAGAGATACTGCCGGATCGCAGCCCGTATCTGTTAAACGGCCTCGGTCGAGATATAAAAAGCCAGGGGTGTGTTACCACCCGTGTGGGGGGCGGGGGTGGGGGGGTATTTCAGCTCCTTGACCAGTAAGGCCTCCTACAATCACTGCAATGCAACTCCCACCAGAACACTAGGGGCTGAAGGGTCTCCACCATCTCATCCTGCCTGCAGCTCACCTCTGGCCACCCTGACCTCACCCCTCTGCCCACCCCTCTCTCCTGCCTGAACAGGAGCCTAAAAAGCTGGAACTCCTCACCAATGCTCCCTCTAAGCTGTGGAGTCTTGTGAGCAAAAATTCTACTCTGTGAGCTACTGGCATTAAAGTTGTGAGCGAGCAATTTGGCGACTGCATAAGTTAGTTTGCTCTGGAGCCATTCCTTCCTGAGCTAAGACGAAAATCTGTGAGCCGGAGGCTGAAAAACCCCGGGTCGCTTACCTATAACAGATGATCTTCGAGTGCTCGTCTGTGCATTCACACCTATGGGTTTAGTGCGCCTGCGCCGAACCCGTCTGGGCATGCATGGTTGGGGTTCCCGTGCATGCCTGAGGAGCTGGCATGAAAATCTTCTAGAGCTTTCTACAATACCGACGGGTTCGGCGCAGGTGCATTAAACCCATAGGTGTGAAGCACAGAGACCACGCTGAAGATCTGTGAGCTAGCTCACACTAACTCAGCTTAGAGGGAACACTGCTCCTCACTTCCTCATTGTTCAGATATCCTGAATCATGGCAAGGCATGCAATGCCCAGTCAGCATGTCCTGGCTCCCTGCAACTGGCATTCATATCTATCTACCACCTTTTTATCCCATTCATGGGATGGCTTTCATGGGTCTCCTCACAGGAGAGAGAGTGTACGGCTCGAGGTCGCCCACTGAGCTTCCAGTCTGAGTCGAAATTTGAATGCGGTTCTTCCCAGTCCTAGTTCAACACACTGTTTCATTAAACCACACTGGTTCTCATCCATCCTTCGGGCTTGGCAATGATTCCTCATCACCTAACCCAAAAATCAGGCCGATGATCAAAGGACAGATTTTACACATAATTCAACCACCACCACTGATTTCTGCTGGTGGTCACTAATATTACAATTTGAGAAACACATAAGGAGAAAATATTAGAAATTTTAATACTGTCACCATCGTCTTAAATTTCTATTGCACACATTTAAATTTCTATTGCACACCAACACATTTAATATGTCACCATTGTCTTAAATTTCTATTGCACACCAGCACATTTATCCAGTGATTCTAAGTTGGATCTAATGAAGCAAGATTTAAAGCCCTACAATGGCTTGGGATTGGGGCATCTGAAGGACCATCTTCTCCCATATGTTCCTGCCCGAGAACTAAGATCACAGGGAGAGGGCCTCCTGACTGTCCCATTGACCAAGGAAGCTTGTTTGGTGGGTAGACAAGAGAGGGCCTTTTCAGTGGCAGCCCCACGATTATGGAACAAGCACCCCAGGGAGGTGCCCCCTCGGTCTCGATCTTTAGGGGGCAGCTGAAGACAGTTTTATTTACAACAGCACTGGATTAGTTCTTCTGCCTAACAGAGAGCCAGTTTGGTATAGTGGTTAGGAGCATGGACTCTAATGTGGAAGAACTGGGTTTGATTCCCCACTCCTCGGCATGCAGCTGCTAGTGTGACCTTGGGTCGGTCACAAATTTCCTTGGAGCTGTTCTCTCAAGGGCAGTTCTCGAAAGAGCTCTCTCAGCCCCACCGACCTCACAGGGTGTCTGTTGTGGGGAGAGGAAAGGAAAGGAGACTGTAATCTGCTCTGAGACTCCTTGGGGTAGTGAAGAGTGGGGTATTAATCCAATCTCTTCTCTTCTTCTTTTTCTACCAGAAGTCTTGATTCCCCACTCCTCCACATGCAGCTGCTGGAGTGACCTTGGGTCAGTCACAAGTTCTCTCGGAGCTGTTCTCTCAAGGGCAGTCCTCAAAAGATCTCTCTCAGCCCCACCTACCTCACAGGGTGTCCGTTGTGGGGAGGGGAAGGGAAAGGAGATTGTCAGCCGCTCTGAGACTCCTTCGGGTAGTGAAGGGCAGGGTATTAATCCAGTCTCTTCTCTTTTTCTTCTTCTACCAGAAGTTTTAAATGATTGACTCTCATTACTGGTGTTTATGCATTTTATTGTATTTTATTATTATTTACATTGTAAGCTGCCTTGAGGGCTTATAAGGTAGGAAGGTGGTGAATACATGTTCTAAATAGATAAGTTTGTGACAGTGATTTTTTTTCCATTAGCCTCTCCCTCCCTCTGTAGTCTGATGTGCCTGATGAAATGCCACTGCTGGCGTGGAGGCACCCTTCAGAACAGGATGCCGTGCGGCACAGGAGACTCAGCGGAAATCCCTTTTCTGTAACACTAGCTTCTGTTCACAAAATGTTATGCCTTATGCAGAAGAGGGAGTTTTTCACCCTTCCTCTAACAAAGAACGCTGGAACAAAGTAAAAGTAGCAGTAGTAATTAAAAAATCATTTGTATGCTGCTTTCTGAGTGTCTGAAGTCTATCACAAGGATGACCCCAGCTACCCGTTTGACAGTCCTACAGAGTAAGCCAACATCATTATCCTCACACTGTGGACAGACTGCTGAGGTTGATAGAACAGTGGCTTTCCTTACCTACAATGGTAGCGAATTGAAGTGGGGACTTCCTGTCTCACACATAATCATAGAATCGTAGAGTTGGAAGGGACCTCCAGGGTCATCTTGTCCAACCCCCTGCACGGTGCAGGAAATTCACAAATACCTCCCCCCACAACCCCAGTGACCCCTGTTACATGCCCAGAAGATGGCAACCCCTTCCCCTAACCCTCCAGGATCCTTGGCCTGGAGAAAATTGCTTCCTGATCCCTAAGTGACGATCGAAATTTCCCTGGGTGTGTAAGAAAGGGCCACGAGAACTAAGCATAGATGCAATCCTTCCTGCCCTCCCTTCTCGTGAGCTGCCTAAGTTCACAGAATCAGCATGGCCATCTAGCCTCTGCTTAAAAACATCCAAAGAAGGAGAGCCCACCACCTCCCAAGGAAGCCTGTTCCACTGAGGAACCACTCTGTCAGGAAGTTCTTCCTCATGTTCAACCGAAAACTCTGTTGATTTAATTTCACCCTATTGGTTCTGGTCTGACCTTCTGGGGCAACAGAAAACAACTCTGCGCCATCCTCTATAACGACAGCCCTTCAAGTACTTGAAGATGGTTCTCATATCACCTCTCAGTTGCCTCCTCTCCAGGCTAAACATACCCAGATCCTTCAACCTTTCCTCATAGGACTTGGTCTCCAGACCCCTCACCATCTTCGTTGCCCTCCTCTGGACATGTTCCAGCTTGTCTATATCCTTCTTAAACTGTGGTGCCCAAAACTGAACACAGTATTCTAGGTGAGGTATAACCAGAGCAGAGTACAGTGATACCATCAGTTCATGAGATCTATGGACCATACCATACAGGAAACTTAGAAATTCAAAACTGAAGCAAAACTGATGTAATCTACCAGCAAATGTCTCTTCTGATTGCAGGGTAATGCAAAAGGAAGCTTATCAATACAATCACTTAACCAAAGAGATGTAACAAAGTATACCCAAACACCACATACATAAACAATCACAACTCCACATACATTTTTGACAATACCCCCCAACTGTCTCACATTTCTCCATTTCTCAGAGAGACGGAAGCCAATAATGACAACCACATTAAGATAATTGCCAAGATTCACTTATGGACTTGGGCATGCATGAAAACTTTGAGGGTTGTGAAGAGTTCACAAGCGAGAGTTGGCATTTATCAACACTGCCATAGTTATAAAGCTGTCCTTTTGCGACCACATTTGAGGCAGTTTAGAATTCAAAACAGTACGGGAGGAAAAAGAAAGAAAACTCAGCGTGAGGCCACACACGAAATAATCCACTTTCCAACTGGATTTTACTGTGTGAACTGGCAAAATCCAGTTGGAAAGGGCATTGAAAGTGGACTGAGAGGGGATTATTTTGTGATGGCAGCTTCAGTTCCCAACCCTTGGATAATATATAATGATGACTTCAGACGATGGTCGTGGAAAGGGTGCACCCAAATGGCAACCAACTACCATCAGTGTTCATTGAAGGAGCTTCACTATCTTGTTTCTCCCTCTGATTCGCTCAAATTGAATGGATACTTTTGGAAACTCTTCTAGAAGGGAAGAAGCCCAATGGCCGTTGTCCCCCCTGATGCAGTCAGGTACACACAACGAAGGGGGAGGTATTTGTGGATGGGGGAGGTATTTGTGAATTTCCTGCATTGTGCAGGGGGTTGGACTAGATGACCCTGGAGTGCCATTGCTATGATTCTAAGCTGCCTTCCACTGAATCAGACCATCAGATCATCAAGGTCAATATTGTCTACTTAGATTGGTTCTCCAGGGTCTCAGGTTGGGGTATTTCATGCCACCTATTACCTGAAGATGCCAAGGACCTTCTGAATGCCAAGCAGATGTTCTGGCACTGAGCCACAGCCCCTCCCTCTCAGGTAGAATGGCTGCTGAGGGAGTCAGATCTGGGAATGGAGCCACAGGTCAAATCAACTGAGCCAGGTGGATGAAGGAGCTTCAATTTCTCTCCCTCTACTGCAGCCAGGTTCAGTGGCTGAATTTCAAACAGTCACCATAGTATATACTAGATTTCTACAGCAGTAGAAATAAAAGATGATCAGAGCTGGTGCAAGGGTTTTTGGATGGTATTGGTCCTTCCAGGATTAAAATAAATGGAAGTGAAGTTGGCTAATCAGGTTTTATTTGGTAGGAAATGGGCCCAAAATTCCTGTTCGGGTTAACATTCATTTGGTACAACGTCCAGATGTTTGGAGTTGTCCCCCTCTGCTATTGACTCATTTTGTGATTTTAGACAACCTTCCTATCTTGTATCTCAGCTTCTCATTAAAAATATGAGCGTAACACTTCCCCTTTCGTGCAAATCTTGAGAATTACAGCTGATGGTTTCAAAGTGTCCTGAAACTCTCAAACGAAAAGTAAATTGGTACTAACCTCGTTAGTAAAGTGATACATTGCAGATTATGGTCATGGAAATACTTCAACGAAAGCCGCAACTAACAAATTGGGGGGGAAATTATTTGAACTTTGCCCCTGAGATCAATATTTCACCCCTTTCCTTTTGTCCACTTTGAATCCTTCCTTTAATTTTATGAGCCAGTAATTCAGCACACAGTTAGAACAATAAGGGGCGCCCTCTTCACATGAGATATCCCCAGCTCTATGGCATGTATGAGTCAACAGCCATCCAGTCATCCAAGGAGTTAAGGGAAAAAGACAATGCTGGAGAAAGAGGGGTAGAAAAATCAAGGATGGAGTTGAAGGACACCTTCTTTATGGTAGTGCATAGTAGCAAAGGTACCAAGATGGAGTGGGAAAGTGGAATGCATTTTCTTCTGTTTCTGCTGAATGTCATTTCAACAGTTTGGACAAACCTCGGACCCATATCATTTATATATTATATATATATTTATATAATTTTGACTTGGACAAGTAGTAGTGCTTGGAGAGTTCCTGTGAATTCCTGAATAGGGAATACAGGAATTCTGAACAAGCAATAACAATATGGAGGACTGAAGTGAAATTTTGTTCTATAGACTATGGCCTCACCCCCGTTCACGGCCGATTCTGTTCTCTCCAAAAATAGTGTGAAGCCCATTAGAACAGACAAGTGGTGAACCTACAAAGACTGGTTGGGGAGGTGAAATCTCAAATGGATAATAACTCATCAGGACCTCTCACATGAATGCAACTTTTAATTAAAACACACACACACACACAAAGAAACTAATGACCGAATTATACGATTGGCAAAAATGAAATTAATATAAGTGTGTGTACATCACTCAACAGTTAGCCATCATTTAGACAAGGAAATTTTTTCACACCAGCTATCCACAGTCCAGGGTCGAATACAATCTTAAAGTTGCCTCTCTTTCTACCAGGATCTAAAGGCAAGTGACATCACCTATATCAAGTAATAGAAACAAATCAAGGCAAAACTTTCTTTTTTTATGTATTATGGGACTAAGATAACTAAATCCAGGAGATGAATGTGAAAACTTCAGCATGTGAAATGTATGCCATCATGTTAAGGGACTCGAAGACTTTACTGTTTTATAGTGTTTTTTTTTTTTTTTAAATCTGTCTTTTAGGTTAACTGTTTTTGTGTTTGCCTTGGACCATGTGATGACCTAACACTGGTCATGTGATATTGGCTGCGATAGGAACAAATCCCTGGGTAGCGACAAAAGAAGAAAGGTTTTTTTTAAAAAAAAGTGACAATGGAGAAAAAGCTTGCCATTTGGAAAAAGGCCAATTGTGCCCTGACGAAGGCCTTTTTGATCACTGAAATGACACGAATGTGCCATATTAATAGCGGCTGGGGTTTACTGGCCCATCGATTTAAATTTTTCGACCAACAATGTAAAACGCTTCAGTTGTGCAAAATGAAGATATTTTAAAATTCAAGCCAAGTAGTGCTTTTTTAAAACCCACCATAAAATTATTAGACACAACTGGCTTAAAACAAAAAAGCAAAAACTCACACTGGTTAACTTCTAGATGAAAGATATGTTTCTCTATTCACAGATTGCTTTGCACGTCTAATTTGCAAAATTGGACAAAATCCAAATAGGGCTGTGAGTTTGTGCACTTATTCTCATCTTGCGTCCAGAGTAAAACGCCTGCAAAGATCACTTTAGCAGATTGTTACAAAACAATGGCTCTTTCTGGGGAATGACCAATATGCATGTTATTTAAAGGAAGAGTAAATCACGTCTGTGAATATTCTAGCATTTGCACGTAAAACTACTTTCGTGAAATCCGTACAAGGTGATCCAAATATATAACCTGAGCCTTGAATTTAAAATTGCAGTTTTGCTGTTTTTCTTTATAAAACACACTTATATTATGCTATTGTTTTCATTCTTTTTTTTTTTGTACCAAGGAAGGGGGAAGAAACCCTTTTATAAAACTAGTAACTTGGACCATTACAAATTAATCCTGACTTTAATAACTGGTTAAAGACCCCTTCAGCTTTATAAGTAGAAAAAAAATATTAAAAGCCTGTGATCACAGCGAGCTTTTCTCATTTCTCCTCCAACCATTTGTTATTTAATCCAATACTAGTAATCCAATTTGCCCATCAGACTTTTAAAGGGCAGAATGCAACTTCTCCAGCTTAGACACTTTTCAAAGTACAATATATTTTTCAAATGAATGCTGGATGTTTCATTTTTTCTCCCCTTTTCTCCCCCAACTGTTCCTAGCTCTAATGTATGAGGGGAGGGGAAAAAAAGAACAAGATGAACATTGTTCGTTCTGATTAAGTAAGAGCTCATTAAAGGGCCGTCAGTGCTGTACTTTGAATATGCATGAAGCTTATAATCAGATCTAGTACCGTCACTAGAGGAGAATACGGTAAGTACAAAGGATTGATTTAATTACTTAGAGTGGGGCTGTAGTGGTAAAGCAGTCTTGTTAGTAGGAAAAAAGCAAAGGAGGTTGTATTCTGGCACGGTTAGGGGTGGGGTGGGGGAGGCAGTTTTAGCTTCTGCCACAATACCTAATCTCAAGAAGAAGGGGGAAAAAAGCACTTTATACTGTAGCTTAAAAATGGAAGAAGTCCAAGGTTCCTGGAAAAGGCCTGGAAATTCATCCTGCCTCGCTTTAACCTCACCTGGTTAACTGTCATACAGAAGGCAGTTTTCTCTGGGAGGATAACAACAATTGGACCATTTCATTGTATGTTCGTCTGGACCATTTCGGAGGAGACCCTTAAAAAGACGACTTCCTCTATCCAAAACCCCCGACAGTATCTAAAAAATATGATTCCCCTCCATGCCCCCACCAGACAGTGAGAGGTATCTTTTTAAAAAATGAATAGGAAACATGCACACAGCTTTCAAGTATGATTTAACAGTCAGATATACTGGGACAAAATAAAAAACTACTGTGTTGTCATTTTTAAATACTTCTGTTTGAAAAACAATGTATGCTGTTTTATTGACACGTCGTATAGAATTCTGTGATTCCGCTTGGAGTTTTGTTTTTTGTCATGAGCTTTGGTTTTCGTAATAAAGTTGGCTTGCAGCACTATCTTTTTTTTTTGCTCATAAGTGACGTGCGTTTCCCTTCATTGTGACACGGTCAAACTATCTTCCTCCTTGTCCTCTGCTCTGAATGGAGTGTCCCGTTCTCGTCTTCGTCCCCCCGATCTGAGACCCACCCTGTACCTCCCTCGTCATTTAGAATCACCGCATTACCTGTTTTGGAATTAAAAGCGATCACAGATTAAACTGAAGACACAAGGCAAGAACTGAAGTTATGCTCATTACTCTGTGCATACAACTCCAAAGGCTTTCGAAAGCCTCTGAAACAAATTCAATTTCAAGCCAGGGTGCGGTAAAGAGAATTCTACAGTTTTGTTCACCGGTCCAGGATATGGGGGGGGGTTAACATGTTTTTTAAAAGTTTCATTGCCTTTATCGATTTCAAGCTCCCAAATTATTGCTTTTTTACTTTGGACATTCATGAAATGTCTCTCCACTTTGGAGACTCTGAGGCAGAAAAGCGACATATAAATATATTTTTAAAAAGTCTCCTTTTGTTTGTCTGAAGTCCTAAGGGACATATCTATGCTTCAAGCTATGAAAAAAACAACAACAGAATATAGACATTGCTTCTTTGGATGATGCTTTATAATTTTTTTCCTCTTAAATACCAAGGGATTGACTACTCGGTTAATTATTTTAACAAAAAGCAGTCTGTTAAATGGTTAAGCGGAATCAAAGTGTCAGCGCCTAAATGAAAGGAAACAGCAATAACCCAAGTGTATGTATACACATACATGCGTGTGCAGAATGTACATACGTACTGAGGAGATAAAAAGTTATATCTTTCATAAAAATGCAAAAAATAAAAAAGAAATGTAAGTATTATAACAAAAATCAATAATGGGAAAGACCAGACATCAATTACTATCCAAGCCTATCAGTCTGCCACGGGTAAACTAAGCCTGGATCAGCCTAGTCTGACTGTATGGAACTATAAAAATACAGGAGGAAGTTCAGGAAGACGACTATTACTTCAAGGAGAAGAAAATCAGGAACGTGTAGAGACACGACTGACTCTACACTTTATGTTGTAGTAAATCTGTCAAGACAAGCTGGGGAATGAGAATAGCATTGGGGGGGGGGAAACCTATCTTTTAAATCTAAGTGTATTTTAACTGCTTTGCCTAAATGAATTACAGCCCTCAGAAGGCACCTAAGAAAAGGGCTCCATGAGGACCTACGTAAAAAACAAACAGACCCCAGCAACACTTGGCATGGCAAGAAACAACAGGTTTAGGGAAACAGCTTTGTTAACGCAGCCTTAAGCAGCGATTGTTTAAATTTTTCATTGGCGCTGCATATTCTACGTACGCTGCTGCAACTGCTAGACACTGGCAACTCCACATGTCTAACCATTTTCCTCGACAGAACTACAAGAACTTGTTTAACATATTGCACATTCTTTGCCCGTTTGAGGGTGCTTACGCAAAGGGTTCAACCAGGAAAGCAAGCAAACGTGAAACGAGAGTCTTGCTAACTGGTGGCAAAGATACGAATGTCTGCAACGTTACTAGATGAGTAGAATGTCAGTATTCACAGGTGAACGAGCGCCAAATGACTGTTCTCGGTTTTTAAGGATGTATTCCCCTGCTTTGTGGCCATACCCCAGCGACAGCTAGCAATCGCCTCGAGGTGATGTGGCCTCTGTTGTATCTCAGAGTTCCTTGACAAGAAAAGATAGCCAGGGATTGTCGGCAGTCACACGTGAATGTCAACATCCTCCAAATTTGGAACACCCATAATAAACTATTCATTATTTATGGGCAATTATTCATTATCTGAGCATCTTCATGTCATCAGATGGTCTCGTAACAATGTGAAGTTCCACATAACTTTGTATGACACAGTCTTGAAACAACAGAATAGGCAAGTTAGAAAGACAAGAACTTTGATACCTCGATTTTTTAAAAAACTAGTGTGCTGTCCAGTTGCGGACGACTCATGACAACCCCAAAAGATGCAGAAACCTCCCAGTATATAAGAATCAATAAACACAAACTGGGGAAGTCGCTGTCATATGCAAGAGATATATATTAGAATAGTAAACACATCAAGTGTGCAAAAAGAAATACACCCAACAGTTTACAGTCCAACAGTGTAAACGGTTTTCCGACAGTTTACAGTATCAACAATTTTACGAAGAGTCCGGCTTCAACTTCGTTTCGATGGAAAGCTTCATCAGAAGTGATTACGAGCAACCATTATGTGTTTGAATCCTGTTATGCAGATGAACAGAACATTCGCTATGTTGCTATGCATTTTGTAGCTGTAAGAACTCCTCAGAGAGATTTGTCCACGTATAAAGAACTTTCAAGCCTATCGAAGGGCTAGTCCCAGATGGTATACTGCATAGCAACATAGAGAATATTCTGTTCATCTGCAAAACAGGATTCAATCACATAATGGTTGCTGGTAATCACTTCTGAGGAAGCTTTCCATTGAAACAAAGTTGAAGCCGGACTCTTCGTAAAATTGTTGATTGTGTAAACTGTTGGAAAACTGTTGACACTGTTGGACTGTAAACTGTTGGTCTATAGTATTGGATGTATTTCTTTTTGCATAGTTGATGTGTTTACTATTCTGATACATATCTCTTGCATATGATAGCGACTTCCTCAGTTTGTGTTTATTGAACTCCAAGAGATGAGCAGAAGTGGTTGGCTATAGCAGCCCCTGTCTTCCTTGTTTGACTCCCATCCACGCGTTGACAATGGCCACCCCTGTTTAGTTCCCAAGTTCTGATAAGATCAGGCTAGTCTGCCCTATTAGGACTGCCACAGATCTATTACAGGATGAAACACGTTTCCATAAAGAATATGTTTTTTAAACCAAACCAACCCAGAATGATTTCTAGTCACTTACGCTCATACGGATCCAAGTGGATCGTAAGAGGCCAGTGTCTCAGACCCAGGATGGAGTTCTTCCATAGAGAGGCAAAGAGAGTAACACTCGAAAAAAGTATGTGAAATCATCAACCAATCTAAAGAAGATGTTTTTGGGGAATGTCTATCTTGAGTTGTTATTATTATTTTTTTTAAATGAACATTTTCATTTAAACGGAAAGATGGAAAACACTATGGTCTTCGTTTATGCTCTTTATTCTACGCCCATCCACTGGGTATTAAAAGAATATAGCTATTTCTTGCGTAGGCTAAGATGAACGGAAAATGGGAAACTGAATGACGAAGATTGGCTATGGATGGGAGATGGACAGTAAATAAAAGGAAACAGATTTTGGTTTTTATTTATTTATTTATGCTGTCAAGTTGCAGCCGACGTACGGCGACCCCACAGGGCTTTCCACCAGGGAAGAGATGAACAGAGGTAGTTAGCCATCACATTCCCCTGTGGAGTGACCCTGGAGTACACAGAGGAACGCAATGGCTAACTACCTCTGTTCATCTCTTCCCTGGCTGAAAACCCTGTGGGGTCGCCATATGTCAGCTGCAACTTGACACCATAATTAATTAATTAATTAAATACCGACACAGGCAACAATTCTTCATTTTTTTCCTTAGCAACCACAAGACCGAGACATCTGTAATACTCGGAATGGCCAAGCCCCAACATTAGATTTCGCATTGATTCTCCACAGGTGCACAACACATTCGATACAGCACGGGCGGTCACCAAAGCCCTCTGCCAATCATGGAAAATGTTCACCAAAGTCATAAACGACCATTTTAATTTTTTCTTTTTTTGCATTGTACGTGTGCCTGTGCCTGGAAGTCATGGCGACCTCTGGCGACTCCTACTGGGGCATGGAGGACGTTCAGAGAAGTGGCCTGATAGTCTGCCTTTGCATCCCAGCCCTAGTATTCCATGGAGGTCTTCCCATCCAAGTACTTTCCAGAGTCGACCCTGCTTAGCTTCCGAGATCTGACGAGACCGGCCTTGCCCGGGCTATCCAGGACAGGGCATCAATGTTCATATTTTTTTGATCAACTAGATTAGAGTCCAACAGGATTTTTGGGGCATAATCTCTAAAACAATCTTCATGTATTAGTATACTCAAAACAATGAAACGTATGAATGATACCAGTTCCAAATTTTCTGCCAACTGTGTCTATTGGATTTTACATGATCTCCTGTGATCTACCGGAGCTGCGGTGGCTCAAGTGGTTAAGACACTGAACTGCAGGCTGTGGAAGGTCAGTCGTTCAGCAGTTCGAGACCCGAGAGTGCCGCATGACGGAGTGAGCTCCCGTCTCTAGTTCCAGCTCCTGCCAACCTAGCAGTTCGAAAGCAAGAAATTGCAAGTCGATAAATAGGTACCACTTTGGTGGGAAGGTAACAGCGTTCCGTGCGCCTCGGTGTTTAGTCATGCCGGTCACATGACCACGGAAACGTCTTCGGACAGCGCTGGCTCTTCGGCTTTGAAACGGAGATGAGCACCGCAACCCTAGAGTCGGATTCGACTGGCTTTCGAGCAAGGGAGCCTTTACCTTTACCTTTTACCTGTGATCTATGAGACTGACTGAAGTGGGAAGAGGGGAAGGAAGCATCCTCAGCAGCCTCAGCAAGGGACCTTTAAGGCCAGTGAGAAGCAGAGGCGGTTTGCCCATTGCCTGCCTCTGCAGAGAATTATGGTGATCTTAGAAAGGAGCTCTCAAGGCAAGTGATCAAGCCAAGGTGGTTTTGCCCATTGCCTGCCTCTGCGAAGACTTCCTTGGTGGTCTCCCATCCAACGACTGACCCTGCTTAGCTTCTGAAATCTGATGAAATCAGGCTGTACCAGGGGTGTCGAACTCATTTGTTACGAGGGCCGGATCTGACATAAATGAGACCTCGTTGGGCTGGGCCACGTGTGCCATAAAGTGTAATGCCCGGTAGCAGAGATATAAACTTTATAAAGGACACAAACACAAAGGATTTTTTTTTACTTAAAATAAAAACATGCTTAAAACATTAGCGCTCTTGCAATATTTTGTTTATTTAACAGTATCTGATAACGGACACCCCTTGCTCTGAATTATTGCCTCAAAATGTCTGTGCTGTTGCAGTCTTGAGTATGCTGCTCAGGTGTGTATCTGCAAGCTGCGAACCTACTTTGGATTTATTGACAGTCACCACAGAAATCTCACGCTCAGAGTTCTGAGTCTAGGACCCAGGGGGAAACATGAAACGGCTGAGCGACTGAGAGAGTCTGGCGAAGTAAGCTATGATGCAGCAGCAGCAGCAGCAGAACTGGAAGCAGGAGACGGCCAGTTCCAGTGCGGGCCTGACGGAAGCCCTCCGGGGGCCTGATCCGGCCCCCGGGCTGCATGTCCCCCCACCCCGCTATACTATACTATTCCGCATCTCTTTTAACATTACAAAAGGTAATGACTTGAACAAAAGACATGAGGGACTGCATTCTGTGGGCAGATTCACCAGCCATCCTGCAATTCTTTAGTAAAGACAACAATGCACACAACACATTGACTTTGAGAGAACTCCTTCCAGGGTCAAAGGAGACGAAGGAAGCACCCAGAAATCTTGGACGGGGGGCTTAGGGTTGCTAAAGGGAGGGCACGGAGCCATTGGAGGGTGGATCAGGCATGGCGAAAGTATCGGGCCTATTCAGATGTTTGACAGTCTTCCTCCCACGGCTGTACACAAAGTAATCTTTGATCTGGTACGTCCACCAGGACAGACAAAACCACCTGGTGGCAGTTTACACAAGTGGCAGCCTGACAAATGGAAGACCACACCTCTATCCTTGAAGGTGATCTTATCCTGAAGAACTCTGAGGGAACCTCATATGGCGTGGACAATTTTTTCCCCATTGGAATAACATACTCCTGCAAGAGCTGAGCACTCCGACGGGAAACAACAACATAACTAGGGTTGCCAGCCTCCAAGTAGGGGCTGGAGTTCTCCTGGGATTACATCTCATCTCCAGGTGACAGAAATCAGTTCCCCTGTAGAAAATGGCTGCTCGGGAGGAGTGCGATCCAATGGCGTTATCCAGGGCTCTTTTTGTAGCAGGAACTCCTTTGCATATTCGGCGACACACCCCCATGTAGCCAATCCTCCAAGAGCTGACAGTAGCCCCTGTAAGAAGAGCTCTGTAAGCTCTTGGAGGATTCGCTAGATTAGGGGGTGTGTCACCTAATATGCAAAGGAGCTCCTGCTACAAAAAGAGCCCTGGTTGTACCCCTTTGAGCTTTCTCCACCCCCCAACCCTGCCACCCCCAGAATCCACCTTTAAAATATCTATGAATTTCTCAAGCTGGAATCGGCAACTCTAAATGTAACAGTGTCTCGAACAGCAACTTTTAGAAACCATAAGGGTCCAAAATTGAGAAGTGCATCATTAGAAGGAGAAGGAGAAGAAGAGGAGGAGGAGGAGACTGAATTTATACCCCACCCTTCACTCAAGAGTCTCAGAGCGGCTTACAAACTCCTTTCCCTTCCCCTCCCCACAACAGATACCCTGTGAGGTAGGCGGAGCTGAGAGAGCTCTCTCCAGAACTGTCCTTGAGAGAACAGCTCTGATGGAACTTGTGTCTGACCAAGGTCATCCAGCAGCTGCGTGCGGAGGAGTGGGGAATCAAACCTGGTTCTCCCAGATTAGAGTCCGCGCACTTAACCACTACACCAAACTGGCTCTTAGAATGGCACTGGACTCTGTTACCTTCTCCATGATTCCAGAAACGTAGACTGAAAGAGACTGAACCCCTCAGTCTATCTGTAGTACGTATTACACAGTCACTGAGCTTACGAGGCATGTAATGCTTCATCTCTGGGTTGCTCACAGGTGTGGCATTTTGGTTCAAGACCGGTTGCTTTGTCCCGTGTAAAAGCACCATGCTCTCTTGTACCATCTAAGTCCCAGGAGAACTTTGATGACTGACAAGGCAAAGCATCATTGGGATGAGACAGAGGTATCTATGCTACCAGTTCAGAACTGCAAAGGTTGTTTTGTCCGAGACAGAACATTCACTTAAGACTGCAAGAATGAAAAAGTACATACAGGGCTTTTTTGTTGTTGTGGTACTCATCAGTACTGAGTATTGACACATTTTGGGCGGGCTCTCCCAAGTCTTGAATGGGAAATTGGTGGCAATCAGTGCAACCGTACATGTGAGTTCTGGCACTTGAATTTAAACAAAAAAGCACCACACACACACACACACACACACACACACACACACACACACACACACACATCCCTTTCATCGTCCTTTCCTTTAATGTACTGTTAATGAGTCTTTAAGATCCCCCGATAAGAATTTCAAAGCAGCAATAATTTGTGAATGGTGCCGGGGAAACTGACTCCACATCAGCCTTCTTAAGCTCTTTTACTATATCAGAAATATTGTCAGCTGCTGGAAAGCACGCCCATTGCTCGACTTTTTGCAACCTAATACGCAACCCGGTGAAATGAATGGCCAGGCTGTACACTGGGACCTGATATGGATTGGGGCTGTAGGAATGCAATAAACACACAACACAGACGACCCCCTGGGCCACGTTGCGGGCTCAGAGTTACCCATCCGGAGCGGCAGTCACGGAACTTTGGTGTCGCCTAAAGTGGCAACCTGATGCACATTTACTTCGGCGTTAAGCCCCACCAAACACGACGTTGTGTCTGAGCAAACCTTCAAAAGGCTGGGTGGTACTTGGCTTCCAACTCAGGGCCATTTATTTATTTATTTAGCCGTCGAGTCACAGTTGACTTACGGTGACCCCATGGGATTTGCAAGGCAACAGACATTCAGAGATGGTTTGCCATTGCCTGCCTCCAGGTCACGACCCCGGTATTCCTTGGTGGTCTCCCATCCAAGTATTAACCAGGGCAAGCCCTACTTAGGTCCTGAGATCTGACAAGATTGGGCTAGTCTGGGCTGCCCAGGTCAGGACTAAGCCCATTCTCTCTGTCTCTCTCTCACACACAGTGTAAGCTAATTTAGTTCCATTTCATTAAACTGGCTTAAATCCCAGTCACTGGGTCTAACTGGGTTGTGGATCAGGCTATATGCCAGAGAGAAAGCTTCTCTAGAGAGTCTTTGCTCAACTGGAAGAGTCCAGAATAAAACCTCTCTCATATCCTATAAGTCAACTCTCTCAAAGAATCTTATGGTTGTGAGAGACCCAGGGCCGGCCCCAGGTGTCTGGGCACCCTAGGCAGGACAGCATGGGGTGCCCACCCCACTGGGGATGCCAACCTCCTGGTGGGGCCTGGAGATGGCCCAGCGCCGTTGTCCTGGGCGCCTCGCAGTTGCGAGGCACCCAGGAGAGCTGGGGAAGGGGCGGGCTTAGAATGCCCACCCCTTTCCTCCCAGTGGCGGCGCCAGCTTTCCTGGCTGCCGGCGCTGGGCAGGAAGGGGGCTTTTCGGGGGGGGGCGGGGGCCATTTTGGCACCCCTGCAGGGCCGGTGCCCTAGGCGAGCGCCTAGCTCGCCTAGTGGGCAAGCCGGCCCTGGAGAGACCCCACAAACACTAGCAGTGACTGATTGCCCTGAATTTCTCCGCTAAGCTATACGGTTGTTTCCATCTTGTACAGGTCGGACCCAAAAAGGGATCGGTGATGAATTAAACAAAGAAACAGAGCTAGCTTAAAGACTAGTGTGTACTAGCAAGTTACATACACGCTAGAGGTAATTCTGTGTGTAACCTGACGTTTACAAAATGGCCAAAGCTAGATGAATGAAAGTGTATTATTCTATCGATAACATCTTACCCCTATAAATAATATTTTAGATTAAAAAAAAGCTCAGACCATTAGCACAAATTTTGAAGGAAGAACGTTAGAAATCGTACAGTCTTAGGAGTTTTCCTTATTGGTACGGCTTAATTTGCCAGTGGAAAAAAGAGAGAGCTTGTTACTGATCTACAACAGACATCGTGATGAAGTAATGAAACAAAACAATGGGCAGTATCCTGAGAACTGTGACCAAAAGTTCTGTTCACAGGGGAACGCTTTCTTGCCTGTTCCATCTTTCTGTGGCTCCTTCGACAATGGGACTGTAGGGAACAGAATCGATTGTATCATGTAAGGTTGCACAGCGGGAGGTGAGGATTCATGGAAATCACAGATTCCCACCTTGGACATTGTAAAATGCCGTCTACTTGCACAAAGCTTGTAGTCAGATCCAACTCCAAATATAACAGAAAACAGAAACATCCTGGGATCCCTACAGATGGCATGCTCTCCTACTTAAAAACGTTCTCTGCGGATGAAATGTAAAGATAGCATTTAACGACGGCCATCTGACAGTACTGCTGATCCTGTGAACTTAGGCAGATCGTGAGAGGGAGGGCAGGAAGGGCTGCCTCAGTGCTTAGTTCTCGTGGCCCTTTCTGAAACGCCCAGGGAAATGCCAATCGCCACTTTGGGGTCAGGAAGCCATTTTTCTTCAGGCTAGTTTGGCTGGGGAGCCTGGAGGTTTTTTGTCATCTCTGGGCATGGAACAGGGGTCACTGTGTGTGTGTAGGGGGGAGGTATTTGTGAATTTCCTGCATCATGCAAGGGGTTGGATTAGATGACCCTGGAGGTCCCTTCCAACTCTATGACTCTATGAAGGAAGGAAGATGACATCCTAGTTCTTCATGCGCAGGGCGTTTTTCGTGGGGGAGAGCAACCGACCGTGTGATAGCTCCTCCCACAGTCCGCAAAGTACATTATACTGCAATGACACATGAGTCATGGTAACCTCTCACGGGATTTCCAAGGCAAGTTATGAGCAGAGGAGGTTTCTCGGTGCCTTCCTCTGCAGAGGAACCCTGGGCTTCCTCCGTGGTCTCCCCACCCAGCTACTAACCACGGCTGACCCTGCTTAGCTTCTGATCTCTGACAAGTTCAGGTTAGTAGCACCTTAAAGACTAACAAGATTTGTGGCAGGGTACGAACTTTTGTGAGTGACTGTTCACTTCTTCAGACTCATGAAAGCTCCTATCCTACCACAAATTTTGTTAGTCTTTAAGGCTGGTCTTTAAGGTTCCGTGCGCCTTGGTGTTTGGCCATGCCGGCCACATGACCACGGAAACGTCTTCGGACAGCGCTGGCTCTTCGGCTTTGGAACGGAGATGAGCACCGCAACCCTAGAGTCGGATTCGACTGGCTTTCGAGCAAGGGAAACCTTTACCTTAAGGTGCTACTGGACTCTTTGTCTTTTCTACTGCTACAGACAGACTTAACAGGGCTACCCGTCTTGATCCACTTCATGCTAGTCTGGGCTATTCGGTTGGAATAGTTACTAGATCATTAATAGGTGTGTGTTTTTTTAAAATCCCCTATCTAAATGAAATCCTCAGGCATATCCAAAAGTATTTTCACACAGTAAATATGACATATGGAGGAGGGGACTAATTCAAATCTGGAGAGGGTTACCGAGAACCCCGGACATTTGTGGCTCACTGTTCATTCTTGATGCATAACAGCTGTCGAGAGCTGCTTTTGGCGGGCCAGAGATTCCAGCAGGACAAATGAAAATTAGGGGTCCAGACAGAAAAACTAGCATGTTGGATTGCACCCAGATGAGAGGTAGCACAGGTGCTACAATAGTGGAATTATGTGGTCATGTAAATGCAGTTTCATAGAGTCACAGAATCATAGAGTTGGAAGGGACCTCCAGGGCCATCTAGTCCAACCCCCTGCACAATGCAGGAAATTCACAATTACCTCCCCCCCAGACCCCCAGTGACTGCTGTTCCATGCCCAGAAGATGAGGGAAAGGCAGCCTGCCATGTTCTATAACTGACATGGTTGTTCACGCTTTCCACCAGATACACACCCCACTTCAAGGCCTGCATTTAAACTGATTTAATCTGGTAAAGTGAATGGCCCTTGTTGTTGTTGTTCAGTCGCACAGTCGAGTCCGACTCTTTGCGACCCCACGGACCAGATTACGCCAGGTCCTCCTGTCTTCCGCTGTCTGCTGAAGTTTGCTCAATTTCATGTTCGTTGCATCGATGACACTGTCTAACCATCTCATCCTTCTTAACTGGTTTAAAAAACTAGTACAATAGCTTAAACTGGGTTGTCAGCTGGGTTGTGGAACTGTAAGTCATGAAGCTGCAGAACTGTGTCCTAAATCAGATGATGGCAAGATTAAATAATGTCAACCATCAGCCATACAAACAACATACTCCTAGATGTGAAACTAAGCACCTCTCAGTGTACTGGCTTTTTATTATAAATGAAGATTTGGATGCTGTTCTTCAAGGGAGCTGACCATAGATTGCAGAACTGCACCATCAGCCCTACTGGTTTGCAACTGGATTCTAGAAATCCTTTTTAAGAGGCATGGCTGGTGTTTTTGGGGGTCCGTGAGCTCGCTCTTGAACAATCACAAGTTTGAAGTAGACTGATAGGCCGTCAGACAAACACGGGCTTTTCAGGCGCTGAAGTCTTTAGGACATGTAGGAAATGCAGGCTCTCTGTTAAGATATAGGTGGCATAGTTGAGGGTTTATTTATTTTCGACAATGGATCTATCCCCCCCTGTATACGTCACCGAGGTCCTATTGAAAAGTGGAACACTTCAAGTGATTAGGTGCAGCCAGAAGGAGGGCAGATAAGAGATCAATGACAAAAATCACCTGGTTTAGAAATAAATAAATAAAAGGGAGTTGCATTAAAAGGCTTTGGCTGCACATGAGAAACAATGGCGAGAAACCTGCATTTTAGCACTTGTCCTCAACGGGCACTCCAAGCAGTGCCACGGACGAGGAGAGAAACCCGTCCTTTCTAATAATCTCGTGACAAAAGCTAAAAGACATCATCCTATTAACTAGTGATCTCAACTGCTAATGCAAAGTACTTCCTGGCGCCTTTTATGTAGAATGCTGCTATTAAAAAACCACTAAACATTCACCGTGAGCCGTACCGCATCATTCATCTTTTATCAGCATCTCTCGAGTGGGGCTGAAGGTGTCATTGATATGATGGAGTGGAAATTAATCAGAAATTTTCGCTCATATTTTCCTCATCACACTAATTTACTTTTGTACGAATGTCTCCCTTGCTTAAAAAGTTCATACCCAACCCCCTGTTGTACCCTTTTAAGTTGAGAATATTCAACGAGCACGTCAGCTGAAAGGCACCGGGTCCTTACACAAAAAGCATTCGAAATTCTCATTTAGTTGTCTTTATTTTGCTAGCGCCATGGGGTCCTTGAAGATGTAGAAAACACGGGAAGCCGGGTAAAGATCAGAGTGAGCTCATTAGCATTCTGACAAAATTGGAGTGGTGGAGATGTATAGTTTGCCGAGTTTTGTCGTTTTTTGAAAGCTACCGGTGGTAAGCTTTCCATTTCATTGTGCTTTTGTCTTTTTTGGGGGTTTTTCAACGCAGCAGGGTGTTTGTTAGCCTAGGTTTTCACAGTGCATTGTGGGAACCTTTGCAGCACAGCCGGCCTATATAGTATCACTCTAGTTCAAGTCAAAAAGTTTTTTTCCCCTTCTATTTATATAATAATTGCCGATCCTGGTATATCCCCTTGGCCTGTCACGTCAGTACTCATCTGGTCAAGCATGTAGGGGAAAAAAAATTCAATCCTAACGCGGCCTCCAAAAGTCGTATGTTAAAACAGCCACATGCAACGACAAACACATTGCCTTATTCTCTTTTAAAAGAAACTTGAGTGAAAGGAAACTAAATTAAATCCCACTGTTTACAACAAACCAGGAATATCTGGCCTGGTTGAAATGCAAAAGTAAATATATTTTGCTGAATAAGATCCCAATTCTACTTTGGAGGCGACTGAAGAAAAGATTGGTTTGAGCTACAGAATTATGTAAATAATGAATTACCTCTTAGAAGAGCCAAAGAAGTTATTACTCCGGTCATTTGATTATTTTTTTTTTAAAGGCACCAGGCTCACTTTGAACAGCTAAAAAGGCTACATTAATGCTGCTATTCGACACGAACGTTTCCTAGTTGTCGTGAAATGGATAAAGGTCTTTTCGGATGAATTTATCTGCTAAATCCTTGCGGCTGCCCTCCTATCTCGGATGATGACCCAAAAGAATGTCAACAGCTCATTTCCCAGAAAGCTGGAAGGAGTCACTCTGCAAGTCATAATCGGCACGCTCTCAAAGCAACGTTTCAAACGTTACATTTCACAAGCCGTTTAAAGTGATTTTTCTCCCCTCTCATCTCTCCTACCCGAACAGTACTTGTGACATCTGTGCTTCGAAAACGATGGGTTAAACAAATTTAAACAAGACCTTAGCAAATGCCTCCCCTTCTGCACTTCTCCCTCCGCCATTTTACATCACACGCACATTCCCCTCCCCCATTCATATACACTCGGGACTCCACGTATTTCAAATACACATTACAACACTATGGCTAAACTGGTCCGAGCTCATCCGCTGGCCAAAAACGTATGGCTTATATTCTCAACACAGGGTTTTGTTTTGTTTTTAAAAAATCCAAAATCCAACATAATTCACACAATTGGAGCCTGTTCATTTAACCGCTAAAGATGGGCTTTTCAGATTTGGATGATGTTAGGACAGCTCCCCGTGAAAGTATATCCTGGTCAGTTGGGAAGATTGTCCTGTTTGTATGAAACAACCCTCGCTGTTTTCCCACGTTGAGTGGTGTCTGGAAAGGGCCACTGTGTGTGCAACATAAACGAACAGCAAAATTCAAAATGGAGCATGCCGATATGCACTGGGAAAAAATCCTGAAATATTTCATGCAGTCTAGAAAGGGAAACCTGTCCTTTAGACTGCCACATTCCATTCATGTTTACGTAGACAACAACTTTAGCTTTTCCCCGCTACGACATAAGGATAACATGCATCACTGGTCCCATCCCCTTCCAATAAATACTGGCTGGCATCATTTTTGAATCTCTTCTTTTTCACCATGATACATCCACAGGCTTCATGATCTTAGCCAGTACTGAGCCACGTTTATGCATCAAAACAGAATTATAATGGCGCCCAGGCCTGTTGCTTTATGACAAGCAAAACAAAGAAGATACCGACACACTCCAGTGATGAACTTTGTAATCATTTGGTAGAGGGCTCCATTATTTGGAAGTTGTGTTTGAAAACAGATTCACCCAATAGGACGGATTTTCAAATAGTGGGTATGATCCTTCCCCCCACACAGAAAAAAACTCCATGGGATATAATAGCCCAGTTTTCTACCAGTCCACCCCCCCCCGCGCGCGTGGTAAGTTATGGTATCCGGTGAGCCTCCCCCTCGGCAGGCCTCCCATTTCCTGTAACAGTTTGGCACTCTGAGCACTCTCATGCATGTGCCAAGGAGCAAGACATCCTTCTGTTTGCAGGCATTGTGACTACAGGGGGAAGAATTTGACCCGTCAGCTTAGAAAGGAAGTGTCAGGAGTCGGGACTACAACCCTAACAATATTTAGACACTTCGTCTTTACAGAAACTTCCTTCTGAGTACATTTGTTTTAGAACTGGGGTGCCGAATCCCAATCCAGCAAGTTTGCTTAATGTTATAGGGCTATGGAAACAGACACGTTATTTTTAAAGGGTTCAGGGACGCTCCTGTTTTACCTGGACTATTATTATTTTTTTCTGTAGAAGCTAACAATGAAAGCAAGAGTCCATCAAAGCCTGCATTACAATGTTGTAGTCCTACACAATCAAAGCAGATCACTGTGAAACCGAAAAGCTACGTATGTGTCCCGATGTTGTCTGAGCTGAATTAATGGCAGTATTCCACCTCTCTCAGAACTTCACCGACTCTGCAGACTACCCCAAAAACTTCTGGTTATTTTTTCCTGCCACATCCAACCTGTAACACAGTCAAATGAATGGCATCTGTTTAACTCTCTACAGTGAGAACGACCAAATTAACTTTGCACTGTGCTGATGGCTGCAGAATTACTGATCTCCTTCACCGCAGGCTCCCACCAAAGTTTTTGGAATAACAATTGTCTGGACCCAGCATATCAAATTAGAGGTCAGTCAGGAGTGTCTAAGATCAGCTTTAAAACAAATATCGTAACAATTACTTAGCCATATGGAAAATAGGGTTCGCCTTTCCAGAGAGCTCTTGTCCTTCTTCCCCTATCTCAAACCATTAACGTCATTAGATGCACTCTCTGGCTTGTGAGCCATCGGATTGCTAAATATGTACTACCTATCCCGCCAGGAAGTCTTTTAAATACAGAAGTTTCCCCCCAAAATGCAAATGAGCAACAATCTAATTTCCACAGCAACTTAAAAGGAGGTCTCGTTCTAGTATCTTTTCCAGGGTTGAGATACTAAACGCTGGTGGGGAAACCTACGTAATAAACACCTCCTGTGCATGAATATATACAGACACACAGACACATGGCTCTCTGCAGCATCCCCTCCATTACAGTGCATTTGTATCTTTAGAAGCTCCCGCATTGTACTTATGTTTGGGCTCCTATGACTTGGAGGCCAGATGTTTCACAAATGACCAACAATTGGAGGTTAGAATAAATTAATGGCTGATTTCTGAGCTTTGATGGAATTACGCATACTTCTTTTCTCAATGTGCCATGTGAACATTTCTGCCGTTAAACTTTTTTTTTTTTTTGGTGACAAGTGAGGCCACCCGGCAGAAAACAACTGATGCAAAACCCAGGAGTAATCCCTCTGTTTAGTTCAACACTGTGGTTAGCCTTAACACAGCCTCTATTATCCAATGGATTTAGAGAAAAACCTTCATTTATTTGTTGGCCTCAGTTTTCAACTTTGGCGCTTTTAAAGGGCCCAAGACCTATTCCTATGTAAATACATTTGCATACCGTCACAAAGAAGAAGAAGGGGGGGGGGGAAAGGTTCTGGGACTGTGATTAAACTTGCACAACTAGATAGCTCCTGTGAACATATTTGTGATCCTACATAAGTACTTTCTCAAATACACAGAAGTAAATGAAGCTGAACGTCAGGTCCCTTTAAAAGAACCTTTGTAGTGAAGGAGAGGGAAATCGCAGCAGTCTACGTGGAAATACACAGGGACCGAGCAGATGCAACCCAAGAACATAAAATTCCGAACACCTAAGAGCAACGGATAATTTTACACTGCTTTTATATACCCATTGGGCACGCAACCATGTTTTTCAATGGCCATCTATGATCTCACATAACAGTTTCACGTAAGCTGGGCGACCAAACCTTTGTTGTTTTGCATCATTCCTTTTAATGCTTTGGTTTTTTTGACCCCGTTTATTACAATGTGCTTACGTTTATAAGGTTTGCCTGTATCACCTGGGCAGGCCAGCTGCCTGTTTGCACCTGGCCAATTCAAATGAAACCACACGATGCATTCAGCAATTTCATTCCAAAATTATGAAGATTTAAAGCATTAGAATGGGGGTGTGTTTGTGTCATTTTGATTTGGAAGTAAAAACAGTGAAAGAATCCTGGCTATTCTCATAAGCTCTTCCTTTCTGTATTACAGTTTTTATAGGCGTTCTCTTCCCAAACTATGTTTATTACTGGCAGCTATAGGAGAGCTCATACAGTATTTTTTTTAAAGAGATGACTTTTATTGTAAATAAACAGTTACTACTGCTCTAAATTAACTGATAGTCTGGGTCCTTGTTCTGTGTGTGAACTGGCAAAAAGTTACACAATGCAACATTCTTCGGTTATACTAAGATACTTAGGACAATTAGAAAATTACAGCATCTCTAAGTTCATTAATCTCTCTCTCCCTCTCCCCCTTTGGGTGCAATTAATAAAACAAGCAAAACAAATTTAATCTCTTCCCACTCATTAACACCAAACATGTATGTTCCGGGCTTTACTTTCCCATGTAAAGACCACATCTAAGGCCGATTTCTCTACTTGCACTGAGCACATCAATACCCGAGCAAATGAACTACCAAAGTGCCCTAATTAACAATTTTGCAATTGAATGCAGACATTAGTGCCACACTACACCCATTAAAGTCTATTCTACGGCATATCAGTTTCTGTTAACATTTCAATGGGCCAATTAAATGACCTTCCCCCCTCCCTCAAACTCAATTAAGCTATTTGAACATCAATTGCTAACTTGCCATGTATTTTATGCAAAAGATGCAGGCGAGAGATTCGTTTCAACCCCCTCCCCAACTATAATGATGCTCAGAAGGAAATGTTGGTTAAAAAAAAAAAATGCAAACGGACCTGGCGCTTTTCACAAATGGCGCTTGTGGAAGATGGTCTTTGCTGTAATGATACAATAGCAAAATGGGATTTAGGTACATTCGTTAACATTAGGCAGATTTAATGATCTTTTCTTACTGATAAGCTTTGCAGGGGCTTTTTTGGCTGGCTTTTATAGATGTGGAAGAGAGTTACTAGCTGTAGACCCTTCTGTCCAGCATGTTAGTTGACAGCCAAATAGATGTGGAAAGCCCCAACATGATATCTGCTGGTTCCAATGGTTAAGGTCCTCCCTGAGAATTCCTTTCTGTGCTATACATGTTCTTTCTGAGTTATGTTTCAGGTAATTTAAACTCAATACACTTTAAGCCAGGGGTCCTCAAACTACGGCCCGCGGGCCACATGCGGCCCGCCGAGGACATTTATGCGGCCCGCCGAGTGTTTATGCCCGCCCCCCCGCGCCCGGAGCCGCCTCCTCCTCGGGGAGCGCCGCAGCAGCGCCCCCGCCCACCTGCCAGGCTCCTCCTCTCGAGTAGCCCCATCGGGAGAGGCACTGCCGGCTCGCTCACTAGGGCGGCGGGCTCTTAGGGGCGGCAAATTGCCGCCCCCGCCCCCCTCAAAGCCCCCCCCGCGGCCTCTTTCTTCCTCCAGCAGCCCTGGGCGGCAAGAGCGCCCAGGAGCTGAGGAGGAGGAAGGGGTGAGCAGGCTGGCCGTGGGGGAGGGGGCAAGCAGGCTGGTGGGGGGAGGGAGCGAACGCGGCGGCGGGGCAAGCAGGCTGGTGGGGGGACGGGGCGAACGCGGCGGCGGGGCAAGCAGGCTGGTGGGGGGACGGGGCGAACGTGGCGGCGGGGCGAGCAGGCTGGTGGGGGGACGGGGCGAACGCGGCGGTGGGGCGAGCAGGCTGGTGGGGGGAGGGGGCGAACGCGGCGGCCCTCCAACGGTCTGAGGGACAGTGAACTGGCCCCCTGTTTAAAAAGTTTGAGGACCCCTGCTTTAAGCCTTGTTCTGTCCTGACTGGTGGCTGGTTTAGATATCACGTTTTCCATGTAATGGAAGGTTACCAAAAATGCTTTCCAGTAGACTGCAGCGACATGTGGTTAGCACAACAGCTGAAGACCTCTTACTCCAAGGCACAACCCAAATGGCATGCAGCGTTTCCACAGCAGAGCTGGGGGGATGCCCAGGAATAGAGTTCCAGAAACTCTTTGACAAAATTCTTCTAAAAATGTTTAAAAGTTCATGAGTTTTCAGTATACAGACAGACTGAAAACTTCATTTCCCTCTTGAGAGTTCCAGTACCTCCCCCCCAAAAAAAAGGAAAAAAGAAAAAGCCCTGGTGTGAGCCATCTCTGTAGGTTAGAGCCCACAAAGACAATGTGCTCTGTTAAGCCAAAAGAACGAATCAATGGCAGAGCATCACACACTGCAACACTTGTGGGGGCAGACAAAAATTATGTACACCTATTATTCAACGGTATGATTATCTGAGCACTACCACAGTAGATCCTGTTCTGCATACAACCGAATCCTCTACACGGGACAAATATATATATATATTTGCACATAAAGACTATATAAACAATAGAAAAAATAAGTACATCGTCCTTAATGCCTAGCAGAGTACCATAACAATGCACTTTTCCTCCAATGAATACAGTCCCACTCACGACCTCTCTCTGTGCCCTAAGTCTCTCCCATTCATAAAATATGTTGACAAGAACCACTTCCAACTCAGATAGATACTGCACAATTACTAACAGTGTCTGTAATTCTAGAACTATACAGTTTACACCAGTGCTTTGAGACCAACGGTAAGGGAAGGCCTTGGCCTCCATGCACTGCTTGTGGGCCCTCCTACTCGTGTTTGGTCGCTGGGTAGAACAGGCTGCTGGAGTAGATGTGCCACTGGTCTGACCAAGCAGGGCTCTTCTCATAGTTTTAGAGTACTAATTCCATTACCGATGTTCAGAACAAGCAGTCTTAAACCCCCCCCCCCCCGAAGTGGTATTGTTTTGACTGGGAGATGTGCAATAGTTACTTCATGCTTTCGGGGTTCTGCCAGAGGCAAAGCTGGGCTGACATACACCCTTCCAATGCAAGTAGGAAGTAGCCAACAGACCAAAAATCGCCACTTTTACATGTATATATGCCTTATTTATTTAAGTATCCCACAAAGGGAGCTTTGACTTTTGAGAAGTCATACCATGAAAATCTTGTTGGTCTTTAAGGTGTGACTGGACTTGAGTCTAGCATGTTTATTTCAACATTGAATTATCCTGATCCCGTGAATCTCCCAGAAGACATCCCACATTCTTAACTCAAACTTAGAATGATACTAATGACCAATAACAGTGTTCCGTGCGCCTTGGCATCTAGTCATGCCGGACACATGACCACGGAAACGTCTTTGGACAGCACTGGCTCTCCGACTTGGAAACGGAGATGAGCACTGCATCCCTGGAGTTGGATTCAACTGGCTTTCGAGCAAGGGAAACCTAAAGACCAATGCTCCCGCTAAGCTTTGGAGTCTTGCGAGCAAAAATTCTACTTTGTGAGTTACTGGCATTAAAATTGTGAGCGAGCGATTGGGCTGCTGCGTAAACTAGTTTGCTCTGGAGCCATCCCTTCCTGAGCTGAGACAAAAATGTGTGAGCTGGAGGCTAAAAAACTGTGAGCTAGCTTACACTAATTCAGCTTAGAGGGAATACTGCTAATGACCGGTGACTATTCCACGGAAGAAGGGGGCGAACACCAACAATGCTGAATTCTTCACATATTCACTGTAAGAAGATGTTCAAAGACATGGCGTTGTTTAAACCATCCATTTCAATGGTCTAGCGATAACACGCTGGCTAAAATATACTTTTTCTGCACCCGGCAAATACCTTTGTTATTAATAAGCAACTTGGATCTTAAACACCACAGTCCAAAGGACAACAAAATATAAATATACTGATAATAACTATAACCATTGTATCTTCAGTTAATGTTTTTAGAAGCTGAGTATTTAGATTTTGGTATGTAACTTCTAAAAAGTCAACCCAGAGTTCTCCAAAGAGGGGAAAGGCCCGGTAATCCAACTTTCAACAATGTTATTTAAATGTTTAAGAGTTTTGATCCCCCTGAAAAAAAATAAAAATCCAGTGGCACCCTGGGATAGCCGAACAAAAGCATGGTTTCTGGGGGGAAAACATTGTCCCTTTCAGAATGTTAATCAAGTATATCACTTGCTGGAACACCCCAGCATGTACACTTTTGCTCATATCAACAATTAAATGAATACATTTATTAAATAGTCTTATCTCTGGAAACGATAGCTTGTAATTCATGCTAACTAGATAAACCAAAGTAAATTTTATTTCAATTCTCATTTCTTTGTTAAAAAAAAAAAACTTTGTAGATGGTGCGTATCTCATGATTAACGGACAACCGTCTAGAGCATCCCATCCCCTCTAATCTTCCTAAAATCCCTTTTCATCCGATTGTTTAAGACGGCTTGAAAGGCTAACACCAAGACTAAGACTACAGCACATGGAAGGGGTGGGGGGAGAGAGGGTGCCTTTGTAGGTTAGCTAATTAAACTGTTTGTCTTCTGAAACATTTAACTGGCTTTAGAGATTATTCTAATTAAGAATGATGTTAGATGTATTTTTTAATGTAGCTATTAAAATTAATCATAATCCAGCAATCTCATGCAATGAACTATGTAAATAGAGATGTGCTTCAAATCCTGCTCCTTTTCCCACCCCCCTTGCTCGTGGAAGGAGAGCGTCACGGAAGCCACGAAAACATGCGTTCCAATTCTAATTAATTTTTAATTAGGAGCTGTTCGCAAACCAACAACTTTTATCCATTTATGCTGTTGTGTAAAGTAAACAAGCATGTTCTCAACAGAGCCAGACACCAGGGGTCGTTTTCAAATCCCGCAGCAATTCCACGACCCCTCTGTTCACACTGCATGTTTTCCTTTCTGTGTTTTACAACTTGCCTGTTGAATTGAAATAAAGCGCTGCTTCTGATTAATTTTGCTAGGTTTTGCAACTTGGCTGGTAATATATATATATATATATATATATATATATATATATATATATATATATATATATATATTTGAGCTCTCATAAATATTGTTGGCAGGGAACTGGAAGAAAAAAAAAATCCCAAGAACGGGGCCCTACATTACAAGCATGCGCGCACTCACTCACACACATGCACGCACGAGCTGGCATTCAAACAAAAAGAACGGGTAGTGGCAAGGAGCCAAGATGCAAATGGTCTAGTTAAAAATAGTGCAATTTCCCCTTCCTTCCCTTAAATTATAAGGCAACAAAATTAAAACGGGCAAGAGAAAGAACGTGTTATGGTAGCAATGTACACACACACACACACACAAACAAACAGGCGGCCTCTCTATCAGAACTCAGAAGGGTATTATACTCTAAACACTTTTTCTTCCCTTACTGCTGAAAGATTATACTGGTTATCCCATTAAAGTTGGTAAAATGCCATTCTTGTGTCTTAAAGCTCTAGCATTGGGGGTCAAGAAGTGTGTGCCGCTTCTTACAAGGCTAGTGCGGATGTAATCTTCCCGAAGTTACAATAATTAATGTTAAGCTTCTTTAGCAATACGTTTCTGAAAGAACCTGGCTGATAATATACTTAGAGCCTGGCTAGCTGTTTGTGTTTCTAAGCAAGAAAATGCATTCTATGCCACTCACGTCCTTCAGCTTAAATCTTTAGTCAAACTAGGGTGATGATGAGCTCTGTTTGACTTATGAGTAGCAATAATATTTAAATTTAGGAAGAGGAAATATTCCGGAGGGGGGGTCGGGGAGAAAGGGAGGAGGGGCAAAGTCACAACTTTCTAAGGTTTACCGCCATTAACCTTAAGGAGAGGTACACACTTAAGAGTTCTTTGTTTTTATCTCAGATTAAGCAAGTCCTACAAGAAAGTAATCTGTGCAGGTAAAAGAATTTGCGCGGGGAACTAGTCTCAGTCAATTGATACGAATGCTGCTTAAATTACTAGTGGAAACCTTTTCACAGTACCAAGCTGGTTCATCGCAGGTGACCAACTCTTCTGCTTTACAGCGCTACATATATTTATGAGTGTGATTAACTCACTGCATACTTTTCAGCTGCTGTAAATGGGATGAACGAATCAACACCGAATTTTCAAAATATAAGAATTTGGCCCACAACGTTAAGCCTGCTGGTTTGTTGACCAACGCTGCAACCCTAAACACACATAGCTAAGAGGCAACCTCCGAATGAGCTCACCAAAATGAATCACAACCAAACTTTCAAAAGATAAGAATCTGGCCCGCAACGTTAAGCCTACTGGCTTGTTGACCAAGGCTGCAATCCTAAATATGCTTAACTAAGATGCAATCTCCTACTGAGCTCACGGAAATGTCAACATAAGCAAAGTTTAAGATCCATCTAATACATCTTGTTTGTAGGTTCGGTGGCAAGTAATAATCCCTTATTTTTGGCAATTTTACAATTTAATGATATAGATAACTTTTATGCCCTTGAGAGTCACATTGCGTAAAGGCTGGCTGGGTTGTGCCCAATGACACTGTATATTCAGCATTAATTCATCCCTCCCTCCTTCCTTCCCCCCTTTCATTGCTTATAAAACAACATTTAAAATATCTGGTTAATGATGGCAACATTTCTGGAACATGAACAATCTTTTCTCTCTCTATAGATATATCTTTAGAAATTTTAACCTAGGGTTTATTTTCTTGTTCTGGAAGCCTCAGAAACTAGCTTATGGCCCAAGTGGAAAGAATATTAAAAGAGAAACTATAGAAACAACTGGAAGAGCCTGGGACTTTGACCTGTCTGCCGTGAAACACAAAACCCCATGAGAACAGTCTTTCATTTGCTGGTAGGATTTCAAATTTTGGCAGCACATTGTATCCACAAAGTCTTTCAGGATCACATGCACAACATGTACACGAATGGGTACAGAATAAAAGAGATGCTCAAATCAATCCACACTCACACAAACGATGTGAAGTGGACCGTTTATGACGACTACTCCTCTGGGGTGGTATGGAAGATTCTTGGAGGACTTTGTGGAATCAGATTGGCTTCTTGCTCGTCATTTTCATAAACAACGGGCAAGAGTATTCATTTTCAGGCCCGACAGCCAGTTCATCAACTCACCTTGCTTTTTTGGACTAGAGAAGAAAGTGGTGGTGGGAAGGGGGGGAAGGGAACCTGTAATCTAGGAGCACAAAGCAGTCCCAGACAGCTTACTGGCAACTTGATCCCGAGACAGGTCCAACAGCGGTTTCGCAGCCCTAAGCGTGGTTAACAATGGTGTCAGCCAGCCCTGAAGCTGTACGAAAAAGCCAGCCAGATAGTGCTGCTGCACCCAGGAAATTACATTCTGGAGCTGGCTTCTGGGTAATATAGCTGTTAGGCAAGTTCCCACCACAGCTGTTGGCTAGTACGAAGATAAGAAAAGAGATACACAACGGAGGCAATATTCTCGGCCTTCCCAAATCAGTCATCCAATTACCTGATGGCCCAATTTCAACCGTGCTCCCTGTTACTGTGTTTTGCGGTATGCTCCCATGAGAAGCTAACCGTGCATGTTATACATACAGTACCTCATGCAGACAAGCTGAGAAGCTATCCGCAATATTTGTTATAATGTTATGGAAACGGGGTAGGTTTACAAGGAAAGCTATATCAAAATCTACAGTTATTTCCAATGTGGGGGCCTGGTTTCTAGCCTCCTCTGTTCAACTATTTAACTGGACTTTTTGTGTGTGTGTGTGTTTGTGCGTGATTCACAACTGTGTGACTCTCCAGTCATCATTAATGAAAGTCATAATGCACACAGGGTGTCTATGTATACTTGAGAACAAAACTCGAGACCACCTTGAAGACCACACAAATTTACCAGGGTATAAGCCTTTGTGAGTCAAAACTCACTTCATCAGATACAAACAGAATAAAGACCCCCTCAGCCCTTATGCCCTGGTCACAGGTTGGCAGGGGTACTACAAGGGAGGGCCAGTTAGAGATCGGAGGCAGATATACAATGCAAAATGTAATCAGCTTGATTAGAGCTAGGAGATACGCACAGAGGTGGGAAATCCAGAAAATTAGCATCCATAATGGGATAAGAATCCCATGTCCCTAATCAAGTTTTTTTAATTAGGATTCCCGTTTCATTCTACTATTTATTTATTTTATTTATTTGTTTCGATTTGTATCCCGCCCTCCCCGAAGGCTCAGGGAGGCTAACAGTGGGCATAAATGCCAATTTAGACAACATAAAACAATATCAACAGATAAAATTATAAAATCAGACAATACAACATCAACACAACATTTAAAACCAAGATGACGGGAGTGCGATGGCACGGGTTATCGAGGTGGGATATCGAAGGTGGAATAGCGGCAGTGGCGGCTCCTACTCAAAAGCCTGGCGGAAGAGCTCTGTCTTACAGGCCCTGTGGAACTGGACAAGGTCCCGCAGGGCCCAGATCTCCTCTGGGAGCTCCTTCCACCAGGTAGGAGCCGCCACCGAAAAAGCCCTGGCTCTTGTGGCTACTACTACAGACTATAAGGGCTACCCACCTGGAATTGTGTATACTTTAGTAGACCTCAAGTCTACCAGCTCTCCTAAGTGCCCAATATATAAACATACACACAGCAATTTTGCAGAGAACAAGAAGGCCTGTTACGTAGAAGCAAGACTAAAGGTGTTGTCCATCAACATTTGCTACGAAGAGATTGAATTTTAGTATTTGCAGAGCAATATACCAAATAGCACTGTGTGTCATGCCTTATTGGTTTATCATTCAGATAGCACCCCTATGGAACTCTTGGCAAATGTTGATCTTTAAAATAGGTAGGGTTACACAGGATTTAATAGCATGATTGCAGACCTGATTCTGGTCTTGATTATAGATACTATGAAGTGTGTGTGTGTGTGTGGGGGGAAGCATACATATTTGCTACTGACAGAGTTACAACTGCATAAACCCAGTATCAGGGTGACCGGAAATAAGATATTTAATAAAAACTGGAAGAATACACAGGATACTGAACAAAACACAAAACACCCTGTGAAAAATCAGACCAATCTTGCTGGTGTCTAAGAAAACATGTACACTAGCAATTCTGAGTAGGAAGTAAATCCCGATGAACCTAGTGGGACTTACTTCCAAGTAAACACAATGAGCGATGGATGGGCTGCCGGATGATGAATTTTAGATATTATTCATTAATCAGTGGTGCATATATGTTGGAGACGCAAATGAAAGGCGGTAAAATTTAGGAAAAACAAACACCAGAAAGACAAGGGGGAAATAAGAATATTAAACCAACTTTGCTATTCCCCATACAACAGGACTCTAAATTAGCATACAGTTTGAAACGTTACAATACAGTGATACCATCACATCTCTTGCTCTCGAGTGAATTGTGTATTTTTTTTTTACACAACAGAACTCTTCACGTCCCACCACCTGCTCCTTGTGCATTAACTCTTTACTCAGCCAAGACTGAAAATTCGGAAATATAAAAACGAGGCGCTTCTGAAGGACATTGAGCTCCCTCTGGTGAAGGCATAACAAGTTTATTAAGTAAGCACCACCTCTGGAATTATAATCCCCTCTGGCTTCTTCGACAGAGTTTATTGGTTCAATTTTCATAACCATGAGCATCATTAGGGCAATGCAGTAATTAAGAGTTGTTAGAAAGTGAATTCTCAAACTGCAGATTAGAAAATTAAACTATTTCCTGATTACATATTAATGGAGCACAACAATAGCAGTTGCCATAAGCTTGGAAGGCAACCAAGGGATAAATCTGTGTACTTAATTACCATAAACAATGGCTGCATAGAAATGAAGTTTTATGCACATTCCCTTCTGTAATATGTCTGATATCAGTACACACTTGACAATTCTTGTTCAATTATCTCTATTATTTAATGCGCTGTGAACGGCTCTGTGTAAATAAAATTAACCACCCCAATTACTTTGAATTCATCTAGGGACAACATAATAAAAAATGTGAAGAATTCTGTGCGCCTATTAATCTAAAACATTACAGAAGCTTTCAGTAGATTCTCTTGTCTATATTTATTTTGTCTACATTTATGTTGGTGTGGTGCTAATTCAATTATATTTGCAATCAGTGTTCAATCAGCCGCCAAACTGGTTTTGTGTGGATGTGGCTTTTTATTTTTGTTTGTTGTATTAATGCGGTACCAGAAAGATGATTTAATTGCATCATATAGAATCTCATATGGAATACGACTTTGCTTCTGCCTCAACTGGAAATTATAGTAAAACCAGCAAAACGAAAACACTTAAGGTGGGAGTTAGCAAACAAAACATATCCATCAACCATGCGTTTATTTAAATGACTGGTTGGGGGAAATATAAACAAAAACGACAACTAGACAAGTTAATGCAGAGATTACTCAAAGCCTTTCTAAGGCTTTGGAATTTCAGACAATTTCCCCCTCCCTGCAACCTAGCAAACGACTAAAATATACTATAGAGAACTGCTTATACCTGTCCCCTCAAAACTGTTGATCACTTGGAGATAATTGCTGGATATATCTTTTACATTATCCACATTTTAATCTGATCAAAACAAGTTTGTACCAATTTATCTGATATAAAATTTATTTATATCACATCTAGGTCATGCCAATCAGCTACTGAAAGATAGTTAATTTAATTATTTAACAAATTATCCAATTTTTGCATCAATGGTGGCCTGTTGAATAAGAAGAAAACCAGTTTAAAAACGGAAAAATCAGTGCGCACAAATAGTCATGGCTGAAAAAATGTAAGAAAAACCAAAACCAAAAGACTGAAGAAAATGATCTTTAATTGGCACTGAAAGACACCAGGATAGGTGTTTACCTAATAAAAACCTGGCGAGGGAGTTCCAACATCTTGGAGCTACCACACAGCAGGCCCTGCTTGCTATGGCCAATCACCTTGCAACTGACAGCGAGGGTACATGGAGAAGAGGGGCGTCTGCCGAAGATCATAGGGCAGGGGTGTCAAACATGTGGCCCGGGGGCTGGATCAGGTCCCCAGAGGGCTTCTAGCAGGCTCGCAGTGGAACTGGCCATCTCCTGCTTCCAGTTCTGCTGCTGCTGCTGCATCATAGCTTGCTTCACCCAATTCTCTCAGTCACTCAGCCATTTCATGTTTTCCCCTGGGTCCTAGACTCAGAATTCTGAGCATGAGATTTCTGTGGTGAATGTCGATAAATCAAAAGTAGGTTTGCAGCTTACAGAGCTAATGTTTTAAGCAGGGCTTTTTTTGTGGAAAAAGCCCAACAGGAACTCATTAGCATAATAGGCCACACCCAACAGCAGACACTCATTAGCATATTAGGCCACACCCCGACAGCACAGCTCATTAGCACATTAGACCACGCCCCGTGTTACCAGAAGTGTGGTCATCCAGCCACACCCACCTTTTGCTTCTTATTCTGTTTACCACGTTTGTTGTCAAAACCCAGGGCTTTTTTGTAGCAGAAACTCCTTTACATTTTTCTGCTGTGGGGTGTGGCCTGTTATGCTAATGAGTTCTTGCTGGGCGTGGCCAGCTCGGGAGCCAGCCAGAACTCCGTTCCTGTGCGTTCCTGCCCAAAAATAGCCCTGGTTTTAAGTATGTTTTTATTTTAAGTTAAAAAAAAAATCTTTGTGTTTGTGTCCTTTATAAAGTTTATATCTCTGCTACCTGGCATTACATTTTATGACACACGTGGCCCGGCCCGACAAGATCACGTTTATGTCAGATCCGGCCCTTGTAACAAATGAGTTCGACACCCCTGTCATAGGGTGCAGCAGGATTATATGGCAACAGTCAGTCCTTAATATGCAGACAGGTAGCCGGTGCACATTTTTCTGAAAGACGTTTTTCACACAGAGGAAGAGGCTACAAAATGGGGATGGAGCATTTTTACCCGTTACCTCGGCCAGACTCTCCTCCTCTACTGTCGGCAAGGGTGGGAGGGAGAAGAGCTGCTCTAACATTAACGAGCTGAAGCTTAATCCAGAACGAGACGGAGGTACTTTCTTTTTAGAAGCATGGCTAACCTGTGGGATGGGGCTATATTTTCATTGAAGACCCGGGTTCTCTCAGGGCTATCCGCCATGCTTCAGACGTGGGGCACCCAGAAAGGGACCTGTGATGAGGACCTGAATGCTCGGGCTGTTCCATATGGAGAAAATGGCCCTCGAGAGTTTGTGGCCCCGGACTGTATATTTCAAAAGCCTTAATCGGTTTTGAATTGGATCTGGAAACTAAGTGGTGACTTCATGTAAATGAGATAAAAGTGGAACGACATGCCGCTTAGTGGCCTGTTCACCAACAACCTGGCTGCCATTTTGTGGGAAAGCGGCGGTTTCCGGGCATTCTTCAAAGACAAATCCAGGCTTGAGAGGAGACGGGTGGAGCGTAATGGCAGGGTCTCGGTTAATTACTCTCAGCATTCCACAATTAAGGATACATCTGCCCATCAGTCTCCAGTTTTGGCATATTTATTTCCTTCACTATGTTTTCCACCCTGGAATTAGATCTAAACAAATTAAACCCAAACACATGGTAACCAAGCTTTTTATTCCTGTTTAGTCCTTGAATTGGTTAAACATCTTCATTATGCTGTATGCTAATTTACTGCTCACCCTCTACCTGTATGGATGGACTGGTAATTTCTACTTCATTGTATCGGAAGAAGTGTGTGTGCACACGAAAGCTTATACCTTGAATAAAACTTAGGTAAAGGTAAAGGTTTCCCTTGCTCGAAAGCCAGTCGAATCTGACTTTAGGGTTGCGGTGCTCATCTCCATTTCCAAGCTGAAGAGCCAGCGCTGTCCGAAGACATTTCTGTGGTCATGTGGCTGGCATGACTAGACGCCGAGGCGCACGGAACACTGTTACCTTCCCACTGAAGCGGTACCTATTTATCTACTTGCAATGTCTTGCTTTCGAACTGCTAGGTTGGCAGGAGCTGGAACCAGAGACGGGAGCTCACTCCGTCACGTGGCACTCGGGTACTGAACTGCTGACCTTCCAGCCTGCAGTTCAGCATCTTAACCACTGAGCCACCGCAGCTCCAATAAATAAAACTTAGTTGGTCTTAAAAGTGCCACTGGACTCAAAACTTTGTTCTTTTCTTATGCAGGATGTGCTACAGATTTCACTCTGGATGCCACATCCCTCTTATCTTAGAAGGGGAGCAACTGGTAAATCAGCCAGAACTCGTTAAATATATTTCTATATTGTCAAAACGTTGGTACAGGAATCCTTTGGGGGATGTGGACAGAATTATGAAGTAGTTAAAAACTGAATAAGGAAAAACTACGAGCTGGCATTAAAAAGGAAACTCCACCTTTCATAGGGGAACGAAAAGGAAAAACTTAAATTAGTGAACCAGAGCCATAAGATACATTTACTAGTAAACAAATGTATCTGTTAGTCCCAGGCCCCTTGACCTTTCTGAACCACTGGGTGCCTTGGGAAATCTGACGCAAGGTGGTGGGGGAACAACCACAAAATGGATGTCACAGGGGGCAGAGCCAGCCACAAAATGGCAGGAAGCGATGTTATGCATAACTCTAGGTCTTTAGCATTTCATGTACAAGCTCTGTTTAATAGGATGCATTTTTAAAGAAGAAGAAGAGGAGGAGATTGGATTTATACCCTACCCTTCACTTAGAGTCCCAGAGTGGCTTACCTTTCCCTTCCCTTCCCCACAACAGACACCCTGTGAGGTAGGTGGGGCTGAGAGAGCACTTTGGAGAACTGCCCTTTCAAGGACAGCTCTGACAGAACTATGGCTTGCCCAAGGTCATCCAGCAGCTGCAAGCGGAGGCGTGGGGAATAAATAATGGTTCTCCCAGATTAGAGTCCGCACACTTAACCACTACACCAAAAATGAACAAATCATTTAAAGATAATAAAAATGAATAATTTCAAAATAATCCTTATTTAGCTAGCTAAGAAACATTCCTCTGTCTCTTTCAGATCACCAATGGCCAACCTTTCAGATCTCTAATGGCCAATCAGAAGCTCCACTGGCCACACTCACTTTCTAAAAACGCTTGGCGGGCATCAGGGGAGGTGTCAGCGGGCACTCTAGTGTCCACGGGCCTCAAGTTCGGGACCTCTGTGTTAGACTCGGCACCACAGATTTTTTTTTTAATTCCCCACTGATAAAAACATGCCTTAAAAGATGAATAAACTATAACTTTAGTTGATTATTCTGGCAATTACATTGATTAAAATTTGCAGCTCTGCTAACTACGATGGCAGATTACACTGCAATCACAAACGGTATCAGTTTATTCATGACTTAGAGAGTGGTCTCAGGGCGGTCACCACAGATAAAACACAATAATTGTTAAAAGCATAATCTAAAACCCGATTTCTGCCTCCGAAGAACTGTTTTGTTCTGATTCTTGACGAAATCCCGCTATTCCCCCCCCAACTTAACTATGAGGAGATGATCTTTTCTGGAGGAAAAAGAAGTCGCGATACACAAAGACTCCTAGTCCTCGAAGCATAAGCATGCTGAGCCAGTTACACCTTGTAAATGAAAATGATCAACACCGCCGGCAAATCGGGCACCTGTAATTTTAATTACCGCCAGTTTTAACACCTTTCAGAAAAGTGTTATTGCTTAAGTCGCATTCCTCTGATATTAAATTGAAACAAAATATGCCTGGTTCCCGCCCCTCCTCCGAAGCGACGGCGGCCTCATCTCTGTTCACGAGAGCGTGACGGCAACGGAGGCCTTCTTGGCTAACTGAAGCCATGGCCATAGGATAGTTTTAAAAGGTTTTCAGTAGATCTATGGGATCTCCTGTGACTCAGGACTACCATATGTGGAACTTGGTTATGCTAAGTAAGTAGCTGGTATACTCCTAAGTAAGCTCTAGAACAGGGGTCCTCAAACTTTTTAAACAGGGGGCCAGTTTACTGTCCCTCAGACCGTTGGAGGGCCGCCGCGTTCGCCCCTCCCCCCCACCAGCCTGCTCGCCCCCTCCCCCACGACCAGCCTGCTCACCCCTTCCTCCTCCTCAGCTCCTGGGCGCTCTTGCCGCCCAGGGCTGCTGGAGGAAGAAAGAGGCCGTGGAGGGGGGCGGCTTTGAGGGGGGCGGGGGCGGCAATTTGCCGCCCCTAAGAGCCCGCCGCCCTAGTGAGCGAGCCGGCAGTGCCTCTCCCGATGGGGCTACTCGGGAGGAGGAGCCTGGCAGGTGGGCGGGGGCGCTGCTGCGGCGCTCCCCGAGGAGGAGGCGGCTCCGGGCGCGGGGGGGGCGGGCATAAACACTCGGCGGGCCGCATAAATGTCCTCGGCGGGCCGCATGTGGCCCGCGGGCCGTAGTTTGAGGACCCCTGCTCTAGAATACTCCTAACATCAGGAGTCTTAGAAGTAACTTCTTCTTCTTGGGCTTTTTTTGTATTTTTCATATGTGTGTGTGTGTGAGAGAGAGAGAGTGTGCACCTGGAAGTCATGGTGACCTCTGGTGACTGACCCTTACTAGGGACCTGGAGGATATTCAGAGAGGTGGCTGAATGAAGCCTGCCCCCCGCCTCCCGACTGCTGGTATTCCAAGGAGGTCTTCCCATCCAAGTACTTGCCAGAGTCGACCCCGTTTAGCTTCCGAGATCTGACGAGATTGGGCTTGCCTGGGCAATCCGGGTCAGGGCAGCGGCAACTTCTATAGCAGTACGCATAAAATTTCAGTGTATGGCAGGGGTCCCCAACTTTTTAAAGCCTGCAGGCACCTATGGAATTCTGACCAAGCGTGGTGGGTGTAGCCACAAATTGGCTGTCACAAAATGGCTGCCGCAGGAGGCGCAGCCAGCCACAAAATGGCTGCCACGGCTTACCTTCAGTCCCACAGGGAAGATCCTTGTGCTGTGGTGGCTAGGGTTGCTAGCTCTGGGTTGGGAAATACCTGGAGATTTTGGGCATGGAGCCTGAGAAGGGCGGAGTTTGGGGCATTTTGCCATGGAGTCCAACTTCCAAAGCAGCCAGGGGCTTTTCTCCAGGGGAACAGATCTCTGTCATCTGGAGATCAGTTGTAGTAGCGGGTTATCTCCAGCTACCACCTGGAGGTTGGCAACCCAGCCCGTAGCTACAGTGGGGCATCTCGGGGCTAGGCCCCCCGACTTGCTGGCAAGGCCCCCTGACTTCCCATCCAGCCCAGGGCAACACAGCCTTCTCCCTTGGATTAATTTGATTAGCCAGTGCCCCCTAAGAAATTTAAATGCCCCCTGACTTAAAAAATCCTGGCTATGGGCCTGTGGAAACCCCAGTTGGAGGCAGCTGCTGCCAAAACGTTTTCAAAGATCTGTACAATCAATCAAATCTCCAGTGGCCAATCAGAGTCCTTGCTGGGCAGAAGAACCACCTGACCCCGCCCACTTTCTAAAACATTTGGCCTACACCAGGAATGGTGTCAGCTGTCACCACACTGGGGAGTCTTGGTTCAAGGATTTCAGAAGTACATCCTAAGAACATTAAGAGAAGCCAATGCTGGATCAGGCCAATGGCCCCTCCAGTCCAACACTCTGTCACACTTTGGCCAAAAATACCAGGTGCCATCAGGAGGTCCACCAGTGGGGCCACAGTGTATCCGCCAAACCACAGTGTAGGTACCAAAGCCCACATAGATCATCTACACGAGCCACCTTTTCCATTATTTCAGTGTTGTGGCTCAGTTCTGCGGATGCACAAGTAGTGCTGTTGCCGGTCCTAAAAGCAGATGCACTTGCACCCATGGGAGCAAGACACGCACAGTGCAGCACTTGTTCACATGAATAAAAAGCCCTCATGTTAAGCTGCTTACACAAATCTTCTCTTTAGACTAACAGTAAAGAAATCACTCCATAAACATAAAATGCGGTTGCATCTTCCAAGAGACACATTTTTAAAATTTTATATAAAATATTTGTGTCTTGCCTTTTCTTGTGGCTCAAAGAGCCTTACAAAGTCACAGGCGAAACATTACCATTTAAAACCAGCAGAATAAAACAGCAGATAACTCTTCTCACTTCCAAAGGGTGCTTACAGTATACTGTGTTAAAAGTCCTGGTTGACTAAAACGGCCTCGCAGAGCCCCCTGAAGATTTCTAATGATGCTGGCTCCCGTTACCTCTTCAGGGAGACCATCCCAGAAAGCGGGTTGGTGCCGGGTTGGCCACCTTAAATGGTCGCACACAGGGACATATGAGAGGATCCCTTAGATATATGGGCACATTGAGTGGGACTTGGATTCAAACTGGCAGCCAAGCTGTTTTAAGATAAGTGAAATATGTCCCATTGGCCAACGGGCCAACCTGCTTTTCAAAGAACGCTAGCTGCGTGAGCTCCCCCAGCTCTTAACCTGATCTGCAAAAGGCAGCTCCACTCCATCCAAGACAAGTAGATCCAGTCCCTCTAAATCAGGCCCGCAGCCACTGGAGGGGGGCCTCTGGGGGCAATGACCCCTCAGACAATTTTTTTTTGAAAAAAATAATTAAAAAAGAGTAAGATGCATGTGGGTGTTCCACAATGACCCCAGGCACAGTCAGGGAAGATTCGGTCTCATTTGTTTCTCTTTTTTCCAGGCCAAAAAATACATAGGTTTTAAAAAATGCAATGCAATAAAATAAAATTGCAAAAGATAAAATGAAATCGCAAAATGCAAAACACAGAGAGACGGATATTCCCGCTTATGCAGAAAAGCACCCTGGAGTTGAGTCTCTCCAATCAAAAGGACTAGAGGAGCCGGAGCTGCTTCGCCTGCCGCTGCAAGAGGAGCAGCAGGCGTGGCTGGGGTGCCCCCCTCCGATTTTCCCAGGCCCCACCAACCAAAAATTTTCTGGCTACGCCCCTGCTCTAAAGACCCTGTCTTCTCAGCCATGATCACCTCTGTCCAATCTGGATTTTGCGTCAGCTTCTGAGAGCCAGTTTGGTGTAGTAGTTAAGTGGGCGGATTCTAATCTGGGAGAACCGGGTTTGATTCCCCACTCCTCCACTTGCACCTGGCTGGATGACCTTGGGCAAGCCATAGTTCTGATAAGAGCTGTTCTTGGGAAAAGAGCAGTTTCTGTCTCTCAGCCCCACCGACCTCACAGAGTGTCTGTTGTGGGAAGGGAAAGGACTTTGTAAGCTGCTCTGAGACACCTTTGGGTAGTGAAGGGCAGGGTATAAATCCAATCTCTTCTTCTTCTCTTCTTCTGCCTTAGCGGTCTGACTACAGCTTCAGAGCTGTGGGTTCAGAGCCATGATGCATCTGGACGCATGGATCACGAAATACAGAGCTGGGTATCCCCTGCTTATTAACGGCATCCAACCCCGGAGATCCTGATGAGCTCATTCGGCAGCTTCATATAAATACTGAAGAGAATGGGTGGGGGGACAGAATCCTGTAGAACTCCATGTGAAAAATCCTCCAGTGGAAACTCTGCATCTGATTAGGCAAACTGCTGAAAGGCTATTCCCGTGACAACAACTCCATATTGCAACGGACAGATAAGAACGGAGCGGTCAACAGTGTCAAAGGCCGCTGACAGATCCAACCGGATCAACGCGGAGGATTGTCCCCCGTCCAGTGTTAAACAAAGATCATCCACCGGAGCAACTAAACCCGTCTTGGTTCCAAACCCAGGCTTGAATCAGGATTGAAATGGATCAAGGACAGATGAGTCACCCAGGAAGAGCGGAGCTGCTTTGCCACTACAAACTTTACCGCCCTCCCCAGAAAAGTTACATTGGAGATTGCTCCATCTTTAGCGACTTCTTCCTTTGCCAGTGAAGCAAAGTTCTAATGAAGGCTTCCGTCAAAGGTCTGGGGAAAGCCCCCTGAGTGAGACATTGATAATTTTAACCAACGGCTTCAACACCTTTCCTTGGCACGGTTTTAAAAGTCAGCATAGGCACATGTCAAGAGCGCAGGTGGTGGTTCTCACAAAACTGTCAGCATCCGTTGGCAAAAATCAGTGCAAAACTACGTAGGACAAGTAGGACAGATACTAGATCTACTCTACACTTTGCCTCCAAGTTGGAACAGATGAGAGACAACTTACCAGCAAAACTCCCCTCGCAGCTAAGGGCTGAATTCATATCACCGTCATCATGCTTCCGGAGTTTGCACTAATACAGTGGAAAGTTCTGTGCAGATACTACACTTGTGCTACTTGTGTGATGTGTTCACCAGTGGGTTGTTGCAGAGTTCTGAAATGATTCAGGAATACAGTGCCTGTGCCCTTTGTCCTCTTTCTGCTATCATGTTACGAGCTTATGAAGTAAGGCCATACTGTAAATATACATGGTGCAGATAGAGCTGAAGTCACTGCTACGTACAGAGCTGACAGTAAGGTTTGGAGATTCCAGTCTAGATGCTAAAAGGAACTGGAAGATGCAATGAATCCTGGGAGCCTGGCGGCGGGAAAAGATTTGCAAGACAGGAAGACGGGCTGGGATAAGAGAAGCCAATGTTGGATAAGGCCAGTGGCCCATCCAGTCCAACAGTCTATGTTACACAGTGGCCAAAAATACCAGGTGCCATCAGGAGGTCCAGCAGTGGGGCCAGGACATTAGAAGCCCTCCCACTGCTGCCCGCCCCCAAGCACCAAGAATACAGAGCATCGTTTGCCCCAGACCGAGAGTTCCTATCTATACCTTGTGGCTAACAGCCACTGATGGGCCTCTGCTCCATATGGATGTAGGGATGCCAGCCTCCAGGCGGGACCTGGGGATCTCCCAGAATTCCAGCTAATCTGAGGTGGATGGGACTTTACGGTATTGCACCCCCCATCCGTCCCAAGCTCCACCTCAAACCTCCAGGAGTTTCCCAACCTGGAGTTGGCAACCATCCACCCCCTGCCAGTGGCTGGGAGGGACCAGGCGACCCTACCTGGATCCGATGGCAATGAATCTTGTTTGGGCAATAGGGTGTCTGTTGCGTGCCTGTATTTTGGGCTACTGGAATAGGACAACAGCTTTAACGGAATCCGTAGGACCGAAACCGGTCTGTCCCTCCCCCTCCCTCCCAAAACCGGCCACTTCCTGTCAAAGAGATACCCATACATAAGCTGTTTTTCTAATAGCACTTTCTATATAAGTGGCGGCGGGTACTGCCAGAGAGATCCCAATATGAAGACAAATAGGATATTGACAGAAGAACGGAGGTGGTACATCAAATCCTCTATTTTATGACGTCTGGAGAGATCACGTCCTTCAAGCAAGAACACCTACCTCAAACGCAGCGTTGTTTGTTGCAGACATCATGTAAGAAGAACGTTCTAAACAAAACTAAGAAACACGTCCTCTTCCCCTGTACTTACAAAAAAGTTGACTACGGCTTTATCAACCGCAGCATTTCGGGGCGTGCAAGGACCATCACATCAAGCCTCCGTTCTCAACCAGGGTATCAAACGGTTCTACCACAGATCTGACGGTGTATGAAATTAGTCTCTAACAGCCCATTTTTATACATCACCTCTTGCCAAAAAAAAGAAGAAGATTCACTCTTTCATATTTGCTATTTAAAGTAGTAGGCAAATAGGGGCAAAAAATATTAGGGACCCCCTCCCCCACTTATAGCTACATCTATTCTCAGAAGCGAATAGACAAGAACCGACTTTTCGTACCTGAGTGTATGGAAACAAGAGCCTATAATATTTTCTTGAAAACCTCTTTCACTCCCATGCCATATATTACTTTTTCAGTCTCATATTACGGGGGGCGGGGGAGAGACAAACAGGAATTGACTAGGTAATTACTAGAAAACAAAAACGCACCCCCCCATACATTGTGAGCGTATGCTTGCCTTTCCTCTCGTCATTATACGTGATTTAATGTACTTGACATAATACCTTGAACCTTTACGCAGTGCAAATTAATAACAGCATCTGCCCGAGATTTTTAGTTAATGTCAGTAATTTATGGCTTGCCAGTGTAAAAGCCCGACTTTTAAGGCTGTGCTGACATTAGCCCCGGGGTTATACTCGCTTTACAGAGACATGGGGGTGTTGAGACAAACACATTCGCTTGTGTCGAACGTTATTTAATTTTTCCGTTGCATCATCAGAGGGGCTGTTTCCGAGCACTCGACATTTGTGAATCTCGGCCCCGGCCTGTTTCCCCCCCTCCTGTGACAGAAATCATTTTTTTTTAAAAGCCATCTAAGATGTACTGTGGGTTTGGATCTCACCGTAACAATATGGTTTACAAAATCCAACTCGAGGCTTTAATCCCTTTTTTTGACGGTACCAGCGACACAAAGTATTACACACTTTAAAAAAAAACCCACCCTGCCTTCCTTGGAGTGTGTGTATGTGTGTGTATATATACAAAATTGTGGAGCATCAGTAACCAGATAGTATTCTCAAATTTCAGTGATCTAGTCAGTGGAGCCTTCCCCATGCAGTGTGCTCTGTTTCATGTGGTACATGGCTTTAGCTGGCCAAATCTTTTTCCCCCCCACTGAATCAGTAGAACGGTAAAGATCTTACTCCCTTCTCCCTCTCTCTCCCTCCCTCTCTCTCTCTTTTTTTTTTTAGCAGTAGCATATCAATGAAGCACAGATGTGTCTTCCAACTCTGCATGGATGAGCACACTGTTCAATAGTGCTGGCTCACGCGGTATCAGGGCAAGTTATCACTTCCCATGAAGGCACTCTTATCGCCGGGGCCCAGAGAGGTGGCTGCAAATCGCAGCCTCTTTATTTCCAAGGCAGTTTTGCTGAACATTCAAGCTTCAAAGATTCACACTTCCAAAACTCTATAAGAGTTTGTGAACGCTCAATTTGCCAAAACTGTTTACAGTGTAATTGGGCACCGTACCTGTGTCCATGAGATAGCGGAGGCGCTTCTCCACCCGCGCGGCTCGGGTGTCAATTTGCTTCTGCTCATTCTCCAGCGCTGCCAATTCTCCCACAACATACTGACTGGTGTCTTTGAACCCTTTCTGTTAAAGAGAACAAACAAGAAAGAAAATACATCACCTTGTTAAGTTGGCAATTTTTTTCCCCCCTCTCCCCTGCTTTCTGGAAACACTTAGCGGGCCACTTACTTAAATATCATGCTCGCGCGTAAAAAAAAAAATAGGAAAACACTCGCGATTTATGAATCCCACCCATTTGCCAGACTTCGTTGTGAGGCATAGTGTGTTAAGATACCACTCCTCGAAGGCTGGCTTTATGGGTCCGAGCGCCTTTCCTGACTTCTTAAAGAAGTCTACAGAATTTTCCCCCTCTGTGTGAAATCTATTCTGCTACAAGCTCAGAGTCCAAATATAGCCCATTCAGAGCACAGCTGGCTGGCTTTCCACTACAAAGGAAAAGGCCTCGTACACATTATTCATTTCTACACCTCCAACTTTTAAGCCACTGTCTTTTGATAAGGACGGAAAACTCAAGAATCTACTGAAAATGGCTAAAAACACAGAGGTTGGGGACTTAAAAAAACCCAAGTCCCGTGGAATCTCCTCTTTTTTGGCAGGGGGTATTTATTATTTGTGTAATTTCAAATGTTGACATTCGGCAACAACAACGCTACAAAGCTTCTTCAGGTGTTCCCTACAGCAATTTCTCGCCCCGCTACCCAACGGCCTGGCTAAAGCATCGCTAATTATTGTTGCTCAAAGTTCTTATCCTAACAAGTGATGACCAAATTCATTTACACAGATTCTCAGGTGCAGAAAACCAAAAAACCACCTCAAATCAAAAATGAAATAAAATTCTGCAAACCCGATGCTCTGGCTTTGATTCATCCCCCCCCAAATATTTAAATTTTCTTTCCAAGTCTTTCATATTACAAATGCTACTTAACACTTGGCCGGAAAAGAGGGGAGGAGATTTAAGCATTTTAGTCTGCAGTCCTATAGACATTTTCCTGTAAGTCTCACTGAATGTCATGGGACTTATTTATTTATTTATTGGATTTATACGCCGCCTTCTCAGCTGAAGCCGGCTCACGGCGGCTTACATAAAAGAATAAAAATGTGCAAGTAAAAGAAGACAGGAGGGCCTGGCGTAAACTGGTCCATGGGGTCGCGAAGAGTCGGACTCGACTGTGCGACTGAACAACAACAACAAAAGAATAAAAATGCACAAGTAGACCTGCTTCGTATTGATCCCCTAGGCCACCTTTCAAATCTTCTCACTCTGTGTGTACATGAGTGCAAACACACTAATCTAAGCTACCAGAGACCAGTGCTCCCTCTAAGCCGAGTTAGTGTGCGCTAGCTCACAATTTTTTAGCCCCTGGCTCACACATTTTTGTCTTCGCCCAGGAAGGACGGCTCCAGAGCCAACTAATTTATGCAGTAGTCGAATTGCTCACTCACAACTTTAATGCCAGGTGCTCACAAAGTAGAATTTTTGCTCACAAGACTCCACAGCTTAGAGAGAACATTGCCAGAGACCTGTTTCTTACTCTAGATTATAGCTAGGTCTCTTTCAGTTACATAAGGAATCTGCTTTCAAACCCTGTTTTGGAAAACATGGGACTTTAGAATCAACTGTGCTGAAGGGGTAAGAAAAATTGAAGCTCTGCTCTGGCATTTGATTTCAAAATGGCGACTGGAGGCAAAGTTCCATACAAACGTCCTACTGGAATTCCTATGAAATCTCTTACAAGCCTCTTCAGGGATCTTCATCAAGACAACTCCAGAGCAGGTTAAGGCAGGGATGCTTGTCTGAGGAACCCAACTGTCTATTCCAATGAGACTCTGGGATTTTTTTGTGTGAGGTACCTGTGGTACTTCCCCCTCCCCAGGCATTCCCAAGTTCCGAGGGGCAAATTGGTGGACATCAGGGCAACATTATATACAAGTATTGGTGCTTAACCCCCGCCCCCCCCAAAAAAAAACAACCCCTGGATGTATGTTCTGATATTATCTTTTGGGAAAAGGATAAACACTGGGATATCACCAACCCACACTTGTTGCTGGATAAGACAGCCAGTCACACATAGTGAAAGAGAATGATTCAACCCTTCGAATAGTTGCTGAGTGAATCAATGCAGGAATTTATGACTGAAAATGGAGATTCAGTGAAAGCTGATAGGGTAGTTCGTGCCTCTCTCACAACCAATGAGTGCTGGGCATGGAAATTTATGGGGGCACCTCCCACCCCCCACAACCAGCTCGGGGGGCGGCGGGGCTATTTTACTTGCTTTGTCCTTACAAGCATTCAAAAAAAGGGGGAAAATGGATGTTGCAGCCTCTGAAATATATGAGGGAAAAACCAAAGGGGCAGGGAAGGGGTGAGACACTAATAATAATAATAATGAAGCATTAATAATAATAATAATAATAATGAAGCACTAATAATAGTGATGAAACACTAATAATAATAATGAAAAGAGGAAAGGCAGTGATAATTTCTTTGTTGTTAGTACAAAATTTTGCCAGTGCCAGCTCTCAGGACCGCACAAAATACTGCTGGATTAAAAGGAATGCTGTGTCAGGATGAAACTTCCCTAGAGTTCATGTGTACGATTTGCATATATATTGTGAACTTGCTGAGCAAGACCTCTTCAGCTCTATTAAAGCACAACTGTTCTTAAGTAATACAGGAAAAAAAATTATCAGCTGGCAGATTGCTAAAAACGAGTAGCAGCCAGCCATTCGGTCCACAAGTAGGATGTTTCATATTCTCGAGGTGGCACTGAGCTGCCTCAGCCAAAAACAATCGCTATCATTTAGCAAAACAGTAGGCAGCAGCAATGTCCATCCTGAAGGAATAACGCACCCACACAAACACACACACAACCTGTGTTCCCTCTAAGCTGAGTTAGCGTGAGCTAGCTCAATGTTTTTTAGCCTCCGGCTCACACATTTTTGTCTTCGCTCAGGAAGGATGGCCTCCTGAGCAAACTAATTGATGCAGCAGCCAAATCGCTCGCTCACAACTTTAATGCCAGTAGCTCAGAAAGTAGAATTTTTGCTCACAGGACTCCACAGCTTAGAGGGAGCATTGCACACAACTGTGTTGTTGCCCCCCAGACAAAAATAAAAAAGCAGGGGGGGAAACACCCATATTCAGGTTAAAACTTGTTCCTTCTCTTTTCTGTCCTGCAGCTGTCCATCAAAAACAGCTTTCCCCCTGCGGTCTATCAAATATTTCCCTCACAAATCAATTTTACACATGATCAGCCCATACCCCTACTGAGCTGAACCTCCCTGTTAATTAAGTGAAGAAATTACCATATATATTATATTAATGCAAACATCATTCAGCTAGTAATTCACGGCTGATCTGGATAATGGAAAGGTTGAACACCCATTAACCCAAGCCAACAAAATGGGTTGGCTGAGAAATTCTAGCAGGTCTCATGTGACTCTTCCCTCTAACTGCAGCTCTGCGGTATCTGCTATTGTAATAATTAAAATCCTCCCGGTAGATCAATACTGGAATCTCTTTATGGGAAGTGCCCTGATGGAAATGTCTCAAGGAAGGCTGGGAGCTTGTGGAACTCTGAAAAATTCATTTTTTTTTTTATCTGACAATTATCACCACGCCGCAGACTAATTCAACAGCGCGGCCCCTCTCACTCTGCTTTGAATGCACTGGAGATTGACATCTAAGAAAAACCTAACATCTCATTTTAACAAATAAAAGGCACTATTTCCGCATACAGTTGAGAATTATCAGCAATCATGAAACCAGACAAAAAAATTAATATACATTAAGCACTTCATCTTCTGATGGCTTTCTCTGAGTTTCAGTTATCGCTGCCTTCTCCTCATTCCCTCTCTTTGTATCTTCCTGTATTGATCTCTGCCTTTTCATCTCTGGAAAAAAAAGGAAGGAAAGACATGTAAAAATTATTATAATACTTGATATTTGTGTATTGAAACGTGGACTTACATTATCTGGTTTTAATATATGTATTGTGGAATGTTATTAAATCACAAGATGGGTGGTGGCAGAGGTGGTGGCAGTGGTGGTGGTGGTGGTAGAGAATTTGCTTTTTTTACTTTCACCCACCTGGTCTGGTTTCAACATATTGACTGAATGACTGAAGCTGAGTTTTCCTAACTGCAGAATCCTTGCTGAACACGACAGGATTTCTGAAACGTTCTGTCGCCTTTTGTAATCGCTCAGCACGATGGTCTTCCATTTCATTCTGCCAGGGGAAAAGGGGGGGAGGGAATAATAAAAACCTCACACAAAATTCTTTTGCGTATAAATGCAAAGTTAAAAGTTTGGGAGATATATTTCAGCAGGAGAGTTTTATGCAGAGGAAAACCTCACGACTGAGGTTACCCCTTTATGTCAGATAGAAGTGATAATCAGGACCTAGAAGAAAGGAGGCGGCGTTAGGTCTCAAAAAAGTCTTACGCAGCCGTATATATAGCCCTGATTCATGATTTATCAGTTTCAAAAGCACTGTGGCTTTACTCTGTTCCACACGCTGGTTGTCCCAGTGAAGAATTTTGTCCTTCTGAATGGGCCCACCGGCTTGTTCGACAAGAATAACTCATTTCTGATTTTATGCCCATTGAGATAAACCACTAATGCTGGATGAAGGATAAAAGGCAGGATTATTATACTACCCCAATGAACTGCCATTTCGTCAGCTATAACTTTCCGAATCCAGATTTGTAAAGTAAGCCCTTTACAGCTAAGGAAAACGACAATGGCCCGGTCTTCCACAGCTCCCTATGTTAATACTGGTAATTCAAAACGGGTCTATCGACGTGAAATATCCCAGAAGACTAAACCACCACAGTGTGTGGAAATTGCAGATACCGAGGTGCTGTGTACCAAACAAATATTTCATTTTATACCCTAATCTATTATTATTTTTATTAAGTGTTTTGAAAGTAAATAGGGAAAGGCTAAGATGCATGACTAATAGCTAAGCCTGCTGAATGCTGAAACTGGTTATCAAAAGCTACCAAGACTTTGCCCTTCCTCTGCATTGAGACAATTGGTAATGAGGGAGTTCTCCAACGGCCTATTCTCTAGCCTCAAGGAGGCCTGGGATACCGAATCCTCCAGGGAAGGTAACAGTTTATCCTTTTTCCACAAACACAGAATGCCTCATTTATAGACGTGTAAACTGCATTTTATTAAAGAAAAAAAAAAAAAAAGACTCCCACAAATCCAACTCGAGGCTCAAAGCTCTCAGAGAACAGATGGACCTCACATTTTATTTATTACTCCATTAACAAAATAACTGCTTGGACCTACTGACTCCCCTTTGTTGTGGTGAGTTCAAAAAGGGGGGGGACGGGACACGGGACTCCCAATTAATTAAAAAGAGTGTATTTAAAAAAGAGAAGTGCCATTTTTTTTTTTGGTCACGTTGACTGGCACCGAATTGACCTAATGGTGTGTTATTTATTAACTTTTATTCCTGTCAGCGAACAAGCCAGTATGATTTTGGCTTCCTTGTGAGGAAAAGGATGGCTTCTCGCTGTTCACACAACAGCCATCCGACGGTTGAAGCCGAGGTCTTTACCAAAATAAACAAACACGGCTAATTTTTTTAGGCCTGGCAACGTGCTAAAATATCAGTGCGATTAGCCAGCAAATCCCATTTTAAGAAGCCTTTTTATGACTAGGGACTTCTGCCACTTTACAAATGTATTCCTCTAAGCCCGCTAATTCAGTTAGCCTTTTCAATCCATTGTATTATTTCGAGGCCGGCTTCATTTTGCATTAAATCCACTGCAGAAAGCTAAATTGAACGCCAAAAAAAAAAAAGAAAGAAAGAAAAAAAAAGAAAATCGGGCTCGATCTAGGCTTCCCTTTGTTCAAAAGATAGAGACTGAAAGTCCTTTGCTGCTGCCACACACTTTCATCACCAATTTATCGGAACCAACAGTGTAAGGGGGGGAAGCAATGAAAGTCATTGTTTTGGGGACTTCAAAGCATCTCTGTATCTGGGGGAAAGGAAATCCTTTCACTCAGCGAGCGCATACACCCACAGTCTGCAGGTGGGTGAAAAGTTAGACACAAAGTGCAACTGGCCCTCGGCCACCGAAATCTTTTTCACTTAGGAGTAAAGGGTATGGGATAATAAACTGGCTAGATGCACCAATAAGTATACAGAAATCTATGTTTACGTTGTCTGAGAGAGCGCGAGCGAACAAGAAAGCCAGTTCTCGTATACATACGTGTATGTCGTAACAGGATTTCTCTATCGCATGGGAACTGTGATGCACAAATAGCTAGATCTGAGTCCAGTAGCTCCTTAAAGAGCGACAGGATTTAAGGATATAAACTTCTGAGAGTCAAAGCTCCCTTCTTCAGAATGAGACGAACACGATTTTCGGGGTATATGTCAAAAGTTTATTCCCCGAAAACCTTGTTGGTCTCTAAGGTGCTGAAAGATTTGAATCTAACTATTTAGCAACAGATGAACATGGCTGTCCTCTGAAATGATGACCAAAATGTATCGCCTACCATTTCTTTCCATCCAAATCACAGACGCCCCCCCCCACGTCTCGGTTGATGAAGTACTTTGGTTTTGGTACAGGAAAGCCAAACAGATAGCTGAAAGGAAGGCCCCAGTCCACTCACACTCAGGGCCTCGGGGGGGGAAGCAGGGTCATTTGGCCCAGGCCTGACATTCTCGGGGAGCCTCACATTTACACTTTTGATGTTAATTACTAGTTTTGTATCATTGTTTTCACACTTCATTTTTAAATTTACGGCGGGGGGTGGTGGATCGAAAATGGAAGTGGCCTGGGCCTTTCTTGACCTCTGTGAGGGCTTGCTCACACTTAATGTAACTCGACGCTTTACTCTTCGCTTCACTGGAAGCTGGGTAGCTGTTTTGACTCCCTACACCTCCATAAATTCTGGGGTTCAGGGCGAGGCAAGGATCTTCACAGAATTCTCAACACAGTTGCCAATGGGACCAGTCACTGGATATACGATGAAAGACCCAGCATAAGAGAAATGGCCTTCATCAATACACAGGCAAACCTTAGGGACTGTATATATGCGATTCCACACAGCCACCGACTGTCACAGAAATTTTGACATGGGAGGTAAGTTTTATTTACTGCAAAGCACAAATCTGAACCCAGAATGCTCAAGTACTGAGACAAACACTTGAGCCAAAACTTACCTTAAACTCTTGCTCTGTGCTATCAGTAACCGACTTTGGAGTGGCGCCGGGAGTGAATTCGCCACCTGCGGCTGAGCGTCTACCAGCTTCTTCAACTTCAAATCCACCAGCTTGCTATTCTGTTCTGCTGCATACACAAAGACCACAACACAGCAGAGTGAGATGCGTTTGGACGCTGAGTCACGGTGATCACGTATATACCGGTTTGAGAGCGATCGTACTTGCGCTGTTCTTCCCGTAATCTTAAAACTGGACAACTGAGATGGAATCGGAATACAGAACTTGGAATTTGAGAAGCGCTCCTCATCTTCCCAGTGGTGGTCAAGAACACCTTCTAAAAGTTGCAACTGGCTCGCCAAGTCTCTCCTTCCTTAGACTTGGCTGCTCTAGACATGCTGATCCATGGTTCTGTCATCTCATGGTTGGGTTACTCTAATGTGCTCTATGTTGGGTTGCCCTTGAAGGCAACCCAGAAACTGTAGCTGATTCAGAGTGCAGCAGCCCCAAAGTTGTCTGAGGCTATCAGATGGGACCATATCTTGCCCATCTTTAAACACCTACACTGGCTACTGGTTTGTTTCCAAGTTCGATTCAAGGTGCTGGTTATGAAGACCTTCCTGGCCTGAAGCAGGCCCGTAGCTATGGTGGGGCTTTTGGGGTTACCACCCCCTTTCTTAAAGGCATAGACCCACAAGACTTTCTCCTGTAAATGATAGGGTAGTTCGTGCCTCTCACACAAACTTTTTAAAAAAGGCTTGCGCTCCTTTAAGCAGAGTGGGGTGCTGTAGTTGACTAATTCCTGCACTGAGCAAGGGGGTTGGAATAGGTGACCCCTAGGATCCCTTCTAACTCTGTGTCAAGAAACTGGTCTCCTTTAAGAGCGTTTTTCTGCCTAAGTGTTAGCTTTCTTGACTAGAGAAGTCATCACCCCCACCTGCCGGCTTGTTATCAGAACTGTTGCTTAGGTTGGCTGAAGTGATTAACTTGCAGCGGCTGAGAACTGTCATCTAAAGTGGTTGACAGTTTGCAATTTAGAGATCCATCCTGGTAACAGCTTTCTATTGGCTAAATGGCTTTTCTTTCTGCACTGAGAACTTCACCTCCACCAGAATTCCCCCCCCCACAAGCTACAAAATCCTGGCTACGGGCCTGGCCTGGAGACCCCCCAACTGAAGGACTATCTCTCCTCTTACATTCCTGTGCACCAGCAACAATCTTCAGGCTGCCACCTGTTGGCTGTTCCCCCTCCAGTGCCTGGGCCTTTCCCATCACGGCTCCTCTCTTGCGGAATAGGCTGGCTTCATTGGAGGCCTTTAGAGGGATGTGAACAGCTTGTTGGCCATGGCTTTTGGAGGGGCGTGAGCAGCAGGCATCTTTCAAGGGGGGAGGAGGGAGGTATTCAGTTTCAATTTTCGCTGTTTTAATTACTGCTGGTAAGCAGCCTTGAGCCGAGACAAAAGTATGAAAGTTTTAACATATAAATGCATTTTAAAAGACCCTATATATCTTAAGAGCTCTCTCTCTCTCTCCGCTCCATTGGACAGCTAATTTAGTGCAGTGGTTAGGAGCGCAGACTCTAATCTGGGAGAACCGGGTTTGATTCCCCACACCTCCTCCACATGCAGCTGCTGGTGTGGCCTTGGGTCAGTCACAAGTTTTCTGAGGAGCAGTCCTCGAAAGAGCTCTCTCAGCCCCGCCTACCTCACAGGGTGTCTGTTGTGAGGAAGTCGGTCTGAGACACCCTCATGTAGTGAAGGGCGGGATATAAATCCGGTCTCTTCTTCTTCTCTATCTCCAGCTGAGTATTTGCAGCATGGAGCCTAATGTATTATGTGTATTTATTTAGGTAGGTATCATTTTATTGTATATGGCCATAAGCCTTCACAATATCAAAACCCTATCAAAACAAAATTATATACATTAGCAAATGGTAGAATGTTTCAACCTCTAGTGAAACATATAAAACACCTGTTAAAATTATCTCGACCTCCGGTCTTTAAAACCAATGAGTCCTTTTAAAATCACTCACTTGGCTGCAGTGCTACTATTTGATTTCTTCGCTCTGATTTTTCTAGCGGTGAAGGCAAAGAGAGCCAGTCTTGAAGAAAAAGAGTTTGTAAGCCGCTCTGAGACACCTTTGGGTAGTGAAGGGTGGGGTGTAAATCTAATCTCTTCTCTTCTTAAATCTAAGCCACGTTAATTCCAGTGGAAGGTCTATTTCAGTAACTTTACTCAACATTAAACATAATGAACGAGTAACGGGTTTATATTCAGAGAGACCCTGGCTGGATACTAAAGGTTTTCATATGCAGTATGTAATAACCAATGCTCCTTCTAAGCCAGTCTGGTGTAGTGGTTAAGTGCGCGGACTCTTATCTGGGAGAACCGGGTTTGATTCCCCACTCCTCCACTTGCACCTGCTGATGTGACCTTGGGTCAGTCACAAGCTCTGGCACAGCTGTTCTCTCAAGGACAGTTTCTGTCAGAAGTTCTCTCAGCCCCACCTACCTCACAGGGTGTCTGTTGTGGGGAGGGGAAGGGAAAGGAGTTTGTAAGCTGCTCTGAGATGCCTTTGGGCAGTGAAGGGTGGGGTATAAATCCAATCTCCTCCTCTTCTTCTTCTTCTCCTTCTTCTAAGCTGTGGGGCCTTGGTGAGCAAAAATTCTACTCCATGAGATACTGACATTAAAGTTTTGAGCGAGCGATTTGGCTGCTGCATGAATTAGTTTGCTCTGGAGCCTTCCCTTCGTGAGCGAAGACCAAAATGTGGGAGCCAGAGGCTAAAAAACTGTGAGCTAGCTCACGCTAACTCAGCTTAGAGGGAACGCTGGTCGTAACGCTGCGTCTGTTATTCATCGAAGAGGCCGACTCGCTTGCCGTTCAATGCTAAATATATTTTCCTAAAATTAACCGCTACTGAATTCAGCGGGACTTCATTCTAATTAACCATGCTTGGGACCACAATCTTCACAAGTCCGCAAATTGCTCTGATTAATGTCCAATAAAGATTCTAATTAGAACGAGGTCACACGTATACCTTCATCACTCAATGAATGCAACATCAATTGATCCCTTTCAAGAGTGAAAAAAGGATGAAACCACCACAGGGCATAACTTCACTATTTTGCTTTTACCACCCACAAATATCAGTTGGCTAGCTGGCAGCACGTATGTTTCAGAATCAAGGAATAACTATCACTCAACAGAGCGTGGCTTGGATCCGGGAGAGGATTTCTGCTTCTAGGGTGTGACTTCCTCACCTTTCCCGTCTTCCTGTTGCCCAAACTGTCCTTTGAAATGCTATCCTGGGAGGGGGTGTCCCCCTGCCCCTCCCGGAGCAGTATTTGGGGGACATTTCGGGCTGCAGCAGGAGGGAGGAAAGTCATGATCTGCGGGTGGAAGAAGAAGAAGAAGAAGAAGAAGAAGAAGAAGAAGAAGAAGAAGATTGGATTTATACCCCGCCCTTCACTTGGAGTCTCAGAGCGGGTCACAAACTCCTTTCCCTTCCCCTCCCCACAACAGACACCCTGTGAGGTAGGCGGGGCTGAGAGAACTCTGACAGAAACTGCTCTTTTTCAAGAACAGCTGTGCCAGAGCTTGTGACTGACCCAGGGTCACATCAGCAGGTGCAAGTGGAGGAGTGGGGGAATCAAACCCGGTTCTCCCAGATTAGAGTCTGCGCACTTAACCACTACACCAAACTGGCAGGAACACTCTATTGGATCTGAGTGGGAAATGCAAGATGAAGTGGTGAAGGAAGTAATGATTAAATGGGCACAGAATATAGGTCATAATATACAATTAGATCAATGGGAGAAAGTTTGGAAAGTTAACATAAGATTTATTAAAGCGTCAACTTATAAAGAGACTTTGTATAAAATGTTTTATAGATGGTATATGACACCAGAGAAACTAGCTAAATGGTATCCAAATATGTCAAATTTATGTTGGAAATTTAAACTTAAAACTGGCTCATTTTACCATATGTGGTGGACTTGTGATGTAATTAAAAAAATATTAGATATGGGTGCAAAAAACATGGCACGTTTCAATAGACCCGGCTTACATTGAGCTAGAGGCATAATGTGAAAGAAACAGCACATAGAAAGGATAATGTTAAAGCTATAGTAATGAGACCTATCTTCCAGTCTTGTTTCTTTCGATAAAACTAGCAATAAATGAAGTATAAGAGGAGGAGGAGGAGATTGGATTTATACTCCACCCTTCACTACCTGAAGGAGTCTCAGAGCGGCTTATAGTCTCCTTTCCCCTCCCCACAACAGATACCCTGTGAGGTAGGTGGGGCTGGGAGAGCTCTCTCGAGAACTGCCCTTGAGAGAACAGCTCTGAGAGAACCGTGACTGACCCAAGGTCACAGCAGCAGCTGCATGCGGAGGAGTGGCAGAAGTTTGTACTGGTAATCTACCTGGGAAATTGGCATAAGGCTACTACAATATTGCCATGCTTTATGATGCTGCACTTACATTGTCCCCTCAAAATACATACATCAACCTTCATGACTGACTTCATCCCGCAACGATCAATATCAAGGCACTGGCTTGGTTCACACGTAATACTAAACTACGGTTTGGTGCTTCAGGAATAAGTGCTATGCTTGGGTGGGTCCCTCCTACTGCCATGTGCTGTGACCGATGTAGTTGTTTCCTACATTAAAGCAGAGCACAGTGTGCCATTACACCTGAACTGGGAAAACTACGGCTTGTGAGAGCCAGGATTGCAAACCATCTTCAAACCACGGTTTGCTGTTCTGATTTGGAGTAGAACGGCAAACAATCACTTTACTGCTAACACAACTGCTTCTGCAAATCTGAAGTCATTAATGGACTCTGAGCATGTGAGGAGCAGGTGAGTACGCTGCATAATCAGCCCTGCAGCCAGAAATGTTTGGCTTGTGGGGCAGGGGAGCGGGAAAATTAGATTAGTGTGGGGTGGGGGATAGCAAAGGAAAGAGAGAGAGAGAAGACACAGCAGCGGGGAGACTGGGGAAGGGAAGGGAAGCCGCCCTGCTGCTTCTCGACAGTTTCACTAAGGTCTCCTTAGCCTCTGAGGCATGTTTTGGTCCTGAATACGTTGAAGCAGCCTTTAGGGGTACAGATTAGAGCGAAGTAGACCTTGCCCAGTGTTGAAGTAATACAAAAGCATTATCTTAAAAGGGAATGGAATGAGACTCTCAGTAGTGGTTCTGTGTTACTGAGGAAGGACCAGAAGTCTGAAATGCTGGGAAAGTTACCTAGGAAAAGTGTTGGACATTTGGGATATTCATCTTATATATTTATTCTTTGGCTTCTGCGTTCTCCTGTGATGGACTTCTTTGGCGTCTACATTTTCCCATGGTGCACTTTGATGGAGCCTCCTCCGTGAATATTTTGCGGGAAATTCAGCTCACAGTTGTTGGTTTTTTTGTTAATCTTTGCTACTGATTCAGTCTAAGGCAGGTTTCACATCATTACCCTCCACTGGGATATGGGGATGAAAGGACTGACCTACTTTACAGGGTTGTTGGACAGACTGAATTCATGTATATAAAGCATTACGGACACCCTAAAGCACTACATAAATGCCAAGTGACCCAGAAGCCATTGCTCGCCGGAAACCAAAGAAATCATCCAGCTTCCAACTGGACAGGAACACAACGATAAGGAAGAGGGCTGACGCGCTGATAAGATCTTTCCTGGCTGCCCTAAAGAGCCTGGAAATAAATACCTCGGAAGACACTAACCACTAAGCGATCTATAAGAAATAATGCAGGAGACCGATACAGCCAGAGCCCGATTCCGAAACAAAAAGTTATAACCTTCTATGAACCGGAGAAAGATCACTGACTTGCAATAAATTAATACCTCTTCTTTTTTGTTAAGCTGCTTCCTCCCCGCCTTTCAAAGAATTGTTTCTACTGTTATGTTCCGAACAGAGATAAACCCGGTTTCAGACCAAATTGCCTTTTAAAAATTCATTATTGCATTTCCATGCCAAAGCCAAGACTATCCCTATATTCAGCTGCTTACAGCTTATGATATCTCCCACTGGGTCCGCAGAATAAATAGCCATATGCAAGATCAGGAATGTGGAGATGTTCTTACAACGCAACTGGTTTCGACGGGGCAAAAATACAAGCTCACAGAGATGTGAAAACAAACGGGTACTGTGAGTGGAGAGGTGCTTACAGACTGGAACTTTCCTGCTGCCCCTCTCGTGTGACAGCCTCCCACGATGCTGCCCCGGGATGGGGTCAAGGTTGGGGTAGAGATGTCAGGCTCCAGATGGGACCTGGGGACCCCCTGGAATTACAGATCGTCTCCAGACTACAGAGATCAGTTCCCCCAGTGAAAATGAATGCTTTCAAAGGTATGGCACTGTACCCCACTGAGGTCCCTGTCCTCTCCAGGTTCCGTCACCAAATCTCCAGGAGTTTACAAACTTGGATCTGGCCACCCTACTCCCAGGGGAGACCCGGTGACCCGAGGTCCGGGGTCAGGTGAGTGCTCAGGAACTGCACTGGGTATATTCAGGTGGGTAGCTGCTGGACTCAAACTTTGCACTAGTTATAATACAGGATCTACAGTGGGAGGTGCTTCCTCTAAGCTGTGGAGTCTTGGGAGCAAAAATTCTACTTTGTGAGCTACCAGCATTACAGTTGTGAGCGAGCGATTTGGCTACTGCACAAATTAGTTTGCTCTGGAGCCCTCCTTCCTGAGCTAAGACAAAACCATTTGTGCCGGAAGCTAAAAACTGTGAACTGGCTCACCCTAACTCAGTTTAGAGGGAACACTGGTGGGAATTAGTGAAAATGATCATCTCCCCTTCTTCTGGTGGAAAGCAAGCTTTGAATCCAATCCCAATTTTTCAGATTTTTCGCAAACAGCTTCCTAACAATAACAATCAGGATTCACTCAACCATACAATACTGGTCAAGATCTTGGCTCCGGTAAGGAGTACTGAATATTAACTGGACTGAAATCTATCCCCTATAGTAGATGGCTATCCTACAACACACTGAGACCTTTTCTGCAATTGCCAGAATTCGGAATCCTCACCTTGGGTCACAGATGATCTTTATGCCAAATGGCACCTTCTCAAGAGCACTCAGAAAACCCATTTTACAGATACTAGCAATAATTACTGTCCTCATAACTATCTGTGCTACCCATCAGCATGGAAAGACAGGAAAATGCTGCCAGAGCTACAGACACTGCAGCCGACTGCATTCTTGATGGCCCTGTTCCCGCATTTACACCCCTTCACATGAGCACATCCAAAAGGGATGTAGGGTGCTGACACATGGACACTAAGGAAGCAGAGACCTTGTGAATTTTTTTCTTTTCAAATTAGCTGTGCCTCATGGGCCATACCCAGGGCTCTTTTCGTAGCAGGAACTCCTTTGCATATTAGGCAACACACCCCTAATGTAGCCAATCCTCCAAGAGCTTACAGAGCTTTTCTTACAAGGGCTACTGTAAGCTCTTGGAGGATTGGTTACATCAGGGGTGTGTTGCCTAATATGCAAAGGAGTTCCTGCTACAAAAAGAGCCCTGGGTATAAACATGAGAAAGCACTGAGATATTCAGGGGGTGGAAATATGGCGCCGTTGTTCTTGCAGCGGGCTCAAAACACCCAACGAAATCAATCCAGAAAACTACTGGGATATATTATGAGTCCAATTAGTCTCCTCTCGCTACCTGACCCTGAACCTGGAATGACAGCCTTCTGTCCAATCGCTTCAAAATGATCACATGGCTTAGATGCTTCTTCCATGTCTCTGTGTCTGGCTGTTTTGCTTGGGGGGGTTTTGCCATCAGGTCTCAGCCGACTTCTGGCAACCCCGGAGGGATTTCCAGGCAAGAGATGTTTGGGGGTGGTCTGCTGTTGCCTGCCTCTGCAGAGCAATCCTAGACATGCATTGCTTTGGTCAAAGGTGAAAACATCAAAACCAAGCCTGTTGTCGTCGGATACCATCAAGTGTGAGAGACGCAACAACAAGGCCTGATCGAGATCAAATATTATCCAACAGCTGAACTGGTGGCTTGACCTCCTGACCAAGCCACTCACCCAGAAGAAGTTCGAGTGTCTTCGAGAGAAGTTGAAACCTTCATGACTTCAGTTCGTGAACTCCAGAAGGGGTTGCTGGGATATCTGCGAGTTCTCTTCCTGTTTGTCATGAAAGCATTTCCTGTTTGTTATGCATGCTAATTTCTAGTTAGAGATCCAATAGAACTGTCTACACGTTCTTCCTGCTAGAGCAAGGTGACAGAATGCATAATAAGCTAGTGCTGGGATTCTCCCATTGGATAATCAATAGTTTGGGGAGGAGCCAAGGGATAGAGCACAGGGTTTCAGTTTATTACTCTTTGTTCTTCTCCTTGAAGTTTCCTCTGAGTCAAGGTAAGTTCTTAGAGTAGCAACATGTAGCTTACATCTAGTAAGGATGATTTACTTTACTTTTGTCTTCCAAGTACCCTTACCTAACGTTTAGTAAAAAATCTTTTTCTAGACAAATATACATGTGCCTGGCTGCTTTAATCTAACTCTGCTGTTTTTAAATCTCAATACCTAACACATTCATAGTCTACTAAATTTTAAACCAAATTTACATTCAGTGTTGATAACGAATGCACCTCGAGAACCAAAGGAAATGCGCATCCAACTTGGTGTTCGGTCATCCAAAGTGAGTCCAGAGAAACGTTTTCACATGCCATTTGGAGAAATTGGAAACAGAGGCTTAAAATCTTCTTGCGGGGCAATGTGATGAAACCATTAATGAAAAACAAATGAATGCAAAGGTTTAAAAGGCTCCAAGCAAACACAATACTAGACGAACACATTACAAAAAACAACAGCGACAGTGCAAGTACGGTTAGTCATGCAAGAGACACGAGACAGCCATTAGTTGAATTACCATCAGAATCAAGGTCGTTTTCTAGGTTAGTATGTTGATCTTCGTTGCTGGTAACAGAGCGTTCGGGAATTTCTTCATTAGTAACTATCTCAATATCATCATTCCCATCCTCATCTGTGGGAAGACGCAGTAATAGGGTTAGTGCTTTTTGTGTTGTACATGCACAGCTTCAATCGATAAAATTAGTAGTTTGACACATCAGATGCGCGCACCCGCCTGCAGCGTAGAAAGGAAAAAGTCACTGAAATGCAGTCACTGGTTTATTTTTTAAAAATCAAGCCTCTGTCAGTTATGAAAATAACTACTGCATACGTTATGACACAAACGAAAATGCACCCTTGCAGTAACTTAAAGTAGGGGTGCCCAACGTGGTTGTGACCCCCATGGTGACCGCCGACCCATGCTCCCCCTAAGCTGTGGAGTCCTGTGAGCAAAAATGCTAGTTTGTGAGCTACTGGCATTAAAGTTGTGAGCGAGTGGTTTGGCTACTGCATCAATCCGTTTGCTCTGGAGCCGTCCCTTCCTGAGCTAAGACAAAAATATGTGAGCCGGAGGCTAAAAACTGTGAGCTAGCTCACACTAACTCAGCTTAGAAGGAACACTGCCACCAATTGCTTTTAGAAAGTGGGCAGGGCCACGTGGGTCTTCTGCCCAGTAGAGCTTCCGATTGGCTGGGCAGATTTTAGAGGCATCCTGTTAAACAGAGCTTCTGCCTGAAATACTGAAGAGTTACTATCAGAGTTATGCATAACCTCGCTCCCGGATATTTCGTGGTTGGCTCCGCCTCCTGCGTCAGCCATTTTGTAGTGGTGCCCACCACCCTGCTTAAAGTCAAAATGCTTTATAAGAGCTTATTCCACAATACATTTGTTAGCATCTCCTCACGGTGCTGCAAGACACTTTACCAATATCCTGTTTCAGAAGTTGGTTAAGCTACTGAACTCCATTCTAACACTAAGTCAACGGACTAGTCAAATGAGGTCAAGCACTTACTGATACGGTTCAGGGCTGAAGTAAAAGTGCACGTTACAGGTGTGCTGGAAAATAAATGTTTGACAAAACTTGCCCCTATAGTTTATAAGAACATCAAAAGAGCCCTGCTGGATCAGACCAGTAGTCTATCCTGTCTCACACAGTGACCAACCGGTTCCTCTGAAGGGCCAACAACAGGGCAGAGAGGCCGAGGCCTTCATAAGAACATCAAAGAGCCCTGCTGGATTAGACTGAGTCCATCTAATCAGCACCCTGTCTCACACAGTGACCAACCGGTTCCTCTGGAGGGCCAACAACAGGGCAGAGAGGCTGAGGCCCTCATGAGAACATCAAAGGAGCCCTGATGGATCAGACCAGTGGTCCATCCTGTCTCACACAGTGACCAACCGGTTCCTCTGGAGGGCCAACAACAGGGCAGAGAGGCCAAGGCCTTCGTAAGAACATCAACAGAGCCCTGCTGGATCAGACTAGGGGTCCATCTAATCCAGCATCCAGTCTCACACAGTGACCAACCGGTTCCTCTGGAGGGCCAACAACAGGGCAGAGAGGCCGAGGCCCTCATGAGAACATCAGCAGAGCCCTGCTCAATCAGATCAGTGGTCCATCCAGTCCATCATCCTGTCTCACACAGTGACCTACTGATTCCTCTGAAGGGCCAACAACAGGGCAGAGAGGCCGAGGCCGTCATGAGAACATCAGCAAAGCCCTGCTGGATTAGACTATGGGTTCATCTAATCCAGCATCCTGTCTCACACAGTGACCAACCGGTTCCTCTGGAAGACCAAGACATAGAGGCTGAGAGGCCTTCTCCTGATTTTGCCTCCTGCCGCTGATATTCAGAAGGTTACTGTCTCTGAACGTGGAGGTTCCCTTTAGTCACCGGCGCTAGTAGTCACTGATAGACCTGTCCTCCATGAATCCGTCTAATCCCCTTTTAATAAAAACATAGGCCAAGCATTCTTTTATGGAGTTCAACGGCCAGAGCACTGGCTTCAGTTGAATCAAACTTGAGGAGGGAGAATTCCGAAGCAATAGTTAGGGAGAAAAGAAACACAAAACATGATTATGCTATCAAGCCCCAGTCCCTGCCTCTTAAAACACAGGTGACTGGAAAGAACAGAGAGAGACACACACACACAGGTAGGCCAGGAAGTGAAAAAGCCACGGCTGATGTGAACCCAGCTAGGACAGAGGTCTGAAAACAAGGGAGCTCTTCAAGTCCTTGGGCCCTTACGAAGGCTGCCTCAGAACAAAGGAGTAAATTTGGCTAAAGACAAGATTTGCCAACTTGCCTGGCAGACGCTGAAGACAATGCTAAAAATTAAACATTATTTTAAAGACCATTACGAAGCCGCTCTTTCTGTCAACCCAATAATCCCTTTTCTCCAAAGGGAGTCTCTCACTCTGCATTTTTTTCACCTTGGAGGAACTTCTTTCTTTCCGTTCCCTACCTTTGAACTTGTGAGAATCTTTCCCTTGACCCTCTAATCCTCACTTCTGTGCTCTGTATCTTTTCTTCCTTCTGCCTGAGAAGCTCTTGAACTTCACTCTCCTACAGGAGGTATGTGCCACCCACATCTCCTTAGCGCTCTAGTCATTCTGTTTCTCCACCATGTTATTCTACTGGCACTTCTGTCTTTAACTGTATTGCCTGGATTAGGACACCACGTCTTCCACTTGCAAAATTCCTTTCACTACCTCAGTTGGACAAACGTCTTATTTCATTGCATGGATTCTAATCTGGGAGAACCGGGTTTGATTCCCCACTCCTCCACTTGCACCTGCTGGATGTGACCTTGGGCAAGCCATAGTTCTGACAAGAGCTGTTCTTAAGAACATTAAGAACATAAGAGAAGCCAATGTTGAATCAGGCCAATGGCCCATCCAGTCCAACACTCTGTCACACAGTGGCCAAAAATACCAGGTGCCATCAGGAGGTCCAGCAGTGGGGCCAGGACACTAGAAGCCCTCTTCTTCTTGAAAAAAAGCCTTCTTCTTGAAAAAAGAGCAGTTGCTGCCAAGAGCTCTCTCAGCCCCACCTACCTCACAGGGTGTCTGTTGTGGGGAGGGGAAGGGAAAGGAGTTTGTAAGCCACTCTGAGGCACCTTTGGGTAGTGAAGGGCAGGGTATAAATCCAATCTCTTCTCTTCTTCTTCTTAATGTAGCAAACAAATAAATAAATAAACTGTTCCTCTCTTTTGGTGTAGAGCTAGTTTGGTGTAGTGGTTAGGAGCGCAGACTCTGATCTGGGAGAGCTGGGTGTGATTCCCCACAGCTCCACGTGCAGCTGCTGGGTGACCTTGGGCAAGCCACAGTTCTCTCAGAGCTGTTCTCAAAGAGCTCTCTCAGCCCCACTACCTCACAGGGTGTCTGTTGTGGGGAGAGGAAGGGAAGGAGACTGTAAGCCGCTCTGAGACTCTGAGTGAAGGGTGGGGTATAAATCATCTTCTTCTTCTTCCTCTTCTTCTCCTCCTCCTCCTCCTCCCAGTACCATTTAACACCTCATCCTTTTCTCCTTTAGTCACAAATACTAATTGAAAAGGGTAACCTATTTCATACTTTTTCTTGCGGTAGTAGAACACAATAAGGAAAGCTGAATTCTGGGAAGCAGAAGAACTAATGACTGGGCAAATAAGAAGACCCACAGCTGTGGGGAAGAGAAAACAGAACTGCTTCTCTGTGGATTATTCTTCAGTCAGGTTACCAGACAGTGCTTCAATCACTGGGGCAATCCTCTCTCATCCATTGGGAGGCAAGTTCTTCAGAAATAAGATGGTAGCTTCCACTTCCTAGACTAGATCCAGTTGTATCCCTGACTGCCTGAGAAACAGGGACTCAGAACTAAAACGCACCGAACCCACGCACAAAACAAAAGACTCGGCAGACAAACAGATAATTCACAGCTAAACAAATGTCCCTGCAACAGCCCAGATGTCTAGGAGAGAAAACGTTGGGTTGGATTCAGTAATTCACAAATGCACAGACCGTGGATGTCCCCCCCCCCATTCCTCTCCCCTAGCAATGATTCTGACCTTGGGAAAGTTTATTCCCTGGGTCCACTTGACCTATTTTCATCTTGTTTTCGCTTTTCTTTTATCAGATGAGGAACTGGAGAGCAAACCTGCATGCTTCTCTGCTGAAGAGATACTAGCTATATAGCTCCAATGTTCACCGACACCTGCATTGCCAGATGCGCTGAGTCTTCGTTTTACTGGCTCCTTTTGCACGTGACCCTTTGCACACACCACTCACCTCAGGTTCCCTCCCAAAGGCACCACACCGTTCATTATGCGCAGCCTCCCTAGCAGGTGTGAATGTCTGCATGCCAATCCAACTGCTCCTAGACACCAGATGAAACAACAAGGACACCTCCCCTCCAAGATGGTAGAAGCCAACAAGCAGGTGGGCTGGAGGCTGAGGCAGCCCCTCTCTCGCAGGCCGCCATGAACAGCCCTCTGATTTAAACAATGGAAGTATGAAGGAGAAGCAAACAGATCAGTAAGGGAAGACAACGCTGAGGAAAAAAGAAGAGGAGGAGGAGGAGGAGATTGGATTTATACCCCGCCCTTCACTACCCAAAGGAGTCTCAGAGCGGCTTACAATCTCCTTTCCCATCCCCTCCCCACAACAGACACTCGGTGAGGTAGGTGGGGCTGAGAGAGCTCTTTGAGAACTACTCTGAGAGAACAGCTCTGAGAGAACTTGTGACTGACCCAAGGTCACATCAGCAGCTGCAGGTGGAGGAGCGGGGAATCAAATCCGGTTCTCCCTGATTACAGTCCGCGCTCTGAACCATTACACCAAAGTGGCTCTCTGCATTGCCTGGATCAGGACAGAATAGGACTGAACCACATCTCGGAAAGGGCACAGGATTGGACAATCGGCTAGACCTGAATTAGGAAAAGGAGGGGTGCCTGAAGTACATGGGCTTAACCAGGGCTTTTTTTGTAGAAAATTCCAGCAGGAACTCCTTAGCATAACAGGCCACACCCCTGACAATGTAGCTCATTAGCATATTAAGCCACACCCCACACTTCAACTTGGTTTCCCTTCTTGGTACACTTATCTTCCAAAGCTGAATATGCTTCAATATTAGATACAATAACGATGGTTTATTAAAGTGTTATTTGTACTATTATAAAACAAACAAACAGACAAACAAATAAATAAAAGTTTGTTACTCTGCCTGGGTCCTCACACCTCATTTGGTCAGTTATAAGGGGAAATCTACTGGGAAAATATTACCTACCTTTACTGTGCTCATTTCCCCTACAAGTTATTGATTACAGCTGTTGTTAAATCTCTTTATTAAAAAATAGTTTGTTACTCTGCCTGTGTCCTCACGCCTCATTCAGTCACGTATAAAGGGAAACCTACTAGAAAAGGAGTGTATAAAGGGGTAGGGGTGGGTGCTCTGGGCCCTCCCGAGGAGACCCATACCAGAGTGGTGGCAGCCATTAGAGAACTTTCCTAGCTGCTGCCCGTGACAGTGCTACTGGACTCGAATCTAGCCAAAGCCATTCTACTGAGGATCAACTTGGCTTCCTTCTGAAACTGTCTTCGGGGAAAAAGAAGAACGGTTCTGAGCTGCGGCCCAGCCAGCACTGACGACACGGCTTAGAGAAGACGACCGGGTGAACAGCTCTCTGAAGCGTGAGACAAACAATATTCGTTTTCCGTGAAGCAACGGGAATGCTGCAGCACTAGCACACAAGACCGCTAACCTTCAGTACGAGCAAGGACTCTACCTACTGGGGCCCTGCAGAACTGAATTCTGTGTCTTTGAGAGCCTTCTGGCTGAGAAAGTAGAGTGGACATCATTAAAATAAATAAGAGCATTGACAGGGATTCAGGCGAAAGGTTGGCAAAAGGTGATGGGCAGGGACTTGGCTTATTGCCTCGCTTGCGTGCCTCCTTCCCTCTTCCCCTCCCATGCGGAGGACAGGCCTGATTTCAGAGGTCTTCAGAGCGACTCCAATTTGTTGGGATGCCGAAATGTGGGAGTCTAGACAAATCAGAGTGTGTTTCTTCCACACGAACACATCTGACTCATGGCGACCTCGTAGGGTTTTTTAAGCAAGAGATGTTCAGAGGTGGTTGGCCGTTGCCTGCCTCTGCGTCACGACCCTGGTAGTCCTTGGTCCCCCCTCCAAATACTAACCAGGGCTGACTCTACTTTAGCTTCCGAGATCTAATAAGATTGGGCCATCCTGGGCCATCCAGGTCCGGGCTGAAACCTATTTAGGCTCCCCTATTTGTGGGGAAGAAACAAACCCCTAGTTATCTCGGCACTTGTGTTCAGATATTATAATAAAACTGGAGTTAGACCAAGAGGTTCCCGAGCCGGGAATTCATGACTCTTTGGTGAGGATGATCGGGGGCCTGGAGACCAAGCTGAGGGACTTGGAAATGTTCAGTCTGGAGAAGAGGAGGTCGAAGGGGGACACGATTGCTCCCTTTAAGTATTTGAAGGGCTGCCCTTAGAGGAGGGCAGGGAGCTGTTCCAGTTGGCAGCAGAGGATAAGACTCACAATAAGGAAAGGTACTGGCTGGATATTAGGAATTTTTTTTTTACAGTAAGAGCTGTTCAGCAGTGGAATCAGCTGCCTAGGGAGGTGGTGAATTCCCTCTCCCTGACAGTCTTTTAGCAGAGGCTGGACAAACATTTGTGTTATGTATTGAGGCTGGAACATTCCAGGACTGTTTCTACCAGAGTCTGGCTGAGCTTGGAGCTCTAGAACAATAGTCCACCAGGACTCTGGAGGTGGCCAATGAGGAATTAATGGTTCTGACAGTAGCTTATTGGAAAAAGTGCAGAGAAGGGCAACTAGAATGATAAAAGGGTTGGAACACCTTCCCTATGAAGAAAGGTTAAAACGCTTGGGGCTCTTCATCTTGGAGAAACGACGGCTGAGGGGTGACATGATCGAGGTTTATAAGATTATGAATGGGATTGAGCAAGTTGAGAAAGAAGTACTTTTCTCCCTTTCTCACAATACAAGAACTCGTGGGCACTCCATGAAATTGCTGAGCAGTCGGGTTAGAACAGATAAAAGGAAATACTTCTTCACCCAAAGAGTGATTAACACATGGAATTCACTGCCACAGGAGGTGGTGGCAGCTACAAGCATGGACAGTTTCAAGAGGGAATTAGATAAACATATGGAGCAGAAGTCCATCAGTGGCTATTAGCCACAGGGTATAGATGGGAACTCTCAGTCTGGGGCAGGTGATGCATTCTATTCTTGTTGCTGGAGGGGGCAGCAGTGGGAGGGCTGCTAGTGTCCTGGCCCCACTGCTGGACCTCCTGATGGCACCTGGTATATTTTGGCCGCTGTGTGACAGAGTGTTGGACTAGATGGGCCATTGGCCTGAATCAACATTGGCTTCTCTTATGTTCTTATGTTCTTATGTTGGTAGTTGTTTGGGAAGTGGGTGGAGTTTGCATGCTATTTAAACAGGGCCGTTGTCCCGGGTCTTTGCCTTGTTCTTGCTGAATCACTAATAAAGCAGAGCTGATCGCTAGGCGTGGGGCCAGACCATCCGTGGAACCCAGGATTTAACAACTTGTCAGGGATGTTCTAGGCTGATCCTGCATTGAGCAGGGGGTTGGACCAGATGGCCTGTATGGCCCCTTCCAACTCTGTGATTCTATGATTCTATGACTCATGACCCAACATTCGCTTGTTTCCGACATCCAAATAGTGGGCCCTGTGTCTTGGTAACAAAGTCTAAAATACTTTGTTTAAATGAGCTGCTTTTTGTAGAAAGCTACACTCAGAGGTCTTGCATCAAGGTCCATGTTCTAGCCGGCTGGGGATCAGAGGGTGTTAGCGATACCGCTCAGCCAACCGCCTTCTGCTGTGACTGGGCAAAACCGCCATTCAAGGGTGCTTGAGGGATACTGTCGGAGACAAGGAGAAAGCCCGAGTGCTGATGGACACAGATGGCACGTAAACGTTCAGGGGAGAGGATTTGCTCACGCAGAGCCAGTATCTGAACCGACACCTGCCTGTGAAATAAACTGGAGGAAGTCTTGAATATTAAACAAGCCTAATGTGTGGCAGTATGATGCACTTCGAGATAAAATGGTCTTCTCTGGGGATTTTAAAACTCAAATTTTAAGAAGAGAAAGTTTAAATCCGTCGGATTTTTTAAACAAATTTAAGCCTTTCCCCCTTGCGACGGTATGAAAGGCAATGGTGAAGAGGCGACGAGCCCGCAGCACTGCTCTGCTTACGGGTCAACTGTGTCAATTGACCTGTCTTGGTCCAAACCGATGGTTTTAAAGAACGATTCACAGTGCTGCAGTTAGACAGTTTCACAGGGCCTGAGGGTGGGGAAAAGGATATCTGGTACAACTTGGGAAATCGCCAAGGCCAAAACTGAAATGAAATAAGACACTGAATACTGTGATACGGGGTAATTTCACACACGATGCCGAAGCAAACCCAGGTTTGCCGCCCACTGTTCACTTAACAAGGAGCGACAGCAAACCGTGGCTCTCCGATAAGCATGTATCTGTGCGGTACACATGCTTGCCAGCTTGTGTTTGATGCCTTCACACTATATCAATCCAGCTTTATATCATCTTAAATGCATCTTTAGAAATGCAGGCTTCATATGCAGTTATGGCAAAACTGACAAACTACATTAACCAAAGACTGAAAGATGAATTTGAAAACAACTGGCGAGTTTTTTATGATTATTGTAACCAGTCTCACCTAGTGATACACCTGAATGGTCTAATATGATATGATAATGCTATATGACAGGTTTAATATGAAATATAAAGGTTATTATTTGTATGTGTTGTTTACTATAACAAACTGTTGTGTGAACATTTTATAAAAATTTCTATGAGATTATTTATGGTATGCCATAACATCGACCAGGTAAGAAAAACTGATAATATAGTATGAGAAAATGGTGGAAGATATCAAATAGGTCGTTACACTGATCTTTTAAGTTACTATGTCATCTATATTTTAAGCTATATTCTTATGCCATTACACCATAGATATCGTCTTATATATTTGATATATTTGTTAAGCTATTATGCCATATACTTTTTTATACACACATGTATTCTGACAAAGGAATGTCCTCAGTATCTGTCAGTTTGCAATAACATGATGTTTTTGGTCACTGTATCCCTTATGCTTTTTTCCCTATTCCTTTTTTCCCCCTGCATCCCCTTAAAAATTTAAAATAAAATTATTATTTTTTTTTAAATGCAGGCCTTGACCCTACACCGTGTGAATGCAGCTGTGCTCCATACACGGTAATCTTCCCTCCTTCCTTTTCCTTCAGGTGTTGTCTGGTGGTGGAAAATGCCTTCATGTTGCAATGGACTTACGGTGACCACGGGGCGTTTTCAAGGCAAGAAGCATTCAGAGGTGGTTTGCCATTGCCTGCCCTTCATGTCATGACCCTGGTATTCCTTGGTGGTCTCCCATCTGTTTCCTAACCAGCGCCGACCCTGCTTATCTTCCAAGGTCTGCTGATATCGGGCTGGCCAGGGCCACCCCACGTCGGGAGGGCCCAGGCTAGCCCGATCTTGTCACATTTCAGAAGCTAAGCAGGGTCAGCCCTGGTAATTTTTTGGATGGGAGACCACAAAGGAAGTCCAGGGTTGTTACCACAGAGGAAGGCAATGGCAAACCACCTCTCTTGCCTTGAAAACCCTACCGGGTTGTCAAAAGTCAGCTACGGCTTGACGGCACTTTATACAGTTGTCTATATCCCCCGAAACCGTTCCACTGAGGGTTAGTGAACTCTCGGGAACATGATGGGGGTCAAAATGGTGGTGGTGGGAGGGGCTGGAGTAAGAGGGGAGAATCAGCAAAAACTGCCCCCCTCTCCATGAGCGGAAGCACCTACCACAAGCGCAAAGACAGTTTAGAATCCAAATCATAATGTTTGTAACCATTTGTGAATGGAGATCGATGAAGGTTGTTTTGTGTGGAGTTAACTATTGGAATTCCAAGAAAGACCGGAAGCAAACCATCCGGTTATTTTTGCTGCTTAAGAAGAAAGACGATGAACAATGCGCCTTAATGAGGAATGCACAGCCCAGACAGCAAGAGAGAGAGAGGAAAGAGGCTATGAGACTTTTTGTGCTCGTGCCAAATGAAAGATTGCCTTTGAGAGCGCTTAACAAATTTGCTGAAGGTAAAGATGGGGGGGGACACACCACACAATCTTATTCTCTTCCTCAGTAATTAAACTGGGGGCATAAAATGGCAGATTGAAAGGTAATATAGCCAGCAACCCTTCCCCCCCTTGTCAAATTCTGTGGGGGGGAAAAAAACGCGGAGAAAGGAGCAGGAAAAAAGAAAATTGCACAGGGAATGGCAAAACGAACGAAGAACAAAAGCAAAGTGACAAATGCCAAGAGATGTGGTGAGTTATCAGACTTCCAACCTGTTGAAACGTGCACTGCTTGAATGTGGGGTTTGCTACATCCCGTGGAAATCATGCTAATATTACATAAAGTCGAAGTCTGGCCCAAAGCATTTGATCGAGGTGCTTTTAAAAAAGCTACGAATAGCAACATGGAAGCAACTAGGAACAATTATTTTCAAAAGGGTTATTTGTTCTGCCTGTAGTTCTGTTCATACGTTACAGTGAATGCATGTACCCCCGTAGGTATGTGTGCACACCTGTTTGCAGAGCTCTTTTTGTAGCAGGAACTCCTTTGCATATTAGGCGACACACCCCTAATGTAGCCAATCCTCCAAGAGCTTACAGTAGCCCCTGTAAGAAGAGCAGGTGATGGGGCAGGTGATGCACTCTATTCTTGGTGCTGGAGGGGGCAGCAGTGGGAGGGCTTCTGATGCCCTGGCCCCACTGCTGGACCTCCTGATGGCAACTGGTATATTTTGGCCGCTGTGTGACAGAGTGTTGGACTAGATGGGCCATTGGCCTGATTCAACATTGGCTTCTCTTATGTTCTTATGTTCTTATGTTCTCTGGAGGATTGGCTACATTAGGGGTGTGTTACCTAATTAGCAAAGGAGTTCCTGCTACAAAAAGAGCCCTGCCTGTTTGTAAGAAAGAGCTGAAGAGAGTTCACTTTACGAATGAAACTGGGGACCAGTACCTAGCAAAGCTCTCTCTAAGCTGTGGAGTCTTGTGAGCAAAAATTCTGCTTTGTGAGCTACTGGCATTAAAGTTGTGAGTGAGTGATTTGGCTGCTGCATCAATTAGTTTGCACTGGAGCCATCCTTCCTGAGCGAAGACAAAAGTCTGTGAGCTGGAGGCTAAAAAACAGTGAGCTAGATCACACTAACTCAGCTTAGAGGGAACACTGGTACCTAGATGAATGTGGGGTTTAAATCACAAAATCAGCGGCACATGTGTTAAATGTAACACGAGAATTACTCAGTGCATGTATGTAGAAAATCAATGGTACACAGGTTGTATGTATGCTCACCGTAACTTGTGAACAGGGCTTAACAGCAGAACCGTATTACAAGAATTAGAGAACTGCATACCTGCACAGAACTTATAGGCCCACTGTAGCTACAGGCCTGGCAGATGACATAACTTCTGGTGTCCACCAAGTACTTTTAGAAAGTGGGTGTGGCCAGGTCAGTCTTTTGTCCCATAAGGCTTCTGATTGGCCACTGGAGATTTGACTGGCTGTGCAAAACGTTAAAATGCAGCTTTGGTAGCAGCTGCCACCACAGGATAAGGATCTTCACTGTGACCAAAGGTAACCTGCGGCAGCCATTTTGTGGCTAGCCCCACCTCCTATGGCAGCCATTTTCTGGCTGCGCCCACCATGGTGTGTCAGAATTCCAAAGGTGTCCATGGGGTCAGAAAAAAATTGGGGACCCCTGTTGCAAACCATACATTTTGATAAATTTGAGAGAAAATTTTAGAGTTGTTTTAGATACTTCTGAAAGGTTTTTAACTTAATTTATTGTTGTTCCCTGCCCTGAGCCCTGCTATGTGAGGGAGGGCGGACAATAAATCCAACAAACAAACAAACAAACAAACAAACAAACAAACAAACAAACAAACCACACATTCCAATTCCATATGCTGATGCCACATTGCAATTTCACTGGAAGGTGCAGGCATCTTTCCCTCAGAGCCAGTTTGGTGTAGTGGTTAAGTGTGCGGACTCTAATCTGGGAGAACCGGTTTAATTCCCCACTCCTCCACTTGTACCTGCTGATGTGACCTTGCGTCAGTCACAAGCTCTGGCACAGCTGTTCTTGAAAAGAGCAGTTTCTGTCAGAAGTTCTCCCAGCCCCACCTATCTCATAGGGTGTCTGTTGTGGGGAGGGAAGGGAAAGGAGTTTGTAAGCCGCTCTGAGACTCCCTTGGGTAGTGAAGGGCAGGGTATAAATCCAATCTCTTTTTCTTCTTCTTCTACAGAGGAAACTGTTGTGACGTTCAAACATGCCAAAGCAGCAAGGCAACCTTGTGTGAAAATTCAAACTGCCAACCAATCATGCTATGCTTAAACGGTTGTAACGACAGTCAAGTGCAACGGTCATCATGAACATGGGTGGAATAACAAAAATGTAGTGTGTTGTTGAAGTTCATGGCTGGAGTTCATTGGCTGCTGTAGATTTTCCGGGTTGTGTGGCCGTGGTCTTGGCACTGTAGGACCTGACGTTTCACCAGTAGCTGTGACTGGCATCCTCAGAGGTATAACACAGAAAGATGTAGTACTCTCTGTGTCAAGGCGAGCAGAAAAATGGTAGGCAGATAATTTATATTTACCCTGGAAGGTGGGGAGTAGGGCTGAGTCATTATCTTGTAGTAGTTCTCCAGGCTATGAACATGCTAATGGAAGAGCTTTCCTGAGGAGGTTCTTTTGTCTATGGATTGTTTCCTGGAGGTTTCCTGAGGAGGTTCTTTTGTGTGTGCAATGGCTACTGAAACTCTAATCTTATCTGTAGTGCTATTGTCAGCTGTAGAGCATTTTGTGTTTTTCAGGATAGGAAACCATGCCCTATTTTTAAACTTTCTTCTTTCCTGTTGAAACTGTATTTATGTTTATGAATTTCAATGACTTCGGAAGTGTTGTCCAGTCTTTCAGTATTTTGGAACCAAATGTAGTGTGTTCATTGTGAACTAAATGGTCTCTGGACAGCAGGCTTCTGGCCAACTATAAGCCAGTCTCTCATTTGCCCTTTAAGGGAAAAGTAATTGAGTGTGTGTGCCATCAAAGAAATGCCTTGGGTTCCTGGGTGACTCATCTGCTCTTGGCCAGGTCAACAGGCAGGATTTTGTGGCTTGTAGGGCAAATTTTTTTTTCTGGTGGGGCTGAAGTTCTCAGTGCAGGAACAAAAGCCATTTAGCCAATAGAAGGCTGTTACCAGCATAGAGCACTAAATTGCAAGCTGTCAACCACTTGAGATGACAGTTCTCAGCCACCGCAAGTTAATCACTTCTGCCAACCTAAGGAACAATTCTGAGAACAAGCTGGCAGGTGGGGGTGACGACTTCTCTAGTCAAGGAACCTAACACTTATGCTGAAAAACTCACTAAAAGGGGACCAGTTTCTTAACACAGAGTTAGGAGGGATCCTAGAGGTCACCTACTCCAACTCCAACCTGCTCAGTGCAGGAATTAGTCAGCTACAGCCCCCCACTCTGCTTAAAGGAGCGCATGCCTTTAAAAATGTTTTAAAATGACTGAAAAAAGCATTCACAGGAGATATTCTTGTGGGACTGTGCTTTTAAGAAAGGGGGCAGAGCCCCCCAAAGCCCCACCGTAGCTATGGGCCCGCTCTTTACCCTTTTCAATCTGGCTTCAGGTCCAGTTATGGCACACAGATGGCCTTGGTTGTTCTGGTGGACAATTCTCTCCTGAAGTGGGATGCCTTTTAAAAAGTTTTATTAGATCTTTTGGCTGCATTTGCTGGAGTTCTTCAGACAACCTTACCAAAACACTTGAAGCATACAACAGGGGGTGTGGGAAACAGTGCTCTAGTGATCCAGGTCTTGTCTATCAGAATGGGCACAGGAAAGTGGAAACAGGAAGGGCTGTATCAGCTCTATGGGATTGCGTCTTGTGGTGTTCTGCAGGGTTCAGGGTTATCCCCTACTGTTTAACATTTATGTAAGGTCACCGAGTGAGATCATCCAAGATTTCTGGATTGTCATCAGCAATGTTCCCTCTAAGGTGAGTTAGTGTGAGCTAGCTCACAGTTTTTTAGCCTCCGCCTCACACATTTTTTGTCTTAGCTCAGGAAGGAAGGCTCCAGAGCAAACGAATTTATGCAGCAGCCAAACCGCTCACTCACAACTTTAATGCCAGTAGCTCTCAAAGTAGAATTGTTGCTCACAAGACTCCGCAGCTTAGAGGGAGCATTGCTCATCAGTATGCTGATGTCACCAAACCCTATATTTATTTTATTTTTTTGTTCGTTTAAATTGTATCCTGCCCTCCCCGCCATGGCGGGCTCAAGGCAGCTTACAGGGAAAAAAATGTATATAAATAAAACAACAACAACAAGAACAAGATAAGTTAAAACACACAAAAAAAATTAAAACCACAACATATAAAATTTAGATATTAAGGAACATAAGTATTAGTAAACAAAGTATTAATAAAAGATGGCGGCATTCTCTCAGCATCCAGATGGTCAACCACCACTAATCTGGGTTCTTGCCAGGCTGCTAGTTATTGAATTAGTGCTGATGTTGGGGCCGGGCCATGATGTTGAAAGGTAACACCTAATCGAAAGCCTGATGGAAGAGCTCCGTTTTACAGGCCCCACGGAACTGTAAAAAGTCCCGCAGGGCCCTGATGTCATCCGGGAGCTCATTCCACCAGTAAGGGGCCACCACAGAAAAGGCCCTGGCTTTTGTTGCAGCTAGCCTGGCTTCTTTGGGGCCTGGGAGGGCCAGACGATTTTGGGACCCTAATCTTAGTGCTCTCTGGGGAACCCATTTCATTGGTTTCTGGAAACTATTGCTTCCGTGCTGGGTGAGAGCCTAATGTCATGGACAGGTGGGTGAGGGAAAACATGCTGAGGCTGAATTTAGACAAAAGAGAGTAGGTGACTCTTATTGGTAAGGAGGGAATTCTGCTTCTAGTTCTGTGTGGGATGAGTCTCTTTTTTAACAGGCTAGTAAAAAACTTAGGTGTCTGACCTGGATGGCCCAGTCTAGCCCAATCTCATTAGATCTGAGAAGCTATGCAAGGATCAGCCCTGGTTAGTATTTGGATGAGAGGTCACCAGGGAAGTCCAGCATCATGAGGCAGAGGCAGGCCAATGGCAAGCCAGGTCTGTTGCCTTGAAAACCCTACGGGGTCACCTTAAGTCGGCTGCGACTTGATTGCAGAAGAAAAGTTTCTGATCCACTTCTCTAATGCAACATAACAGAGAATTATTTTTGTCTGACGTTCTATGAACATAAGAACATAAGAGAAGCCAATGTTGAATCAGGCCAATGGCCCATCTAGTCCAACACTCTGTGTCACACAGCGGCCAAAATATACCAGGTGCCCTCAGGAGGTCCAGCAGTGGGGCCAGGACACCAGAAGCCCTCCCACTGCTGCCCCCCCCAAGCACCAAGAATCCAGTGCATCACCTGCCCCAGACTTGCATCTATATGCATCTTATAGGTACAATATCTTACTTATCACAAGGTTGTATGATACTGTTGTGTTCTTGTTTTGTATATATGTTGTGATAAACTCAATTATATATATATATATGTATGTATGTATGTATGTATGTATGTATGTGTATATATATTAAAAGAAGACCCTACGGGGTTCCCACAAGTTATCTGCAACTTGATGGCACTTCTGACGACCACAAGCTAAGACATAAAATAATGTTCGCAATTCCAAGGACCATAAGTACCTAGGTTGTCATCTGATCTTTCCCCTTTGGTAACCAGTGATGGGAACCACTGATCTCACATATATATATATTGTGTGTGTGTGTGTGTGTGTGTGTGTGTGTGTGTGTGTGAGAGAGAGAGAGAGAGAGAGAGAGAGAGAGAGAGAGAGAGAGAGAGAGGAATAGGAATGAATATGGAGGGGGTGTCTCAGGACCTGGAGAGCGGGAATAACTGAGGGATAAGCAGGTAGGTGGAACCAGTTAGTGGGTTCATCGGTGACATAGCTTGGGGCCCTGTTTACTTCCTGATGGAACTGGCCCAACTGAACTCTCATAAGCACATTTTGCTTATACCTACTGAGCTTGCTGGTTCTGCTGCACACACCAAGGCTTGGGGAAAAAGAGCCCCTCTGGAGAGTCAGCTTTGCCCAACACATCATGGGAGTAAGCAGGGCAGACACAATACAAACAAAATGGGGTACATTCAGGCCCGTGGCTAACGCGGGGCCCCGCAGAGCCCAGCCCCCTAGCGTTTCTTCTGGGCCTCCTCTCTCCTGGGCTGGCCCCAAACTGAATTAATGAAATTAACTTTGAATTAATTAGCTGCGGCCCCCTCCTTCCCAAAATCCCTAGCCAGAGGGCTGGGTACATTACCAACAAGCGTGAGATACCCACCAGCCTTAAGAGGAGTTCTTAAAGAGCTCTGACCCCCCTGCTTCCTTGCAAAGGTGAACTCAACAGTTCAAGCTCCATCTAACTTAGAGATTCACAGTTTTATTCAAGTTGTAAGGCAAAGCACTTTTTTTGGACTGTGGAACTAAGACGCATGGCATATAGCTCCAGATGAGTGGACTTGGTCAACAACAATTATCTGCAAGGCCATTTTTGAAGTCTGAATAAAAGCAACTTCCAAAGAAGGTCTTCCTTGGGTTCCTGGGTTGCCATAGGAATAAGACGCAAGTTTCCTTCACTCACCTCCAGACGCCTTTGACCTTTCTTTCAACTTTTCTGCAGCCATTTCACTGTAGCTGGGGAGTTCTGACATCTTCACTCCAGATCGAGCTTCTGCTATTAGCTGACGGGCTCTCTCTCTCAGCAGCCGACGACGCTCTTCATCTTGCTGCTAAGATATATTGAACAGTTGCCAGCTCAGTAATTGACAGAAATGCAATTTCATTCTCAATCTGATCATCATGATAGTAACTGGTTTACAGCATGGTGCTTGGCCCACGTTATAAATAGGAAGTTCTATATCAGCAGGGTGTCAACAACACACTTTCTCCAGTCATCCAGGAACACGGTCTCCCCTTCTGCCCCCCCCCAATTAATTATTGTATTAAACTGTTCCGTAAAAATATATAGTCTGAGGCTGATAGTTATGCAAAATTTAGGGCCATAACCATTGTTCCCTCTAAGCTGAGTGAGTGCGAGCTAGCTCACAGTTTTTTAGCCTCCTGCTCACACATTTCTGCCTTAGCTAAGGAAGGATGCCTCCAGAGCAAGCTAATTTCTGCAGTAGCCAAATTGCTCACTCACAACTTTAACGCCAGTAGCTCACACAGTAGAATTTTTGCTCACAAGGATCCACAGCTTAGAGGGAATGTTGGCCATAACAGCTGAGGGTCTAGATCCAGGTGGTCAGCCATGTTGGTCTGAAGCAGTAGAACAAATTTGGAGCCCAGCGGCACCTTTCAGACCAACAAAATTTTATTCACGGCATGCACACTTTTCCAAATACCAAATACACTTTTTCAAAAATTTGAAAAAGCATGCGTGCACACTAAAGCTCATACCGTGAATAAAACTTTGTTGGTCTGAAAGGTGCTGCTTGGCTCCAAATTTGTTCTAGCACACAGTATGTTTAAGTCCAACGCTCGAAGTACTAACACAGGGCGGAAAGGGAGATGTAGAAAGCCACGTTACAAATGTGGAAGTGCCCTACAGTCCACAGTCTATTTCAGATAAACTGGGGAGAGTATTACTGAAGACAAGCCTAGTGAGGAAGCTCAGCGTGGCCTTCCTGGGGAGAGTCCTGCCTCACCAGCCTTTGGTAATTTCTGAGTATTGTTAAGTGTGGGGCAACGGCAGGCTGGTAGACCGGATGCACGTGGATTTCCAAAAACGTCCAACGAAGTCCCTCGCCTAAAGCTCTGACGTAGCTTAGCAGTTAGGGCCTCTACCAGATTTGTAACACGTTCTGTTTAATATCGCTACATCACACTCTGAAGCTTCCAGAAGCTACCAAATATTCTGTTAAGAAAAAGAAGGAGGAGGAGGAGGAAGAGGAGGAGGAGATTGGATTTATACCCCACCCTTCACTCAGAGGAGCTGCGGTGGCTCAAGTGGTTAAGACGCTGAACTGCAGGCTGTGGAAGGTCAGTAGTTCAGCAGTTCGAGACCTGAGAGTGCCTCATGACGGGGTGAGCTCCCATCTCTAGTTCCAGCTCCTGCCAACCTAGCAGTTTGAAAGCAAGAAATTGCAAGTAGATACAATAGGTACGGCTTCGGTGGGAGGGAAACAGCGTTCCGTGCGCCTTGGTGTTTAGTCATGCTGGCCACATGACCACGGAAACGTCTTTGGACAGCGCTGGCTCTTCAGCTTTGAAACGGAGATGAGCACCGCAACCCTAGAGTCGGATTCGACTGGCTTTCGAGCAAGGGAGACCCTTTACCTTCACTCAGAGTCTCAAAGTGGCTTACAAACTCCTTTCCCTTCCCCTCCCCACGACAGATACCCTGTGAGGTAGGCGGGCAGCTGCGAGCGGAGGAGTGGGGGAATCAAACCTGGTTCTCCCAGATTAGAGTCTGCACACTTAACCACTACACCAAACTGCTGGGCATGATAAACCAAGTTGTAAGCTGGGCATGATAAACCAAGTTGTAAGCTGGGCATGATAAACCAAGCTCTAACCAATTTCACATTATCTCCAGACTAAAGGGGTCAAGTTCCCCTGGAGGAAATGGCTGCTTTGGAGGGTGGTGTCTATGGCATTGAACTCTGCTTGGGTCCCTCCCCAGATCTCCAGGAATTTCCCAATCTGCAGCTGGCAACCCTACACAGCTCTGTTTAGAAAGGGATGGAGGTAGGTAGGGAGGCCAGATCCAGGTTAAGAAAGTCCTGGAGATTTGGGGATGGAGCCTGGGGAAGACAGAGGCACCTCAGTGGGGTACAACGCCACAGAACCCATCCTCCAAAGCATCCATTTTTTCCAAGGGAACTCGATCTCTGTAGTCTGGAGATGACCTGTAATTCTGGGAGATCTCCCGGTCCCGCCTGGAGGCTGGCACCCCAGGAGGAAACATTTGTCCCAAACATTCCGAACCTTTGGTGTAAAATGTCTGTGTCTGTGCGTCTCTGTTGTGACTTCAGAGGACAGAATGTTGTTTCTATGGTGCTTCTTAGCTGTTTCTATACTCTTTGTTTTCTCCAAGCAACCGAGGACTTACCAATTACCTCCATAAACAGACAAACATACGGTAGGTGTCAGAGGACGACGGCACTGCTGTTTTGGTGCAGTGCCACCGAGGCAACAAAAAGAGAGATGTTTGGAGTCCACGCTCCAATTTAAAGAAGCCACGGGCAGTCCACGTAAACTAGGGGAAGAGCAAACTGAGAAATCTTGCCGCTCACAACAAGAAGCCAAATGGGTGAGTCGTGCACAGAAAAACGATCGCTTCGGCGCATCCTAAAATATTTGCAGATGACCTTAACTACGTGGAACGCATTTGGTTTCGGTCTGCGAAAAAGAGCGCTAGGAAAGTTAATTTTCTCACAAAGAACAGCCAGACGCCGAATTATCCACACCTGGAACGGCTTGCCGGAGAGTCCTATTTCATTTAAGCAATCATTAATAAAACAAGCCCAAAATACTAATTAGGTACATTTTTGCCCATTTCCATGTAAATTGTTTGTTTGTAGCTATTTACTCATGATTGTCCTGGGTACAATAGGAAAAATGCAAATGAATGCATCAGAATGCAGCCCTAATGGGACTTTCTGTTTATAACCATTAGCCCAGAGGTGTGCTGTAATTCAATCCTCAAGCAGCGAGATTTAGCCTCATTAACAGCTTGCATGGGCAGGTTACAACTCATAAAATCCTACAGTAAACAAAGTATATGGACACAGCACAATATCTTGAGCCTGATTGACAGAATTCTGCCTCCCTATCAGATTGCCTCCATTTACTTTTCGACTAATGTCCTAACACTAGAAAGACAATTTTGCCTGGGCCTTGGAGCTTTCCAGCAGGGTTGCATATTTGATTTGTTTACTTTCTCACCCCCAAAAGGCACAATGAAGAACAGTCCCCTAAAAAAATATATATATATTTGTTAAGGTACTCAATGGATTAAAACCACAAAGCGCTTGCCTCTGTAGTGAGCTGCTAAGAATTCAGTTCCATTTAAAGCCGGGCGACTGATACAGCAACCTGTTTTACAGCCATCGTTGGTATCTGGCAATATACGTTTACGATCTGGAGTTCGCCTCGAAATGATGTTTTAAAACTTATATCAGAGAACGCCAACAAAACCCCCCACATGTTTACCCTGAATGCTTATGCTAACATATATGATTTCATACAGCAAAAGGTCTACTTAGTGACATGGACTTAAAGATGATGACCTAAATTGACAGACAGGGTGACATTTAATTGCAAGAAAATCTCTTATATTCCCAAATTGCTAGCTCAGGCAACCTATTTACTATTATTATGATCCTACCAAACTCCCCATGTTACAAAGAATAGCTTTAATATGACGCCAAAAATATCTGATGAGGTCCTTGTAGATTAAGAAGTTTCACGTTCCTAGTTTCCAGCATAATTGATATCTGAGGGTCAGTATAAATGGTGGACGCTATTCACTTATCCAAGAAATCTCAATGCAGCATGTAACCTTGGTCATGCATGCATTCTTTTCCAGTGAAGATGGCTGTACCACATTCATTTTAACAAAGCGTCTCTCTGGGTCCCTGACTGAAATGCCCGTTCTTTTTTGGTAATTTTTTTGTATTTTTCACATATGCATGAGAGTGCACCCGGAAGTCACAGCGACCTCTTGTGACTGACCCCGACTGGGGGCCTGGAGGATATTCAGAGAAGAGGCTGAGTAAAGCCTGCCCCTGCCTCCCACCTCTGGTATTCCAAGGAGGTCTCCCATCCAATTACTTGCCAGAGTCGACCCTGCTTAGTTTCCGAGATCTGATGAGATCGGGCTTGCTTGGGCTATCCAGATCAGGACTGAGATCTCTGTTCTTGACAGGAACTGATAAAGGATTACATCTTATGCCTTGTTTTTGCTTGCGCACCTGTTCATCTGTAGAGATGTGCATGTCCCTCTGGTGGTAGGCAAATTTCTGCTCATGCAAGACTTTTGAGCAGCCGAGAAGCGCCGAGAGCAGAGTCCCCAACGTGGCGCCTGTGTGTGTGCCATGGCATCCACCAAGAACTTTCCGGGTACCCACCACGTGTTTTTAGAACATGGGCGGGGCCAGGAGGGGCTTTTACTTCTGATTGGCCTTTGGAGATCTGATGGGCTGTGCACATTTTTAAAAACCTTACTTTGAAAGCAGCAGCTACGGCAACGCGAGGATCTTCACTGTGTGGCTGAAAGTAGGCAGGTGGCTGTGCTAGGGTTGCCACCCTCCAGGTGGTAGCTGGAGATATCCCGCTATTGCAACTTGATCTCCAGGCGACAGAGATCAGTTCCCCTGGAGAAAATGGCCACTTTGGAAGGTGAGCTCTATGGCACTGTACCCCATCAAAGTCCTTCCCTTCCCCAAACCCCACCCTCCTCAGGTTCCACCCCCCAAATCTCCAGGTATTTCCCAAACCAGAACTGGCACCCCCGGGCTGCACCCACCACACTGTGTCAGAATTTCAAAGGAGCCTGCAAGCTCAAAAATTTGGGGACCTGTGCCCTAATGTGAGAGGAGTGAACTAAGCAATGAAGACCTATCTCTGAAATGGATAAAGAGGCCCACAAGTAGAGACAAGGTATAAGATCCAAGCCTGGATAATCAGTGAAATACAGAAATACAGTACACATTGGATTGCTTGTTCCTTTGGCTGCACTCAAGACATCACAATAAATTGTGTTATGTTTAATCCAGGGTTTGTGCAACAAACTCTGGTTAGCCTACCAGATGTAAGGAAGCAACCACAGTTTGTACATAAACCTGGGTTTATCTTTTTCTTGTTGCCTTTCTGCCTTCCAGCAAGAAGGATATCTCTTCTATATAGCTGACCATTTGGTAAGCAGTCACACAGAGTAGCAATACTCCAGTCAATCCAGGCATCATAACAAACTATAATTTGTGGATAAAAAAACAAGCTACAAACCTTCGCTTAAAACCCCACTTTGGTACCTACCAGCAAACCCCGGTTAGTTGGACCAACTGTATTCAGATATCACAACTAAGTGGGGACTGGTCAAACCACGGTTTAAAACCACAGTTTAACATAATGTCTGAATCCAGCCTCTCTCCCAATGGTGAAGCAGGAACTAAATGGCAGGTTAAGATTTCTCCCTGGAACAAAGTAACTGAAAAGGCCCACTGGGGCTCATATCCATGTTGGTTAGTCGTTACCAGTGGAGTGGAATGCAACATGCTGTTAATGTATGGGCATTCACAGGCCACCATTCCTTTGCTCATGCAAACAAGTTCAAGAAGGGTATAAAATGAGGTCTGGCAGAAGCTGAAGAACCAGAAATGCAACAAATATCTGGTGCCCTAGCACTCATAAGTAATATCTGATCTACTGATTACAGAGCTGAGGGTGGAATCAGATGTTACAACAGCCACCGCTTCTCGCTGTCTCCTTTTCCAGGTAATGTCTATTATAACCGACACGGTGACCTATCGCCATTGCGTGATGCATTTCTCCACCTCCAGACCCAGCCAATGACCTGAAGCGGGGTCAGAGAAAAGCATTCTGGGATGATGTCACATGAAGCAGCGTTATTGTCGTTTTTTTAAATTAAATTCAACATACAGACACCGAGACAGAAATGTAACAATAACAGTGGGTTAGGATAGATGTTACTAGGAAGCTAAGAGGAAGAGCCAAGGAATGGTGGCAGCGTTATCTGGCAATGTTTAGAAGCGAGCAGGAAAAATATTGTACAACGTGATGTAACTTAGGGTTCCAAAGGCAATGTTGCCCTCCCTGATTAGAAAAACCTCAGCCAGGCACACATAAGCCTCTTTACTGCTTACAATCTGAAAGGGAAAGCCCCGTTACACTATCCAAACAAAAACCTCGTAGTGTGGAAAAGGAACAAATATGTATACTATGACATACACTAGCAGTGCAATCCTATGCAGAGTTACTCCAGTCTAATTGTTATGCAGCGTATAAAAAACACTAACTAGGAAATACTCTTAAAATATGGGACTTTTTGTATTTTAACTTTGAGCCCATCCAGCAGCAGGCCTTCAACCCATGCTTTAAGTCACCCCTCCCTGTATACGACCTTCCTATCTGGGGGGGGGGGATTAGGAGAGAAACATTACGTATCTCTTTGCCATATTTTCAAGCTGCACCAAAAAGTTGACTCTTGCTTTCTTTGTAATGGCCCGAACGCTGGCCACATGGATGCCCAGCTAATAAAACTTCGCTCTTTAAGGGAGAAACTCTTAAAGGAACAAATAATGTCATTCCTTGTTTTCCCCCCTCTTATGAGAAAAGTATTTGTATGCAATTTTTATATTTCACAGTTCACCGACATCTAGGCGAGCTTTCTTCCACTGCTTCAATGGTGCTACTTTTAATTTTATCCTCCTTAGCCTTAGTAATTAAAGCGATCGGCACTGGCATCCCAACGGCTTTGACACAGCGACGGCCCCCTAACAGACTTCTGTTTTTAAGGACCAGGGAAGAAGAAGGGGAGGGGGGAGAACAAAAGTTTCATTTCACAGGAACAAGAAAATCAAGCCCTACCAATCCTCAACTTTATCCAATTGTTCTTTCAGCAGCCTTTGGATCTTAAGAAGCAAATAAAAATGGCTGCCTTTAGGGGGTCCTTTTTGTAGTGGCCGCCACATGTCAGTGACTGACATTAACTTTGGCCAAAAAAAAATAAAAATGGTGCTGCGGATTTGTGAAGGTGAATTAGAATGTGAGAAATTGTCAGGGCGGTTGCTGAGATTATTAACCTATCCATGAAATAATTGAAGAATGCCGCCCGTTTAAAGGCCGAAAGATACACTTCCCCCACAATCCAGCTACAGCAACATTTTGCCACTTCACAAACATGTCTTTCCCCCCTGCCCCTGAGACTTCAAATTGCTTTTTCATAATTTTTGTCGGACTCACACAAGTTTATACAGCCTCACACACTATTCATTTACATTTATTTTATGTTAACAGCAGAAAATTCTCTCCCATCCTTCGGGGTACAGAACTGAAAGCTTCTTCCATAATCAGCAGTAGTGTGTTAACATGAAAATGAAAATATAACTCTGCATAACGTGGAAAGCGTCGGACAGAGAGCGCTAACTCTCAAAATTGTCCATGACATGCCCCAATTACATAATCCCGCTAAGAAAAAGAACTTGACTGCCACCCCTTTTCATCGTCAGACAGGAAGAACGGCTCTGTTATTAGCCATTTAGAAGGAGAAAGAATTCTGTGCCTGTCCAGAGGCAAGGATTACCAAAAGGTACCTATTCACATGCTACAGAACAAAGAAGGAGGGGGAAAAATTAAGGGAAAAAAATTGCAAGATCTCTAAAGCTTGGGCATGCTGAATATTTTCTTTAAAAAAACCTGTGAGCTGGAGATCAGCTCTTGTTTGCATAAACAGGATTTGGGCTGAAACATTAAAAGTGCTCGGGAGATCTCTGCAAACTTTCTTTACGTTAGCTGATAATATAACTAGCCATGCTTGCAAATG